>CAUYUJ010020365.1:0-12500 GCA_963575745.1 Prorocentrum cordatum
TGATTCCCATTGATTTTTCAATGTTTTTCGCTTTCCAGCTTTCCGACGCTCCCAAGAGGCCCCCAAGACCACTCCCCAAGCCTCTGGAGCTCTGTTTTTGGGCCCCCCAGCTCTGCAAAAACATCGCCGGGACCCCCCATTACGCTCCGGCACCCCGCCGCCCGAACAGGCCAAAATCGCTGATCCCCATTCATTTTTTCAATTTTTTTCGCTTTCCAGCTTTCCGGCGCTCCACGACCGCCCAAGAGGCCCCCAAGACCGCTCCCCAAGCCTCTGCAGCTCTGTTTGTGGGCCCCCCGACTCTGCAAAAACCTCGCCGGGACCCCCCACCGCGCCCTGGCACCCCGCCGCCCCAACAGGCCAAAATAGTTGATTCCCATTGAGTTTTTCAATGTTTTTTGCTTTCCAGTTCTCCGACGCTCCACGACCGCCCACGAGGCCCCCAAGACCGCTCCCCAAGCCTCTGGAGCTCTGTTTTTGGCCCCCCCGACTCTGCAAAATCCTCGCCAGGGCCCCCCACCGCGCCCCGGCACCCCGCCGCCCCAACACTCCAAAATCATTGATTCCCATTGGATTTTTCAATGTTTTTCGCCTTCCAGCTTTCCGACGCTCCACGACCGCCCAAGAGGCCCCCAAGCCCGCTCCCCTAGCCTCTGGAGCTCTGTTCTTGGGCCCCCCGACTCTGCAAAAACTTCGCCGGGACCCCCCACCGCGCCCCGGCACCCCGCTGTCCCAACAGGCCCAAATCGTTGATTCCCATTGATTTTTTCAATGTTTTTCGCTTTCCAGCTTTCCGGCGCTCCACGACCGCCCAAGAAGCCCCCCAGCCCGCTCCCCAAGCCTCTGGAGCTGTGTTTTTGGGCCCCCCGGCTTTGTCGGGCCCCCCCCCCCCCAAAAAAAACCTCGCCGGGGGACCCCCCACTACGCTTCGGCACACGCGCACCGAACAGGCCAAACTCGTTGATTCCCATGGATTTTTTCAATGTTTTTCGTTTTCCAACTTTCCGACGCTCCACGACCGCCCAAGAGGCCCCGAAGACCGCTCCCCAAGCCTCTGGAGCTCTGTTTTTGAGCCCCCCGACTCTGCAAAAACCTCGCCGGGACCCTCCACCGCGCCCCGGCACCCCGCCGCCCCAACAAGCCAAAATCGTTGATGCCCATTGATTTTTTCAATGTCTTTCCCTTTCCCGCTCTCCGACGCTCCACGACCGCCCAAGAGGCCCCCAAGACCGCTCCCCAAGCCTCTGGAGCTCTGTTTTTGGGCCCCCCCACTCTGCAAAAACCTCGCCGGACCCCCCCACGCGCCCCTGGCACCCCGCCGCCCCCCAACGCGCCAAAATCTCTGATCCCATTGATTTTTTTTTTTCAATGTTTTCCCACTTTCCAGCTCTTCGACGCTCCACGACCGCCCAGAAGACCCCAAGACCGCTCCCGAAGCCTCTGGGGCTCTGTGTTTGGGCCCCCCGACTCTGCAAAAACCTTGCCGGGACCCCTCACCGCGCCCCGGCACCCCGCCGCCCGAACAAGCCAAAATCGCTGATTTCCATTGACTTTTTGGATGTTTTTCGCTTTCCAGCTTTCCGAAGCTCCACGACCGCCCAGGAGGCCCCGAAGACCGCTCCCCAAGCCTCTGGAGCTCTGTGTTTGGGTTCCCCACTCTGCAAAAACCTCGCCGGGACCCCCCACCGCGCCCCGGCGCCCCGCCGCCCCAACAAGCCAAAATCGTTCATTCCCATTGATTTTTTCAATGTTCTTCGCTTTCCCGCTCTCGAGCGGATCCGACGCTCCACGACCGCCCAAGAGGCCCCCAAGACCGCTCTCCAAGCTCTTGGAGCTCTGTTTTTGGGCGCTCCGACTCTGCAAAAACCTCGCCGGGACCCCCCGCCGCGCCCCGGCACCCCGCCGCCCCAACAGGCAAAAATCGTTGATCCCCATTGATTTTTTCAATGTTTTTCACTTTCCAGCTTTCCGACGCTCCTCGACCGCCCAAGAGGCCCCGAAGACCGCTCCCAAGCCTCTGGAGCTCTGTTTGTGGGCCCCCCGGCTCTGCAAAATCCTCGCCGGGGCCCCCCACCGCGCCCCGGCACCCCGCCGCCCCAGCAGTCCAAAATCATTGATTCCCATTGGATGTTTCAATGTTTTTCGCTTTCCAGCTTTCCGACGCTCCACGACCGCCCAAGACGCCCCCAAGCCCGCTCCCCTAGCCTCTGGAGCTCTGTTCTTGGGCCCCCCGACTCTGCAAAAACCTCGCCCGGACCCCCCGCCGCGCCCTGGCACCCCGCCGCCCCAACAGGCCAAAATAGTTGATTCCCATTGAGTTTTTCAATGTTTTTCGCTTTCCAGTTTTCCGACGCTCCACGACCGCCCACGAGGCCCCGAAGACCGCTCCCCAAGCCTCTGGAGCTTTGTTTTTGGGCGCCCGACTCTGCAAAATCCTCGCCAGGGCCTCCCGCCGCGCCCCGGCACCCCGCCGCCCCAACAATCCAAAAGCATTGGTCCCCATTGGATTTTTCAATGTTTTTCGCTTTCCAGATTTCCGACGCTCCACGACCGCCCAAGAGGCCCCCAAGCCCGCTCTCCTAGCCTCTGGAGCTCTGTTCTTGGGCCCCCCGACTCTGCAAAAACCTCGCCGGGACCTCCCACCGCGCCCCGGCACCCCGCTGTCCCAACAGCCAAATCGTTGATCACCATGATTTTTTCAATGTTTTTCGCAAGCTCCACGACCGCCCAAGAGGCCCCCAAGACCACTCCCCAAACTCTGGAGCTCTGTTCTTGGGCCCCCCGACTCTGCAAAAACCTCGCCGGGACCCCCCACTACGCTCCGGCACCCCGCCGCCCGAACAGGCCAAAATCGTTGATTCCCATTGATTTTTGAAATGTTTTTCGCTTTCCAGCTTTCCGACGCTCCACGACCGACCAAGAGGCCCCGAAGACCGCTCCCCAAGCCTCTGGAGCTCTGTTTTTGAACCCCCCGACTCTGCAAAAACCTCGCCGGGACCACCCACCGCGCCCCGGCGCCCCGCCGCCCCAACAAGCCAAAATCGTTGATTCCCATTGATTTTTTAAATGTTTTTCCCTTTCCCGCTCTCCAACGCTCCACGACCGCCCAAGAGGCCCCCAAGACCGCTCCCCAAGCCTCTGGAGCTCTGTTTTTGGGTTCCCCCACTCTGCAAAAACCTCGCCGGGACCCCCCACCGCGCCCCGGCACCCCGCCGCCCCAACAGACCAAAATCGTTGATCCCCATTGATTTTTTCAATGTTTTTCACTTTCCAGCTCTCCGACGCTCCACGACCGCCCAAGAAGCTCCCAAGACCGCTCCCGAAGCCTCTGGGGCTCTGTGTTTGGGCCCCCCGACTCTGCAAAAACCTTGCCGGGGCCCCTCACCGCGCCCCGGCACCTCGCCGCCCGAACACGCCAAAATCGTTCATTCCCATTGACTTTTTCAATGTTCTTCGCTTTCCAGCTTTCCGACGCTCCACGACCGCCCAAGAGGCCCCCAAGACCGCTCCCCAAGCCTCTGGAGCTCTGTTTCTGGGTTCCCCGAATCTGCAAAATCCTCGCCGGGACCCCTCACCGCGCCCCCGCACCCCGCCGCCCCAGCAGTCCAAAATCGTTGATTCCCATTGGATGTTTCAATGTTTTTCGCTTTCCAGCTTTCCGACGCTCCACGACCGCCCAAGAAGCCCCCAAGCCCGCTCCCCTAGCCTCTGGAGCTCTGCTCTTGGGCCCCCCGACTCTGCAAAAACCTCGCCTGGACCCCCCACCGCGCCCTGGCACCCCGCCGCCCCAACAGGCCAAAATAATTGATTCCCATTGATTTTTTCATTGTTTTTCCTTTTCCCGCTCTCCAACGCTCCACGACCGCCCAAGAGGCCCCCAAGACCGCTCCCCAAGCCTCTGGAGCTTTGTTTTTGGGCGCCCGACTCTGCAAAATCCTCGCCGGGGCCCCCCGCCGCGCCCCGGCACCCCGCCGCCCCAACAGTCCAAAATCATTGATTCCCATTGGATTTTTCAATGTTTTTCGCTTTCCAGCTTTCCGACGCTCCACGACCGCCCAAGAGGCATCCAAGCCCGCTCCCTTAGCCTCTGGAGCTCTGTTCTTGGGCCCCCCGACTCTGCAAAAACTTCGCCGGGACCTCCCACCGCGCCCCGGCACCCCGCCGCTCGAACAGGCCCAAATCGTTGATTCCCATTGATTTTTTCAAAGTGGTTTTCGCTTTCCAGCTTTCCGACGCTCCACGACCGCCCAAGAGGCCCCCAAGACCACTCCCCAAGCCTCTGGAGCTCTGTTTTTGGGCCCCCCGGCTCTGCAAAAACCTCGCGGGATGGCGACGATACGCTCGGCACCCGCCGCCCAACAGGCCAAAAATCGTCCCAAAATCGTTGATCCCTTTTGTTTTTTTAAATGTTTTTCGATTTCCAGCTTTCCGACGCTCCACGACCGCCCAAGAGGCCCCGAAGACCGCTCTCCAAGCTCTTGGAGCTCTGTTTTTGAGCCCCCCGACTCTGCAAAAACCTCGCCAGGACCCCCCACCGCGCCCCGGCACCCCGCCGCCCCAACACGCCAAAATCGTTGATCCCCATTGATTTTTTCAATGTCTTTCCCTTTCCCGCTCTCCAACGCTCCACGACCGCCCAAGAGGCCCCCAAGACCGCTCCCCAAGCCTCTGGAGCTCTGTTTTTGGGCCCCACCACTCTGCAAAAACCTCGCCGGGTTGATTTTTCTATGTTTTTCGCTTTCCAGCTTTCCGTCGCTCCACGACCGCCCAAGAAGCCCCCAAGACCGCTCCCCTAGCCTCTGGAGCTCTGTTCTTGGGCCCCCCGACTCTGCAAAAACCTCGCCGGGACCTCCCACCGCGCCCCGGCACCCCGCTGTCCCAACAGGCCCAAGTCGTTGATTCCCATTGATTTTTTCAATGTTTTTCGCTTTCCAGCTTTCCGACGCTCCACGACCGCCCAAGAGGCCCCCAAGCCCGCTCCCCAAGCCTCTGGAGCTCTGTTCTTGGGCCCCCCGACTCTGCAAAAACTTCGCCGGGACCTCCCACCGCGCCCCGGCACCCCGCCGCTCGAACAGGCCCAAATCGTTGATTCCCATTGATTTTTTCAAAGTGTTTTTCGCTTTCCAGCTTTCCGACGCTCCACGACCGCCCAAGAGGCCCCCAAGACCACTCCCCAAGCCTCTGGAGCTCTGTTTTTGGGGCCCCCGACTCTGCAAAAACCTCGCCGGGACCCCCCACTACGCTCCTTCAAAACCGCCGCCCGAACGGCCAAATCGTTTATTCCAACGTTTTTTTTTCAATGTTTTTTCGTTTTCAGCTTGCCAAGGCTCACGACCGCCACACCGGCCCCCGAAACCGACCCCCAAAAGAGCCTCTGAGCTCTGTTTTTTGAGCCCCGCCCGGACACTCTGAAGGACAAGGGTAACAAGGAGCTCACTTGGTACTAGGGCGGTGAATGAGATTTTGTCCCGATGTGTCGCCGCCCCAACAGGCCAAATGTTGGATGCCCATGTAGTGATTTTTTCAATGTCTTTCCATTTCCCGCTCTCCCACGCTCCACGACCGCCAAGAGGCCCCCCAAGACCGCTCCCAAGCCTCTGGGTCTGTTTTTGGGCTATGCCCACCCTGCAAAAACCTCGCCGGGCCCCTCCACCGCGCCCCGGCACCCCGCCGCCCCAACACGCCAAAATCGTTGACCCCCATTGATTTTTCAATGTTTTTCACTTTCCAGCTCTCCGACGCTCCACGACCGCCCAAGAAGCTCCCAAGACCGCTCCCGAAGCCTCTGGGGCTCTGTGTTTGGGCCCCCCGACTCTGCAAAAACCTTGCCGGGACCCCTCACCGCGCCCCGGCACCCCGCCGCCCGAACAGGCCAAAATCGTTGATTCCCATTGGATTTTTCAATGTTTTTCGCTTTCCAGCTTTCCGACGCTCCACGACCGCCCAAGAGGCCCCGAAGACCGCTCCCCAAGCCTCTGGAGCTCTGTTTTTGAGCCCCCCGGCTCTGCAAAAACCTCGCCGGGACCACCCACCGCGCCCCGGCACCCCGCCGCCCCAACAAGCCAAAATCGTTCATTCCCATTGATTTTTCAACGTTCATCGCTTTCCCGCTCTCCGACGCTCCACGACCGCCCAAGAGGCCCCCAAGACCGCTCTCCAAGCTCTTGGAGCTCTGTTTTTGGGCGCTCCGACTCTGCAAAAACCTCGCCGGGACCCCCCGCCGCGCCCCGGCACCCCGCCGCCCCAACAGGCCAAAATCGTTGATCCCCATTGATTTTTCAATGTTTTTCACTTTCCAGCTTTCCGACGCTCCACGACCGCCCAAGAGGCCCCGAAGACCGCTCCCCAAGCCTCTGGAGCTCTGTTTCTGGGCCCCCCGACTCTGCAAAATCTTCGCCGGGACCCCCCACCGCGCCCCGGCACCCCGCCGCCCCAGCAATCCAAAATCATTGATTCCCATTGGATGTTTCAATGTTTTTCGCTTTCCAGCTTTCCGACGCTCCACGACCGCCCAAGACGCCCCCAAGCCCGCTCCCCTAGCCTCTGGAGCTCTGTTCTTGGGCCCCCCGACTCTGCAAAAACCTCGCCCGGACCCCCCGCCGCGCCCTGGCACCCCGCCGCCCCAACAGGCCAAAATAGTTGATTCCCATTGAGTTTTTCAATGTTTTTCGCTTTCCAGTTTTCCGACGCTCCACGACCGCCCACGAGGCCCCGAAGACCGCTCCCCAAGCCTCTGGAGCTTTGTTTTTGGGCGCCCGACTCTGCAAAATCCTCGCCAGGGCCTCCCGCCGCGCCCCGGCACCCCGCCGCCCCAACAATCCAAAAGCATTGGTCCCCATTGGATTTTTCAATGTTTTTCGCTTTCCAGATTTCCGACGCTCCACGACCGCCCAAGAGGCCCCCAAGCCCGCTCTCCTAGCCTCTGGAGCTCTGTTCTTGGGCCCCCCGACTCTGCAAAAACGGCGCCGGGACCTCCCACGCGCCCAGGGGCCCCCTGTTCCCAAACAGGCCCAAATCGTTGATCCCATTGCATGATTTTTCAATGTTATTTCGCACGCTTCCACCGGACGCCCAAGAGGCCCCCAAGACCACTCCCCAAACTCTGGAGCTCTGTTCTTGGGCCCCCCGACTCTGCAAAAACCTCGCCGGGACCCCCCACTACGCTCCGGCACCCCGCCGCCCGAACAGGCCAAAATCGTTGATTCCCATTGATTTTTGAAATGTTTTTCGCTTTCCAGCTTTCCGACGCTCCACGACCGACCAAGAGGCCCCGAAGACCGCTCCCCAAGCCTCTGGAGCTCTGTTTTTGAACCCCCCGACTCTGCAAAAACCTCGCCGGGACCACCCACCGCGCCCCGGCGCCCCGCCGCCCCAACAAGCCAAAATCGTTGATTCCCATTGATTTTTTAAATGTTTTTCCCTTTCCCGCTCTCCAACGCTCCACGACCGCCCAAGAGGCCCCCAAGACCGCTCCCCAAGCCTCTGGAGCTCTGTTTTTGGGTTCCCCCACTCTGCAAAAACCTCGCCGGGACCCCCCACCGCGCCCCGGCACCCCGCCGCCCCAACAGACCAAAATCGTTGATCCCCATTGATTTTTTCAATGTTTTTCACTTTCCAGCTCTCCGACGCTCCACGACCGCCCAAGAAGCTCCCAAGACCGCTCCCGAAGCCTCTGGGGCTCTGTGTTTGGGCCCCCCGACTCTGCAAAAAACCTTGCCGGGATCCTCACCGCCCGCCCCAGGCACCCGCCGACCGAAACAGGACCAAATCGTTGGGATTCCATTGACTTTTTCAATGTTTCTCGGTTTTCCAGCTTTCCGACGCTCCACGACCGCCCTAGTGGCCCCGGAAGACCGCTCCCAAGCCTATGGAGCTCTGTTCTTGGTTCCGAATCTGCCAATATTCCTCGCCGGACCCCTCACGAGCCCCGTCACCCCCGTCCGCCCCTGCAGTCAAATCGTTGGATTCCATTGGATTGTTTCAATGTTTTTCGATTCCAGCTTTTCCGACGCTCCGATCCCGCCCCCCAAGAAGCCCCCAAGCCGCTCCGGCCCTCTGGAAGCTCTGATCTTGGCCCCCCGACTCGGCAAAAACCTCGCCTGGACCCCCCCCAATGCGCCTGGCCACCCCGCCGCACCAACAGGCCAAAATACTTGATTCCCATTGATTTTTTCATTGTTTTTCCTTTTCCCGCTCTCCAACGCTCCACGACCGCCCAAGAGGCCCCCAAGACCGCTCCCCAAGCCTCTGGAGCTTTGTTTTTGGGCGCCCGACTCTGCAAAATCCTCGCCGGGGCCCCCCGCCGCGCCCCGGCACCCCGCCGCCCCAACAGTCCAAAATCATTGATTCCCATTGGATTTTTCAATGTTTTTCGCTTTCCAGCTTTCCGACGCTCCACGACCGCCCAAGAAGCCCCCAAGCCCGCTCCCCTCGCCTCTGGAGCTCTGTTCTTGGGACCCCCGACTCTGCAAAAACATCGCCGGGACCTCCCACCGCTCCCCGGCACCCCGCTGTCCCAACAGGCCCAAATCGTTGATTCCCATTCGGATTTTTTCAATGTTTTTCGCTTTCCAGCTTTCCGACGCTCCACGGCCGCCCAAGAGGCCCCCAAGACCGCTCCCCAAGCGGAGCTCTGTTTTTGGGCCCCCCCGCTCTGCAAAAACCTCGCCGGGACCCCCCACTACGCTCCGGCACCCCGCCGCCCCAACAGGCCAAAATCGTTGATCCCTTTTGTTTTTTTAAATGTTTTTCGTTTTCCAGCTTTCCGACGCTCCACGACCGCCCAAGAGGCCCCGAAGACCGCTCTCCAAGCTCTTGGAGCTCTGTTTTTGAGCCCCCCGACTCTGCAAAAACCTCGCCAGGACCCCCCACCGCGCCCCGGCACCCCGCCGCCCCAACACGCCAAAATCGTTGATCCCCATTGATTTTTTCAATGTCTTTCCCTTTCCCGCTCTCCAACGCTCCACGACCGCCCAAGAGGCCCCCAAGACCGCTCCCCAAGCCTCTGGAGCTCTGTTTTTGGGCCCCACCACTCTGCAAAAACCTCGCCGGGTTGATTTTTCTATGTTTTTCGCTTTCCAGCTTTCCGTCGCTCCACGACCGCCCAAGAAGCCCCCAAGACCGCTCCCCTAGCCTCTGGAGCTCTGTTCTTGGGCCCCCCGACTCTGCAAAAACCTCGCCGGGACCTCCCACCGCGCCCCGGCACCCCGCTGTCCCAACAGGCCCAAATCGTGGATTCCCATTGATTTTTTCAATGTTTTTCACTTTCCAGTTCTCCGACGCTCCACGACCGCCCAAGAGGCCCCCAAGACCACTCCCCAAGCCTCTGGAGCTCTAAATTTTGGGCCCCCCGGCTCTGCCAAAACCTCGCCGGGACCCCCCACTACGCTCCGGCACCCCGCCGCCCGAACAGGCCCAAATCGTTGATCCCCATTGATTGTTTCAATGTTTTTCGCTTTCCAGCTTTCCGACGCTCCACGACCGCCCAAGAGGCCCCGAAGACCGCCCCCCAAGCCTCTGGAGCTCTGTTTTGGAGCCCCCCGACTCTGCAAAAACCTCGCGGGTCCGACAATACGCTCCGGCACACGCCCCAGCCCGAACAGGCCCCCAACGAGAAATCGGTTTCGTCAACTGTTTTTTCATTATGTTTTTTCGTTTTTTCCAGCTTTCCGACGCTCCACGACCGCCCAAGAGGCCCCGAAGACCGCCCCCCAAGCCTCTGGAGCTCTGTTTTGGAGCCCCCCGACTCTGCAAAAACCTCGCCGGGACCCCCCACCGCGCCCCGGCACCCCGCCGCCCCAACAGGCCAAAATCGTTGATGCCCATTGATTTTTTCAATGTCTTTCCATTTCCCGCTCTCCAACGCTCCACGACCGCCCAAGAGGCCCCCAAGACCGCTCCCCAAGCCTCTGGAGCTCTGTTTTTGGGCTCCCCCACTCTGCAAAAACCTCGCCGGGACCCCCCACCGAGCCCGGCACCCGCCGCCCCAACACGCCAAAATCGTTGATCCCCAATCATTTTTTCAATGTTTTTCACTTTCCAGCTCTCCGACGCTCCACGACCGCCCAAGAAGCTCCCAAGACCGCTCCCGAAGCCTCTGGGGCTCTGTGTTTGGGCCCCCGACTCTGCAAAAACCTTGCCGGGACCCCTCACCGCGCCCCGGCACCCCGCCGCCCGAACAGGCCAAAATCGTTGATTCCCATTGACTTTTTCAATGTTTTTCGATTTCCAGCTTTCCGACGCTCCACGACCGCCCAAGAGGCCCCGAAGACCGCTCCCCAAGCCTCTGGAGCTCTGTTTTTGGGCCCCCCGACTCTGCAAAAACCTCGCCGGGACCCCCACTACGCTCCAGCACCCCGCCGCCCCAACAGGCCCAAATCGTTCATTCCCATTGATTTTTTCAATGTTCTTCGCTTTCCCGCTCTCCGACGCTCCACGACCGCCCAAGGGGCCCCCAAGACCGCTCTCCAAGCTCTTGGAGCTCTGTTTTTGGGCGCTCCGACTCTGCAAAAACCTCGCCGGGACCCCCCGCCGCGCCCCGGCACCCCGCCGCCCCAACAAGCCAAAATCGTTGAACCCCATTGATTCGTTCAATGTTTTTCACTTTCCAGCTTTCCGACGCTCCACGACCGCCCAAGAGGCCCCGAAGACCGCTCCCCAAGC
Source organism: Prorocentrum cordatum (assembly GCA_963575745.1). NCBI lineage: Eukaryota > Dinophyceae > Prorocentrales > Prorocentraceae > Prorocentrum > Prorocentrum cordatum. Next base: position 10,663 of record CAUYUJ010020365.1, read on the forward strand.
CTCTGGAGCTCTGTTTGTGGGCCCCCCGACTCTGCAAAATCCTCGCCGGGGCCCCCCGCCGCGCCCCGGCACCCCGCCGCCCCAGCAGCCCAAAATCATTGATTCCCATTGGATGTTTCAATGTTTTTCGCTTTCCAGTTTTCCGACGCTCCACGACCGCCCAAGAAGCCCCCAAGCCCGCCCCCCTAGCCTCTGGAGCTCTGTTCTTGGGCCCCCCGACTCTGCAAAAACCTCGCCGGGACCCCCCGCCGCGCCCTGGCACCCCGCTGTCCCAACAGGCCCAAATCGTTGATTCCCATTGATTTTTTCAATGTTTTTCACTTTCCAGTTTTCCGACGCTCCACGACCGCCCACGAGGCCCCCAAGACCGCCCCCCAAACCTCTGGAGCTCTGTTTTTGGGCGCCCGACTCTGCAAAATCCTCGCCGGGGCCCCCCACCGCGCCCAGGCACCCCGCCGCCCCACCAGTCCAAAATCATTGATTCCCATCTGATTGTTCAATGTTTTTCGCTTTCCAGCTTTCCGACGCTCCACGACCGCCCAGGCCCCCAAGCCCGCTCTCCTAGCCTCTGGAGCTCTGTTCTTGGGCCCCCCGACTCTGCAAAAACCTCGCCGGGACCTCCCACCGCGCCCCGGCACCCCGCTGTCCCAACAGGCCCAAATCGTTGATTCCCATTGATTTTTTCAAAATGTTTTTCGCTTTCCAGCTTTCCGACGCCCCACGACCGCCCAAGAGGCCCCCAAGACCACTCCCCAAGCCTCTGGAGCTCTGTTTTTGGGCCCCCCGGCTCTGCAAAAACCTCGCCGGGACCCCCCACTGCGCTCCGGCACCCCGCCGTCCGAACAGGCCAAAATCGTTGATTCCCATTGATTTTTCCAATGTTTTTCGCTTTCCAGCTTTCCGACGCTCCACGACCGCCCAAGAGGCCCCGAAGACCGCTCCCCAAGCCTCTGGAGCTCTGTTTTTGAGCCCCCCGACTCTGCAAAAACCTCGCCGGGACCCCCCACCGCGCCCCGGCGCCCCGCCGCCCCAACAGGCCAAAATCGTTGATGCCCATTGACTTTTTCAATGTTTTTCCCTTTCCCGCTCTCGAAACGCTCCACGACCGCCCAAGAGGCCCCCAAGACCGCTCCCCAAGCCTCTGGAGCTCTGTTTTTGCGCCCCCCCACTTTGCAAAAACCTCGCCGGGACCCCCCGCCGCGCCCCGGCACCCCGCCGCCCCAACGCGCCAAAATCGTTGATCCCCATTGATTTTTTCAATGTTCTTCACTTTCCAGCTCTCCGACGCTCCACGACCGCCCAAGAAGCTCCCAAGACCGCTCCCGAAGCCTCTTGGGCTCTGTGTTTGTGCTCCCCGACTCTGCAAAAACCTTGCCGGGCCCCCTCACCGCGCCCCGGCACCTCGCCGCCCGAACAAGCCAAAATCGTTCATTCCCATTGACTTTTTCAATGCGTTTCCCTTTCCCACTCTCCAACGCTCCACGACCGCCCAAGAAACCCCCAAGACCGCTCCCCAAGCCTCTGGAGCTCTGTTTTTGGGTTCCCCGACTCTGCAAAAACCTCGCCGGGACCCCCCGCCGCGCCCCGGCACCCCGCCGCCCCAACAAGCCCCAATCATTCATTCCCATTGTTTTTTTCAATGTTCTTCGCTTTCCCGCTCTCCGACGCTCCACGACCGCCCAAGAGACCCCCAAGACCGCTCTCCAAGCTCTTGGAGCTCTGTTTTTGTGCGCTCCGACTCAGCAAAAACCTCGCCGGGACCTTCCACCGCGCCCCGGCACCCCGCCGCCCCAACAAGCCAAAATCGTTGATCCCCATTGACTTTTTCAATGTTTTTC
>CAUYUJ010020365.1:17500-35000 GCA_963575745.1 Prorocentrum cordatum
ATTACTATGAATACTACATTCGTACCATGTATAGTACCACTGTTACTGTTATTATTCCTGGCATGGTTCGTCTTCGTCGTCATATACATATACATACCATAAGAAGTATTAGTGTGATTGGTATTGAACATCCTCCTCCTCTTCCTCCTCCTCCTTCTCCTGCTCCTCCTCCTTCTCCTCATCCTTATCCTCCTTCTCCTCGCGCCCCTCCTCCGGCGGCCGTGGGGCCCCCGCTCCGACGGGGCCCCCCAAGCTCGAGCGCGCCGCGGGCCGCGCTCGCCCTCCACGCGCGGGCCCCGCGAGCCCTGGCCGCTGGCCGCCGCCGCTGGCTTGCCTGCAGCGCCACGGCCGCCCTGGCCGCCCACGCGCGGCCGCCCTGCGGGCCGCCGCGCCGCCGCCTCCGCGAGCCGCCGCCCCGGGCCTCCGCCCCGCCACTGGCGGCCAGCCGCGACAGCCCGCCGCCGCGCCGCCAGCGGCGCCGCCGGCCGCCGCGCATGCCCCGCGCCCGCCTGCCACCGCCCGCAGCCTGTCAGCGCCGCCGCCGCCCCAGCCGCGGCCGCCGCCGCTGCGCGGCGCGCTCCCGCCGCCCCAGCCGCCGCCAGCCCTGCTCATCTAAGAGCTCTCTGCCTCACGCAGACGCGGCCGCAGCCTCGCGCCGACTCGGCAGGCGCCTCGGGAAGACCCAGGCCCGCGGCCGCCAGGCGCTCTGCTGGCCAAGGGGCGGGGCTGGGAGCGCCGCGCGGGCGGCCGCGCCGAGGTGCCGCGCGCCTCGGCGCTGGCGCGCTGCAGCGCGGCGGCCAAGCCCTGGCGCGCCGCCCGGAGCGCAGCCGCGTCGCCAGCCGCCCTGGCGCGCAGGAGGCCCTGCGCCTCGCGCCCGGGCCAGCCCGACGTCTCGAACGCGAACGCGCACAGCGCCGCCAGGATAGCGGCGGCGCCTGCGCACCTCTGCCGCGGCCGTCGCGGCCCCGCTGCGCCAAGCCCCGCCCCGCCCTGCCAACGTCTGGACCCTGGCTGCAGCGCCGGTCACCACAACGCCCACGCACGCGGCGCCGACAACGAGATCCGCGTTAGTCATGTCCAGGCGGGCTGCCTCCAAGCGGCCATCCTGGCTGACCCTGTCCCACGCAGGGGCGAGCTGCCCGGCGCCCACGCCCCTCGCCCCGCGCCCCTTGAGCCAGCGCGCAAGCCAGTCCTGGATAGCGGCGCGGCGCGCCATCGTGCCCGCGCCGGCGCGGCAGCCCAGGGGGCGGGTCGGAACCCGCGCGAGGCCCAGTCCGCAGAGGCGCCCGTCAGCGCGGCGGCGCTGGCAGGCGGCGCAGGCGGCGACAGGCCTCGGGAGGCAAAGGCGCAGCGCCAGCGCCGTCAGGTAGCGCTCGTCCGCCAGGCGGCGGTCGTCCAGCGTCGGCCGGCGAAGCCAGCTGCCAGCGCCGCTCCCACTTGCTGAGCGGAACTGGGCCGCCTGCTCCGGTGGCAGCGCCGCCAGGGGCCGCTTCCGACTCTCGCCCAGCTCGTGGTGCGCGACTGCCTTCTGCGCCTTGCGCATCGGCTCCGCCGCGGCCCGGCGCGACTCGCCCGCGCCAAGCCTGAGCTCGCTGCCAGCCAACTCCGCCGCGCCCCGGGGCGCCGGGCAGCTCGGGGCGGAGGCCCCCAAGCTGGTTTCGCCCAACTCCCGCCAGACGCCGGCCAGGCCGCCGAGCCACGAGCCGGCGAAGGCGGCGAGCGCGCGACGGGCCATGCTGCGCACGCCCACCGACTCCTCTGCCAGGGGAAGGAAGGGCTGCCCACGTGCGTCTGCAAACAGGGGCCGCCCGAGAAGGCCTTCAGGGTGCCCCGCCACCCTGTTGCGGCAGCCCTGGCACCACCTCGTCTTGCGCCGGGACCCCGCGCGCCCGCGTGCCGCGCAGCTTCCCGAGGTGGGCGGCCAGATGCTCGGTCGCTGCCGCTGGGGCCGCTGTCGACAAGAAGCTCACCCTTCGCAGGGTCGGCGATCAGCCCATCTGCCGCCGCTCCGACGCGCGCGAACAGCAGGAGCGACCCGAGGCGATGCATCCGCGGCGCGACCTCCCCGGCCAGGGACGCCGGGAGCTGCGGACCCAAAGGTTTCCAGACCTGCATCGTGGCCGCGTTCACCCGGAGACCGACTCGGCCGAAGGCGGCGGGAGCGGCGGCGCGCGCTGCCTCCAGCGCTGCCGGCGCGACTTTTGGGTAGCTGTCTAAAGGGCCAGCAGGCGCGCTTCAGGGTAGGTACACGTCCGACACGGCGACCTCGAAGAAGGCAGGCGACAGGGGGGCAGCACCGGTCAAGGCCGCGAGCACAGGCTGCACGCTCCCCTCTGACAGGCGGGCCCCATGTTTTGCGACTCCCCCGTATCACGCGGCCGCTTCGCCCGCTGTCTCGGGCACCTTCGCGGACACCGCCTGCCACGCAGCGCCCCGGTCGACCTCGTTAAAGGCGTTCGACGCGTCCAGCTCGAGCAGGGCACCGCCCGATTCGGCGACTTCTCCAGGGCGCCAGCGACCACCCACTGCATGACCTCAGTGCCGTTCTTCTGGCCCGCCCAAAACTGCAAGGCCCCACCGCCGCGGCGATGGCAGTTTTGTAGGCGTTGGTAGCAGCCTTGCCCGCCATGCGCCAGAGGGTCTCGCCGCACGCCAGCGGGCGGATGCCACGAGCCGCTCGCTCCAGCATCCGACCGCGCAGGATCAGCTCCCAAACCTGCGCAGCGACTTCTGGTCCAACCGGATGTCCGCGGAGCACCGCACAATGCTCGAACTGCGCCCCCGCCAGGCCTGGACCAGAATTTATCGGGAACTTGTTCAGCGTTCGGGAGACCTTGGTTGCTGCCTACCTTCCCGAGCCGTCGGAGCCACATACGGCGGGGGGGCCGCGAGGAGCCGGGCGCAGCAGGGAGCAACGCGGCCAACTGGTTCGCCGCGCCCGCGTTTGTGGCCAGCCCGTTGGGCCTGGCCGCTTCCGCAGCCGCCCTGCTGACCTCGCCCTACATGGTGAACTCGTGCACGCAGAAGGCCTGAGTTTCCACACTGCGTTGCGGCTGCGCCGCCCCTGTCTCCTGCGCGCCTGAAAGCACGGACTCGGCCCACAAGGTCGCCGAGTACCTCGCCCATGCCTTGCGCGAGCCGTTCGCCACCACCTTGGTCGCGGAGCTCCAATCTTCGTCGTTTTCGGAGCGCGGCGGGATGGCGAAAAGCAGCCCCGGGAGCATGAGAAGATGCGCCCAGGCCCCCTCGTCACCTGGCCTGGGCGCCACAGCACGGCACGCTGCTGCCAGGATGTCGCCGACGGCCGCGTCCAGGCTCGGCGGGATGACGGCCCACGTGGGCACAGGCTCAAGGAGCACTGCATGCAAGTCGGCATGGGCCACCAAGGACGGCCAGGCAGTTCCCCAGCCTCGGCGGCCTCGGCGTGACGCAGTGGGACGTCGTGGACGGGCGCGTCCTCCTTCGCCTCCTCGGCGTCGGGCGCCCAGTCCGGAGCGACGCAAGCTAACACCTGCCCACGCGCATGCTCTGACAGAGCGGCCAATCCCTGCACACTGCCCTGGCGAATGCCTCCTCCTGGGATGCACCACGGGTGGCGAACGCTCTGGTCGGGGAGAGCGGTGCTCGCCAGCCGCACTTCTTCCGGCTTGAACCCCGAGCAGCACAAGACACACACTGCCAGTCGCTTGCGTCGAGGCTGGAGGCTCGCTCCCCACGCACGGACTCGCACCCCGCCGCGCGCTCTGGAGGCAGCGGCAGGTGGCACGGGCGGCGGCGCAGCACCGGCAGCCGCGACGAGCCTGCGGCGCTCCTCCCTTGGGCAGCAGCTGCGCCAGGCGCACCGCCAACTTGGGCTGCTCCAGAGGGCGCGGATGCAGCCGTTCCATCCCACCCCTGAGTCCTGACATCCCCTTCCTGCATGTCGTTTTCCTCCTCCTCCTCCTCCTCCTCCTCCTTCTCCTCCTCCTGCTCCTCCTCCTCCTCATCCTGCTCCTCCTCCTCCTGCTCCTCCTCCTCCTCCTCCTCCTCCTCCTCCTCCTCCTCATCCTCCTCCTCCCTTTACGCCTCCTCCTCCTCCTCATCATCATCTTGCTTCTCCTCCTCCGCCCTCTTCCTTCTCCGGAGACTCGCACTGCGAAAAGAAAAGTCACAGTCCTCGTCACCACCGCCACCACCAACAACAACATCAGAGTCAGCATGATCAGCATCATCAGCATCATCAGCATCATCAGCATCAGCATCAGCATCAGCATCAGCATCAGCATCAGCAGCATCAGCAGCATCATCATCATCATCATCATCATCATCATCATCATCATCATCATCATCATCATCGTCATCATCATCAGCAGCAGCAAGATCATTATCATCATCATCACCATCATCAGCATCATCATCATCATCAGCAGCAGCAGCAGCTGAAACAACAACATCATCATCATCATCACCATCATCATCACCGTCATCGTCATCTTCATCATCATCATCATCACCATCATCATCATCAGCAGCATCAGCATCATGATCATTAACACCATCAGCATCATCAGCAGCATGAGCATCAGCATCAGCATCAGCATCATCATTACCGTTGTCATCGTCTGTCTTACCATCATCTCCAGCCCTATTGTCATCGTCATCACTATCATCATAAGAAGTGCCATCATCGTCTGCATCCGCAACAACATAAATCTAACGAACATCGCAAGCAACAACCTACTCATCATCAGCAACGGCAGCGTCATCATCAATGTTCGCAGTACCATCCGCATCAAGGCATAACAATGATCATCATTGTCGCCGCGGTATTGGCACCATCATGGTCATCGTCGTCTCCATCGCCATCATCGTCGCCGTTGTCGTCTTGGTCGTCACCATCGGCATCATCGTCGTCGTCGCCATGGTCATCACCAACATCACGAGCATCATCATCATCACCACAAGCACCACCATCATCACTATCATCGTAGTACGATTTGTATTATTATGATTCGTTTTCTTATTATCCTTCTTCTTCGCCTTCATCGTCATCGCCGTCGTCGTCGCATCTCCTCCCCCTCCCGCTCATCCTCTCCATCCCAGTCCTCCCTCCTCAACCTCCTCGCCCCCCGACCGCCCGACCGGTCGCCATCCCTGGCTCCCTGCTTCCTGGATCGACGACGACGACGACGACGACGACGACGACAGACGACCCCTAACGACGGACGACGCCTGACGACGGACGACGGCTAACGGACCACGGAAGAAGACGACGACGACGACGACCAGGACGGGCCGGCGGGGTAGGGAGGGGATTTGCGAAGAGCCGAGTCCTGCATCGTGGCAAGTGAACTACCGTCGACGTGCGGCCCTTCGATCCCCATTTTCTGCGAGCTCAAAGGTAAGTTCATCGCGAGTTGCCCATGAGCAGGGTGTGGTCAGTCGTGAGACCTTTCTGTTCGCAATGTGAGTGCTTCTCTGGAAAAGGAGGAGGGAGTATGGGTAGGAGGAGCAGGAGGAGGAAGAGGAGGAGGAGAAGGAGGAGGAGGGGGGGAAGGAGAAGGAGGAGGAACAGGAAGAGGAGGAGGAGAAGGAGGAGGAGGAGGAGAAGGAGAAGGAGAAGGAGGAGGAGGAGCGAGGAGGAGAAAGAGGAGGAGGAGAAGAAGGAGGAGGAGGAGGAGCAGTGGGAGAAGAAGGACGAGGACGAGGAGGAGGAGGAGAGAAAGGACGACGAGGAAAAGAGACGACGACGACGAAGCCTCCAAGGAAACGACGACGACGACGACGACGACGACGAAGACGACGACGACGACGACGACGACGACGACGACGTCGACGACGTCGACGACGACGATGCGGCGGTCCTCGGCCACAGGACGGCGGCCAGCGCGGGGGCGGCGGCGGCCGCCAGGACTGCGGGCGCGGCGCCGCAGCCGCCCACCGCCGCCCTCCGAGGCGCTCCGAAGCGCTCCGAGGCTCGCCGCGCTCGAGGCTCGCCGCCCTAGTTGTCGTCGCCGCCGCCGCCGTCGACGTCCCCGTCGTCCTCCTCGGCCTCGTCGCGGTCCTCCTCCTGCTCTCTGCCGCCGCTGCCGTCGTCCCCGGCCCCGCCGTGCGGGCGGGCCCTGCGCAGAGCCCGTCCAGGCCGTCCATCCTCATCCCCCCGTTCGCACTTTTCTCCCCCCTCCTCCCCGCCCGTGCTCCGCAGAAGAGTTGTTCCACAAGCAATGGCCCCTTCGACGACGAGCCCCTGCGCCTCCAAAGATGACGAGAACAACAGCGAGGACGACGTCGGCGACGGTGACGGCGACGACGACGATGACGGCAACGAGGCCAGCCACTGCGAGGCATTAGCCTCTGCCCCCGATCCCCTTCCCCTCGATCACTTCCCGGCCTGAGGTGGTTCCAGGGCAACCTGGGTTTCGGCCACTGGAACTTCAACTATTAGGAACGCAGTCACTGCGAGCACCGCCGTCGTGTTGTGTGGACGGGTGGGGAGAGAGGGAGTAGAAGAACGAAAGAATGCAGAAACAGAAACCTTTGGCGGTCCGCGCGGACTTCTTGAAACCGCGCCGGACCCCCTCCCCCCTTGGCGCGCGGAACGCTCCCGGGGCAGTTCCGGGGGCGCTGGGCCCACGCGCAGATCCAAGAAACCCGTGCGGAACTCCGAAATGTTATCTCCCAGCCCTCCTGCGTTAGGTACTCGTTTTGAATCGAGCGCTGCGCGCGCGTATCTTCTGCCTCCCGCCTCCCTCCTCCTCTCCTCTTCTCTCCTGCCTCTCACCTCGCTCCTTTCTTCTGCGTGCCAATTTGCCTCCTACCTGGCCGTCTCTGGGGGGTTGCGATTTGGGAAGGCGTCGCCACTTTCGAAAGCTGCTGGGGGTCCAGCGGAGTTACGTCTTACGCGGACCACCAGGAGACCTCGCTATCCCTGGGGGGCTGCGATCTGCGAAACCGTCGCCACTTTCGAGGAGTGCTGCGGGGCCCAGCGGAGTCACATCTTACGCGCCAGACCTCGCCACCCCTGGGAGATTGCAACGTGCGAAACGGTCGCCACTTTAGAGCGCTGCTGGTGGGTCCAGCGGAATGATGTCCTACGTGGACCAGGAGACCTCGCCATCTCTTGGGGTCCAGCGGAATGAGGCCGTTTTCTGTCGACTGGGGGTTGTTTCGAATTCCGGGGTCGTCGGAATCACGGCAGGGGTGCAGGGAGTGCCGCGAAGCTGGTCAACTGCGTCAACCCTGGTGAAGCGGGCAGCATGCACGGGATGCTACCCCTGCACGGGGACACGCGCAGACGCCTGCTGGAGCACCTGGACCAGACCAGAGAGCTCGTCAAGGACGCCGAAGGCGAGGTCGTCCATTTGGCCATCGACCCGAAAGATGAAGGCGAGGTGGAGGCAGCGAAAGCCGAGCGACGTCCGGCGTACCTGCGGTGCCTGCCGCACGGCGTGTGTGTGCGCATGGACAAACACAAGGCCGGCCCCTGCGGCAAGAAGCTCGCGGAGTTCGATGACAGCATCGACGCCGCGGACGTGGCGGGCGTCATCTTCATCGAGCCGCAGGGTTCGCGCCCGTTTGACTTCTGGAAGCATAAGGTCACGCGCACCAGCCTGGCCACCTCCCATGCCGAAATCATGACGCCCACGGCCTCCCAAGGCCGCACCATGCATCGCGGTGTCATTGTCGACGCCGGGTGCAAGGATGAGAAGAAAATGGATTATGGCTGCATCTCTACGTGATGCTGTCCAGGGCAACGACCGTGGACAACCTCCCCATGATGCGCGACCCTGGCCTGGATTTCCTGGCCCGCGGGCTGCCCGCAAACCTGGCGGCGCGCCTTCGAGCGCTTAGCCCCCGCACTGGTAAGTGCAGGAAGGAAGCAGAGAAAATGGCGGGCGAGCTAGACCTCAGCCGATTCTTGCACTAACTATAAACACGTTTGACAATTTTTGCGAGCGCCCAGCGACATGGCGCAGGCAGCGCTGCATCTCTAGCGTACTACCGACAAAACCAACACTGTTCGGTCTCCTCCCCTCACTTTCGTCGTCACCTTTTGCCCCTTGCCACCTTCCCTCTCGCTGCTGCCGCGCTGACGGTTCGGCCCCCCCTGCGCCCTTTTCTTGCCCTTCGCTCCCGCCCCCATGTCCTCCTCAAGTCTGGGACCCCGCCCCTCGTCCTTCTGCTGTTGTCCTGTGAATCGTGCCACGTGAGCGCATCCAATGTATTTTGCACAACAAAAAACGGCGCATGCACGGTCATTGTCCTGGCAAGTTTGGGACAACTCCCTTTGTCACTTTGATGCAAATGGGTTGGGTACGTCACAGGGTAATGTTGTGCACTTCTGTTCGTCCTCGAGGGATAGGAGGCAGGGAGCTGGGCCCACGCGCGAGCCTCAAGTTTCAAAGCCCACCGCAGCCCAGCGCTGTGTACCTGACGGCCAGGGGAGCGGTCTGCTCACCAGCTCTGCCCATCGTGCAGGGTGATGCGAGCGAGGAGGAGGAGGAGGAGGAGGAGGAGGAGGAGGAGGAGGGGAGGGAGGAGAGGAGGAGAGGAGGGAGAAGGAGCAGGAGGAGGAGAGGAGGGGAGGAGGGAGGAGGAGGAGGAGGAGAGGAGGGAGGAGGAGGAGGAGGAGGAGGAGGAGGAGGAGGAGGAGAGGAGGGAGGGAGGAGGAGGAGGAGGAGGAGAGGAGGAGGAGGAGGAGGAGGAGAGGAGGAGCAGGAGGCGCAGGAGGAGCAGGAGGCGGAGGAGGAGGAGGAGGAGCAGGAGGAGCAGGAGGAGCAGGAGGAGACGCAGGAGCAGGAGCATGAGGACGAGGAGGAGGAGGACGAAAGCAGCTCCCTGTGCCCCGCCTGGCCCCTCCTCTCAGCGGTGGGTGTGCGCTGGCGCCGCCAGCGCAGGCTTGCTCGGATGTCCACGTGGACAGGACGGAACGGACGGCACATACGGAAGACACCATACGTATTCCGCCATCGATTGATCAATCAAGTAAACAGCCAAAAAGTATCAGCATGCCGTAAAACTTGTTGGTCGACGACGAGACTGGCGACGGCGGCGACGACGACGACGACGACCACGACGACGATCACGACGACGACGAGACTGGCGACGGCGGCGACGACGACGACGACGACGACGACGACGACCACGACGACGATCACGACGACGACGACGACGTCGACGACGACGACGACGACGACGACGACGACGACGACGACGACGACAACGACGACGAGGGACGAGGACGATGACGAGGACGACAAGAACGACAACAACGACAAGAACAAGGACGACGACGATAACCAGAAGGAGGACGACGACGACGATGGTGACAACGACAATGACGACGAATAATGACGACGATAACGACGACAACGACGACGACGATGGCGACGATGGCGACGCTGACCACAACCACGACGAGCCCTCTCCCCCGACGTATCCTCATTATTTTGAGACGTGGGACCCTTGAAATCTCGACCCCCTCCCCAAGGTCTGGCTCCCCATCCCGAATAATCGTCTTACAACGGTGCCGGCGCCGGCAACTAGCCTCCACGGATCGATAAAGTCGAAAATTCTGCCGTCACCATTTCCAACCCTCCTCCTCCTCCTCCCCCTCCTCCTCCTCCTCCTCCTCCTCCTCCTGCTCCTCCTCCTCCTCCTCCTCCTCCTCCTCCTCCTCTTTTGACTGGGGGGCTCTTGGGGATGGGCCTCAGGACCACACATCACCTTGGCCAAACAGGTCAATCCTGCTCTCGCACGGGCTTTCCCGTGTACGGATTCTTACCGTCCAGGATTCGATCACGATAGAGCTTCCGCCACCGATGGGCGGCAATACCCTTCGTCAAAGGGCCCTCGCATTCCCGCAACAACTTCTGGGCTCGGGAACGGGCGAAAGCCCCACAAATTCGGCACACAGCATAACCCACCATCTCAACCACTTCGTGTTCCCGAGGTGGGGGTGGAGGTGAAACCTGGGACCCAGACCCCCTTGCTTCCGCGGCCCTCTCAGCCGCAGCTGCTCGGATCTGGTCCGTCACACACTCGCCGTGGGCCAGGGCCTTGACTTTCAAACGGGCCCTGCCTTTTGAAATGGCTCCCCCCCCCCCCATCCAGGGCACAACTCCCGCTTGGCCAAGCTGAAACGAGCGGCCACGCGGACGAGGCGAGAGCACTCCAGACACTGCCACTTACCACCCTCAAGGAGCCTAAAACGATGGGCCCGCTCAGGCGCGACTGCCAAAGGGCGGGCGACACGTTCATTCCTCCGAGTCCGACCAGCAGGCGACGGCAGGCTCGTGGTGGTAGCTTTGGCTTCACTAAGATCCACTCTGAAAGACGCTGCATACTGTAGCAGCCTCTTCTGAAATTTAAGACACTGCTGGACCTGTTCCACCTTCCACTTTGGGGCGGCATAGGGGTCAGCTCCCTCTCTTGCACGAGCGTCAGCACACCTATTCATATCAAAATGCACAAGACTCTCACCCGATAGACAGGCTCTTTGGGCCTTGGTCATGTGAGACTTAATCTTGACAACTTGAAGGGACTCCCCTGGGATGAGGCACTGATCCTCCAGGGCGTCCCAAACAAGCTTCCACCGGTGCGCGGTGATCTGCTCGCTATTCACACAAAATTCCTTGCCCGCCAAGAGCCCCTGAACAACCTGCTTGCTATCTAACAGGAGCCCTACGAGCCCTACCGAGTGCTTAACAGCCTGGTACACAGCCCAAATCTCACAGTGGGCCGACGTGGGCCTCGCAACTGGCACAGCACCGAACAATGACTGGAACTCACTTTTCTTTGCAGCGCTCCAGGTGATGGCGGCGAAGCCTCCCGTGGATATCTCCTCCACGTCGGGGGACAGGACGCATCCGTCCGTGGCCACCCAGCCCGACAGCACCATCTCGCCGTCAGGATCGCCCCACTGGTACTCGTCGGGCGGCGTGGGCACCTGGTACTCGGCCACGGGGTCTGCGATCAGGCCGCGAGCCCATTTCCAGAAAAGCGCGTCGCCGCCTCTGCAGCCCTGCTCCTCCTTCGTGGCGGCCGTCTCGCCCAAATGCACCACGTCCCGAAAACTGTTCTTGAGAGTCGGCTCCGTGAGCCCATCCCGAATCGTGACGCACACGTCTGCATCACAAAGAAAATACACATGCATCAACGTGCCCTTCTTCTTGCCGCACAAAGGGCACAGAGGGCTCGTGACCTGGCCGCGCTCGTAGCACACCGTCTGCACAGGGTAGCCTCCTAGCGCGACCGTCCTGGCACTGTTGATGTGGTGCCTCGTCCAGGCCTCCGTGGTCTTGGAGCGCATGAGCTGCTTGACTGGCAGCAGGAAGGGAGTGGGTCGGAGCGGCTGGCGCCCCTCATCAGCTAGCGCCCAGTCCATGAGCTTCTTCTTTGCGACCGCCCTCTCTGCAGCACGCAGGATCTCGAGGGGGGCGACCTCGCGGATGTCCCACTTGCCGTGGACGCCGTCGAGGATGGTCCAGGCGTCCTCCATGTGCCATCCCAGCTCGTGCACCGTCAGAATGGTGGCCGCCGCTGGCCCCCGCACCATCTTCCAGGCGTCGAACTTGGCGGGGCCATAGGTGAGGGCACGCTGCACCTTGGGCCACTGACGGCCCCAAGCGTGGGCCATCTCCTTCCGTCTCTCGGGCTGGTCCCAGGCCTCGCGCAGCCATGCCCGAAGAGGGGCGATCCTGAGCTGCTCGGCGCCGTCCGTCCTCGGCGCGATCGCCCAGCCCAAGGTGCCCGAACGAAATGTCCCAGCCCCCGCGCGCACGGCAGCTGTCTTGGCCATGACGAACTTGAGGACTGCAGGAGGAGTGCCAGCGCAGGTCGCCCCATACGCCACTGACGCTTTGAGGCCTTGCTGCACCACAGGGCGCACCCCCACCCCTCTGCGCTTAAGGGCCGCCGCCTTGTGCCAGCGGCCTCGGGCAGTCTGGACCCGTCTGGCTCTGGCGGCCTTCCTCCGAGGGCCCTGGGGTTGGTAGTCCACGCCCAATCAGCGTTCGCTCTCACCGTGCTGCAGGCCGATGTCCGCCATGGGCTGTGCCAGCTCCTGTGCCAAGGTGCCGTCGCTAGATACGAACTTTGACTTGCCTCCCTCACCCTTCGAGACCTTGAGCTGTAGCAGCGACTCCAAAAGGCGGATGAGGGCACGGGCCAGGTCGGGGAAGATCGCCTTCAACTGTGCGCTCCTGCCCACCAACCGCAGGGCTAAGTCGTCCACAAACTTCGTGATCTCCAGTTTGGCCCCTGGCCATCGGGCCACGACGTCCAGGATAGGATACAGCACCATCTTCAGGAAGCGATTGGCGTGCTTCGACCCAGCGGGCAACCCCACGTAGGTACAAATGGCGTCGGCGACGGCCTGGCCCTTTCGTACCGCCCGAGGGAAGGCGTACGACTCCAGAGAAAGGGCCAAGACACTCATGGGCGCTTGCTGCACCATGCCGAGAATCCAAATCAAGTTGAGCGCTACATATTCATAAGCCTTCTCCAAATCCATCAAGGCGGTGAGGGACGCGAAACAGGTACCTTCCAAGGCCTCGTCATCCAACATCGCTCTCCATACCGCATGCTCACTGCTGCGCCCTGGTGATGCCCAGTCGTAGGGCCTCACGTGGGCCCGCTCCCACTGCCGAATCAAGGGATCACGAACAGCCTCCCAGATGCGCACTGGCGTGGGAAAAAGGAAGATGGGCCTGCCGCCGCCGTCCTCCTTGGCGACCAGGAAAAGGATGAGCATGCGTATGGCCGTGGGCCACGAGCAGAGCCGCTCGCACAGCATGAGGATGTCCCCGAGGCTGTTCAGGGCCTCGTCACTGAGCCAGGCCAGGTGTCCAAAGTGCCAGCCGTCAAGCCCGAGCCCAGTCTTCCATTTGTAGCTGCGGCATATGGTGCGCACCTGCATCGCGTCGATGGTGGGCAGCACCTGCGCGTGGGCCATCCGTTGGGCCTGGACCTGAGTGTCCTGCCACAACTTGGTGTAGTCACCTGACCCAGCGCGCCAAATGCTAGCCCACTCCTGCGCCTCCTGAGTGACCGCGAGCTGCGGGTCCGCTGGCAGCTTCCGCTTCTTGGCCGACGAGATGGGCTCCTTCCACGCCTGCTTCCAGTGGCAGATGCGGTGCAGGTAGCCCCCCGAGCCAGGGAACTTCGCGCTCAGGCGCTCGTAGAACCGCTTGGAGCGCTGCCGCATGAGGTGCTGCTCCCAGGTCTGGGCCCGCACCTTGGCGAACTGCTGCAGCGCGAAGATGGCCTGCGCGCCGATGATGTGGGGCTCCACGTCGGCGATGGTGCGCAGCGCTGGCAGTATCCCCGCGCTCCAGGGCTCCAGCTGGTCCCAGTGGTGCCTCGCCTGGAACAGCTTCCTCCAGGCCCGTCTGAGCTGGCCTGCGACCTCCTCGTTGTAGGATCGAGGAGGCCCTTCTCCCGAGGTGGTTGCCTGGCCTGCTGGGGCCTCCGACTTGGCCTTGGGCACCGACTGGCCCCGCAAGACGCAGCAGACGAGTTGGCCAATCCAGGCCAGTTCCCCCGCGGCCCAACGCCAGGCCCTGGCTGGGCCTCGATCAGCCACGGGGCTGTCATGCTTCGGAAGAAGCTGTCTCTGCACCACCTCGGGAGTCAAGCCTCGGCCTTCATACCTGCGTGCCTCCGACTCTGTCCAGCCGAACAGCGATCGAAGCTCGGCCTCAGCTGCAGAGCAAAACCCCCTCCAGCACTGGTCCAGGTGCTGCTGCGAGCCGTGGAGCAGGTCGAGCTTGGGGTAGCCCTGCGGGATCTCGGGCTGCCTGACAGGTGGTGGCCTAGTGATTGGGTACTGCTTCGGGCCCTTGAGGACCTGGATCTGGCACGCGTGCCAGGGCTTGTCCGCGCGGATCCAAGTCGGCCTGTGCGGCCTGTAGGGCATGTTCTCGAAAGACTTCACTGGGCAGAAGATCACGGCCAGCCTCGCATCCATCCAGAAGAAGTCAATGACCCGATCCTTGAACTCCTCCACGCCCTGCTTAACCACCTTGGACCTGCATGTGCCTCCTTCCCCTTGCCAGGCCAGAACTTGGCCCTTGGCCTCTTGGTTCCAGGGGCTGTCGAGGATGGCGTGCGGTTCATTGTTGAAGTCACCCATGGCCATCCAGGGGATCCTCATTTGGCAGACCCAGTGCACGATGGTGTCCAGCAGGGCCGCGTTCAAAGCCCAGGTGACGGGCTTGCCCGTGAACAAGTACACCGAGAAAAAGGCCACCCAGCCAATGCCCTTGACCTCGGTCATGCCCAGGCACAGCCTGCCTGCGGCGCCCGCGGGGGAGATGTCCCACGACGCCTGGCCTGGCGCCAGGCTGAGGCTCAGGCAGCGCGGTGTGACCAGCGCCACACCTGCGGAGTAGCCGCCCTCTGCCGTGCGCACGGCAGGCGCACCCACAACTCGCCAGCCCCGTCGCTCTTGCGCCGCCGCAGTGACGTGGAACCACTCGGCGGGCTTGGCGTGCTCCTGCACCGCTAGGACGGGGACGCCGCCGCTCTTGATGAGCTGGCCGATCTCCTCTTCCATGAACTCTTCGACGCGGGCCCAGGAGAGGTTGGCATTGATGGTGGCGGCGATGACGTGACGAGCTCCTCGCCGAGTGCGTCGGCGACTCTGAGACGGCCCAGCTGGGGCATCCCCACCGTGCTGCGACCTGCCCTCGAGGTAGACGGACTGAGAGGTGTTGGGTTCGACGGGCGGTGGCTGCCTGCCCATGACCGCGGGCGCGCAGTAGCCCTTGCCCTGGCCAGCGTACGCGTCCCCGCCGCCCCCAGCAAAGCCATCCCCGTGCAGCTCCTCCTCGTAGAGGCCCTCGCTCGTCCAGAACTGGCCGTCCCCGTAGGTGGTCCAGTCGAGCAAGGGCGGGCCCGCGGGCCCATCAAAGAGGCGCCTGGGGGGGCGCCTCCTCGCCGAGGTGGTCGTAGAAGGAGCCCAGCACCGCCCGCTTGGCGGCTCGCTCCTCCTCGGGCAGCCCGCTGAGGTACCGGTCCACCAGCTCGTCTCTCTTGCGCTTCTGCTCCTCCACTGATCCGCCGCCGCCGTCGGCCGATGCCTCAGCAGCAGGCCCCCCTGGGGGCGCGGCAGCCGCCGCTGCACCAGGCCCCCCAGGAGGAGCGGCGGCAGCAGCAGCGGGGGCCCCTGTGGCCTGAGGGAGCCCCTTGACCAGCTTGAGCAAGCTCTGGAGGGACTCCACGAGCGGCTTGGGCACCGAGTCTCCGTCGCCCTCGGTGTCCCCCACCAGCTTCTCCAGGTTCGCCACGAGCTGGCTGATGACCGCCTGCCCGCAGTGGGGGCCACCGCCGAGAGGGCCCGCTGCCCCAGCTGGGGCCTGCTCCTCAGCAACCACTCGCCTGGCCAGCTGAGCCTTCTCCTCCTGCAGCTGCTCCAGCTCCTTGCTGGCCGCCTCCTGCATCCGCTGAGCCTCCGCCAGGCGCTGCTGAAGCTCGGGCACGACCTCATCGCGCTGGCGAGCGAGCTTGCGCTGCGCGGCGGCCATCTTGCCCTCCAGCGCCTGCAGCTGCAGGTGCAGAGGCTTGCCTGCCCGCTTCTGGGCGACCAGGGCCGCCCTCTCCGCCCGCTTGGCCTCGATGATGGACCCGAGGCTGGGGTCTGCGAGGGACTCCAGCATGCCGATCAACTTGTCGAGCACCGCGATGGGGTCGGGCTGCTCGGCTGCCTTGGACTTGAGCAGGTCAGTGCCAGCCCCGAAGTAGCCCCAAGCAGCGCCAGCAGTGCCGCGAGGAGCGGGGCCAGCCACGCCCTTGTCCTTGCCCTTGTCTCCCTTCTCCTTGCCCTTGCCCTTGGCCTTGCCCCCAGCTGGGGGGTTGGCCGTCTGCCACGGTCGCCGCACTGGAGCGGAGCGGGACGCACGCGTGATGGCCGCCTGGATGTGCTTCGGCGCGGGGGCGAAGCACTGGCGGCACTGCATCTTGGTCGCGAAGTTGCCCCCTGTGCCACAGTGTCCACATGTCCAGGGCTCGGCCCCCTGGAGCGAAGAAAGAAACTGAAGCGACGCATCCTTCCAAGGTGCCATCAACACGCTGTGGCTGGCAAAGAGGACGAGCAGGGCGGTTGAGTACCGAATGTGCCCTGACTGGTGATGTCAGGGGAAAGCTGCTGGGGCCGTGTGCGCCTCTCGGGCGCTCCCCAATGCCAGAAAATCTCCGTCCGCTGCTGACGCCTGGGCCACGCTACGGACTTGAGCCAAAATGGCTACGGCCTCCTCCTCCTCCTCCTCCTCCTCCTCCTCCTCCTCGTCCTCCTCCTCCTCCTCCTGCTCCTCCTCCTCCTCCTCCTCCTCCTCCTCCTCCTCCTCCTCCTCCTCCTCCTCCTCCTCCTCCTCCTCCTACCTCCCCTCCTCCTCCTCCTCCTCCTCTCCTCCTCCTCCTCCTCCTCCTCCTCCCCCTCTCCCCCCCTCCTCCTCCTCCTGCTCCTCCTCCTCCTCCTCCTCCTCCTCCTCCTCTCCTCCTCCTCGTCCTCCTGCTCCTCCTCCTCCTCCTCCTGCTCCTCCTCCTCCTCCTCCTCCTCCTCCTCCTCCTCCTCGCCTCCTCCTCCTCCTCCTCCTCCTCCTCCTCCTCCTCCTCCTCCTCCTCCACCTCCTCCTGCTGATTTTGCCATACCGGGTCCCCAACAGGCCCATCTCTTTGGGCCGCCTTTCATCCTGAGCTGTTTTTTGTAGGCCCTGAGCCTGGCAAGAGTCCCCACAGACCGAAAACGGCGAAAAAGCGTCGCACGAATTTTTGCACCACTACGGAGGTTTGGGTATTGTTCGCGACGCCTGGATCTGAGAGAAGACGACCACGACAACGACCGCCGCGGCCAAGACATACGGCACTTCGATGCTTGCTTCTGCGTGAGCCCCCAGACCTCTCGACCACTTCCCCGAGGCCGGCTTCCCCTCCCGAGTTGGCTTCTCGACGGCCCCGAGGGTCGAAACTGGCCCCCTGAGGCCAGAAATGGCAGTGAAGCCCACCGCCTCCCCGACGGCTCGGATGCGCCAGCATCATCCGAAACGGCGACCCATGCCGGGGGGCCACCGGCCCACCCCTCGGGCCCAGACCCCCGACGGCGCGGATCTGTTCTCAGCGTGGCCCTCCACGGGTCTGGACCCCTGCCCCGGGGCCGGCTGCCCCTTCTGGGTCGTCTTCGAGGTCTCGGGGCCCCGGCGAGGGCTTCCAGAGGCCGGAAATTGTGGGGCGTTGCCAGAAGTACCCGTCAAGGTGCCCCCAGCTTCTCGCTCCAGTTTGGAGCCCCTGGGGCCCTCTGGGCCTCGTGAGTGGTGCTCTGGAGGCCGTGTGGGCTGCCCCGAGAATCCTGGGGGGCACCTTGGCCCAGGGGCACTCCCAGCCACACCCGATTTGAGAAGCTCCTGAAAACAGCCCGTCCTCGTTTCGTCGCGACGCGAGGGCCTCTGGGAGGAAGCCAACGAATCCCTCCCGGAACCATCGCGGGGCGCGTCCCGACCAGCATTCCACTCGGGTCCGGCCGTGG
>CAUYUJ010020365.1:37500-90000 GCA_963575745.1 Prorocentrum cordatum
TGACACACAAATAAATACACACAAATGAAAAGAATCCCCATATTTTCCCATATCTTCTGGGCTTCTGTCTTCCCCCCCACTGCCCATATTTTCCCATCTTTTCCTGGGAGTGAACGATGAATTGTGTCTGTGTGTTTTTTCCCTCCTGATCCAAGATGGCCCCAGGACTGCCCAAGAGGTCCCCAAGGCGGCCCCGAGAGGGCCCCAGGACGGCCCATGAGGCTTCGAAGACGCCCCAAGGGAAGTCTCCAAGACGGCCCCGGAACACACCAAGAGGGCCCCGAGTCGGCCCAGAGAGGCTTCCAAGACGGCTTCCGACGGCGTCAGACGGGCCAGGAGCCCACCAAGACGGCCCAAGATGGCTCGAAGATGGCCCAAGAGGGCCCTCGCAGTGGTCGTCGTGGTCGTAGTCGCGGTCGCAGTGGTCGCAGTGGTCGTAGTCGCCGTGGTCGTAGTCGCTGTGGTCGTAGGGCCACCCCCCCCCGAGGCGTCGTCGTGGTCGTAGTCGCCGTCGTGGCAGGCATCCTCTTCGTCGCCGGCCGGGGCGGGGCCGTCGTAGGGAGCCGCCGCTGGGGGTGCGGCTCGAGAGAAGGAACTGGTCCCAGGGAAAGGGGTTGGGACTTCCGGGGGCCCCGCGCTGAAGAAAGCAGGACATCGCGCGTCTGGGTTTGAATGACTGCGGGGGTGCCACAGAAGAAGCGAGGATTTACGTGGATGCGAGGGTGGCGTTCATATATCTATATATATATATGCATATATACATATATACACAACTAGATGTATATATACATATATATATATATATATCGTACAAACATGCACGCATGCACACATATACATAAACACCAATATACACATACATACATACATGCATATATCTTACATATATACATGCATACATACATACATACATACATACATACATACATTCATTCATACATACATACATACATGCATGCATGCATGCATGCATGCATACATACATGTATACGTACGTACGCACCTATACGCATCCGTGCATGCATGCATGCATGCATCCATACATACACATACACACATACACACATGCACATGTGCCCACATACAAACATACACGCATACAGACATGCACACATACACGTATACATACATACAAACATCCATGCATACATACATATATACATACATGCATGCATGCACGCACGCACGCACACACACACACACAGACATACATACATACATACATGCATGCATGCATACATACATACAAACATACATACATACATGCATGCATGCATACATACATGTTACAGACATCATACATGCATATTTGTATAGCGGTATATATAGTATGCTTATACGTCTATATAGATACAGATGTGCGGCCTAGCATAGCCTGTAAGTATATTCGAAGTACCCTGAGTGGCTTGAGATCTGCACCAAGTGGGCTGCGCCCACTTAGCGGAGTTATCGAACCCACCCAAGCCAATTAGGGCGCTTGTAAGCCGCTTATGAGTTAGTTGAATCGGATATAACCCACCTTAGCATCCACCTGTAACCCACCTATCCCCTGAGCAAGCCCCTGCGGTCATCCCAGCGTGGCGCCATGGGACCCTCAAAGATCGACGAAGAATGTGCCCAGAGATTTCTGATGGCAAAGTCCCTCATCGTGCGCCTCTGCTGTAGGCTGGTGGCGTCAGGGAACCCTGGCCCGCTGGAGGCGGGGACATGCCCGGCGATGCCGAAGAGGGGGTGAGGGCCCCGCGGCTCGCGAGGGCGGAGCGGGCGCCCGCCCCAGAAAGACCCCGAGACGGCTGCGCAACCCCTAATCAACAACTACTACTGCCCATCATCGTCGTCAACAGCAACATCATCGTCTCGCCACCATCATCCACAACATCAACCTCAACAACATCATCAGCATCATCACCACCATCATCATCGTTGCATGGTCATCGACCCCTAGCCAAAAAGCACGAATGCCCATGTTGGACATGCGGTCGGGCACTTTGGGATGGCACGTCGCCGCGGCGGCCCAGGCGACACGCTATGCCTTGCGAGCGGATAACTCCATGCCCCCGGTGATCACCGGGTGGGATCATCCCTGGCAACTCGCATACACGGATGCACGGCGCACGGAAGCACGATGCACGAAAAGTATTACTCGGTACTCGTAGTCGTAGTCGTTGAAATAAGAATAATCGTAGTCGTAGTCGTAGTCGTAGTCGTAGTCGTAGTCGTAGAGTACAGGAAATAATAGAAGGGAAAGGAGTATTAGTAGGAGTAGTGGCAGTAGTAGTGTGAAACTAGCACTAGTTGTTGGAGTAGTGGTGTTAGTAATGATAGTAGTAGTAGTAGTAGTAGTAGTAGTAGTAGTAGTAGTAGTAGTAGTAGTAGTAGTAGTCGTGGTAGTAGTACTACTACTAGTACTACTAGTAGTGGTAGTAGTAGTAGCAGTCGTAGTCGTAGCCGTAGTCGTAGTAGTAGAAGTAGTAGTAGTAGTAGTTGTAGTAGTAGTAGCAGCAGTAGTAGTAGTAGTAGTAGTAGTAATAGTAGTAGTAGTAGTAGTAGTCGTCGTACTCGTAGTCGTAGTCGTAGTCGTAGTAGTAGTAGTAGTAGTAGTAGTAGTAGTAGTAGTAGTAGTAGTAGTAGTAGTAGTAGTAGTAGTAGTAGTAGCATCAGTACTCATAGTGGTAGTAGTAGTAATGGAGTAGTACGACGAATAGTTGTTGCAGTAGTAGTAGTAGTAGTAGTAATAGTAGTAGTAGTCGCAGCAGTGAGAAATAGTAGTAGTTGTCCTTGTAGTAGCTGTAGTAGTTGTCACAGTTGTAGTGGCAGCAATCGTGTCGTGATCGTAGAAAACGATAGTAGTAGTAGAAAAAAACAAATGAAAATAGTAGTAGTAGTAGTAGAAGTAGTCGTCGTAAAAGTAGTAGTTCGACGCGAATAGTAATAGTCGTAGTAGTAGTAGTAGTAATACTAGTAGCGGTGGTGGTAGTAGTAGTAGTAAGAAACATAACAGTGGCAGTAGCACCAGCAGCAGTTGTTGCACGAGTAGAAGCAGTAATTGTAATCATAATAATTGTAGAGGGACTGGTAGTAGTAGTAGTAGTGGTAGTAGAGGTAGTAGTAATGGTCGGACGTGCTGGTAGAGACGGATGTATTGTCAGTCGTAGCAGTAGAAGCTGGAGTAGTAGTAGTGGTAGTAGTAGTAGTAGTCGTAGTAGTAGTAGTAGTAGTAGTAGTACGAGTGGTAGCCGTAGTAGTAAAGTACAACTCGTGGTAGCAGCAGCAGTACTGGTCGTTATAATCGGGGCAGTAGTAGCAGTCGTGCTAGTAGCCGTCGTCGTGGTAGTACTAGTAGTGGTAGTAATAGTGATGGTAGCAGTAGTGGTAGTAGTAGTAGTAGTAGTAGTAGTAGTAGTAGTAGTAGTAGATATAGTAGTAGTGGTGGTGGGAGCTGTAGTGAAAAGAAAATTGAAATAGTAAAAGTAATGATGCCTATAGCAGTAGTGGTAGTAGCCATAGTAATGACATTCGTAGTAGTAGTAGTAGTAGTAGTAGTAGTAGTAGTAGTAGTAGTAGTAGTAGTAGTAGTAGTAGTAGTAGTAGTAGTAGTGGTAGTGGTAGTGGTAGTGGTAGTAGTGGTGGCAGTAGTGGTAGTACTACAAAGTGATGATAGTAATAGTAGTAGTAGTAATAGTAGTAGTAGTAGTAACACTTGTGGTAGTAGTAGTAGTATCAGTAGTACTAGTAGTTGTAGTCGTCGTCGTAGTAATAATGGGAGTGGTAAGTGTAGTAATACGAATAGTAGTAAGAGTAGTAGTAGTAGTACTACTACTACTTCTACTACTACAACTACTACTACTACTACTACTACTACTACTACTAGTAATTATCGTAGTAGTAGTAGTAGTAGTGGTAGTGTAAGTCGTAGGAGTATTAGTAGTAGTAGTAGTCGTAGTGATAGTAGTGGTAGTAGTAGTAGTAGTAGTAGAAGTAATAACGTTGGTGGTGGTAGTAAAAATGGTAGCAGTGATAGCCACAAAAGTATGCAATAAAAGGTGGAGCCGTAGTCGTAGAAGTAGTATATTAATCATGTGAAGGAAATAATACTAGTACTGCTAATACGAGGATTGGTAATGATAGTAGTAGTAGTAGTAGTAGTAGTAGTAGTGGTAGTAGTAGTAGTAACAACAGTAGTAGCAACAGTAGTAGTAGGAGTAGTAGTCGTGGTTGTAATAATAACAATAGTAGAAATAATGACAACAGCAGTCGTAGTAGCCACAATAATCATAGTAGAAGGAGAAGTACTAGCAGTAGTACTAGAAGTAGTAGTGGTAGCAGTAGTAGTAGTATCAGGATCAGTAGGGGTAGTATTTGTTGTTGTAGTGATAGTAGTAATAGTGATCGGATGTGGGATGTATACTACGCTACTCAATATAATGGTACTGCGACTCGTCGTAAGAACAGTCAGTATACGATTGGCACTTTACCTTGTGATAATGAAATTCGGACCCGCCGCTCCCCACTGCCGACCAAAACTGTCTTGGCCGGAGATAATCATGAGGTTGGTGGGAAGGGGGGCGATGCTTCGTTATCGGGGGCATGCGGTTGGCATGTCGCTCCGCTCCGCGGGGCGGGAGACTCGGAAAGGCTCGGGACCAAGGTGCCTGGGGAGCCAGGAAGTAAATAAAATGTCACACCGAAGCGTGGTGGGCCAGAACCCGCGGAACAACACGCTGTCCAAAAGTTCCCGACCGTACGGGGGGGCGCTGGGAAGGGGCATGCCTCTCCTTAACGAAGACCTTGCCCCGAATTGTGGCCGCCACGATCGCCACGACGACCTCCAAAACCGACCCAGAGGATTTAGTTCGGGGCAGATATCACGCAACGATGAGATCCCCAGACCCCCTCGCGTCGTACAAAAATTGCGGCGAAAGGTTTTTTGATATTGTCGGCCTCCTGGGGGGACATCCGGGCCTCTAAACCATCAAAAAGAGACTCGGGATAAAAAGCCGAACCTGGGGAAGTGGTCGAGATCTCTGGGGGTCTACGTTGCGAAAAGACACGGCATCGGGGATCGACGATCGTGGCATCGCATTTGTGGTTCACGCTTTTCGTCTTCGCCCAGATTTGGACCTCGGGGCCCTCACGGATCGATCCAGCTCAAGAGAAGCCGCAGAAACAAATGGGACAAATCCTGTCGCACTGTTGGGCGATGTCGCAATATGTTCATGACGTCAGATCTCAGGGTGGGCTGGACCAGCAAGCCTCCAGAAGCCGACCATGGCGACAAAGCAGCATTAAGAGGCCAAAGATGGCGACAGGCCAGCCTCCAAAGGCCAACAGTGGCGACAAACTGGCTTCTGGCCACCAAAGATGACGACAAGCTGGCCTACAGAGGCCACAAGTGGCCTCCAACCGACGCCAAAGCTGGCGACAAGCTGGCCTCCATGGGCCAACAAACGGAGACAAGCCAGTCCGCCTCGAAGTGCTGTAACTCGACGCAGGTCTTCTCCGATCCTTCACAGCCTGCTGCACATGGGCGCCCAAAGCCGCAACACCGCCTTGGTGCATCCGCGTCTTCACAGACCGCACGGGTCGGTGGCCCAGAGATGCGATGTACCGATTTCTCCTCTGCAGGGGGGCCTCCAGAAGGTCCCAGCCCTTTTCCCGGGACAGGCTTGTCATGTCGGCTACAAGCAAGAGTAACCCTAGGCCAAGAGTGACCTTTGGTGCGCGGACCAAGGGGCCCTTCGGGGGCGCCACCAGGCGCGCAAGCAGCTGCCGTCGCATCGCACTCAGCGATCGGGGGCCCCATCGGGCCCGCACTCCGGCGAAAAGTCACTTGCACGTGTAGCCGAATTTGGAGTCCTTCGCTGGCGGTCCCGGGACCTGGCGAGGGGCCGCCCGACGCCGAGACAACGAAGCAGGGCACCCGACCTGACCTTCCGAGCACGCCAGAGGCCTTGGGAGGTGGACGCGCGGCCGGGCGCGCGCTTTTTGTTGCTGGCGCGCCCCCACGACGTCACAGCTCCGTGGACTCGGCCTCCGCGAGTGGCGCTCGTCCCCCAGGTGGCGAGGTGGTGATCGACAAGCGCCAGGCCCCCGCTCGTGGAGGCGGGGTCCTACGGTACCCCGTGAAAAAGAGGGAGGAGG
The DNA here is from genome assembly GCA_963575745.1 of Prorocentrum cordatum. NCBI lineage: Eukaryota > Dinophyceae > Prorocentrales > Prorocentraceae > Prorocentrum > Prorocentrum cordatum. The sequence continues at coordinate 43,642 of CAUYUJ010020365.1, forward strand.
AGGAGGAGAAGAGAGGGAGAACTCTGCCATCCCCCCCTCCCTATCCTCCTCCCCCTCCTCCTCCTCCTCCTCCTCCTCCTCCTCCTCCTCCTCTTCCTCCTCCTCATCATCATCAGCAGCAGCATCATCATCAGCAGCATCATCATAAGAATCATCATCAGCAGCAGCATCGTCATCAATATCATCATCATCACCAACACCACCACCACCACCACCACCATCATCATCATCATCATCATCATCATCATCATCATCATCAGCATCAGCATCAGCATCATGATCATCATCATCATCATCATCATCATCATCATCATCATCATCATCATCATCATCATCATCATCATCATCATCATCATCATCATCATCATCATCATCATCATCATCATCATCATCATCATCATCATCTGGTCCCCTGCTCACCGCTCACTGCGACATCGCAGGCGTTGCATGAAGGCGCCAAGGAGGAGCCGTCTGGGGTGGAAACGCCCCTATCTTCGCGCCCAGAGCGCATGAATGTCTCAGGAGGTTTGCTTGTTTCGGCCCCCAGATTTCTCCCGTTTGGTGGTCCAATGCCCACAGCCGTATCAGAGGTGCGGCACCAACGACCCCCAAGGAGGAGCCGACAGGAATGGGGCCGCAGCCCCTGCTGCTAGCGCTAACGCACAGTGCGCTCGACGCCGCATCAAGGCTGCCGCGGTGCCCAATCGATATGCGTCTGGACTCCGACCCACCATCCCCGCCCCAAGCCCGCTCCGCCGCTCCCCCCCCGCCCAACTGCCTCACACGAGTTGCCGGAGGCGCACAACTGCTTCTCCCGAGTGTCGAGCCGGGCTATAGTCTCGCCACGGCGGGGCGGGAACCACCGGACCTGGATGGGACTGGCGCGCTACCCCCAGGCCGCTCGGGCCCTGGATCCAGAAATCTGCATCAACCCCTGTCGGGCCTGGTCTCTGGAATCTCCCATGCCAACGCTTCCGCGGGTTCCAGAGAACCGCGGCAAACGTGAACTCTGAATCCGAAACTGGCTATGGCGCAAGGCAAAAAGCCAAAACTTCGTCTCGGGGGGCAGTCTAGAATTTGCCCACCCGGGAGAGGGGGCCAAGCGCCTCTCCAATCAACCACCGCCAGCCTTCGTTCTGGGCGAAGAATTGAATTGCTTATCCGCAACGCCGCCTTCTCGAATCGCCCGAGCGCTTGCCCTCCAGCAGCCTCCAGTCATAATGGTACTGCCGGCCTTGGTGCATTTTCAGCGAGGCCGACTCGACAACAGCCACTGCTGACGGCGTCGACGAAATCCCCGACGGACCCGGGGCGCGCGAGGACCGAAGGCGGCAGGTCCCTCGGCCAGCACAAAAGCTCAGAGCCCATATGCGCCATGGCCTGAAGGATCAGCTCATCGGTCATGTCGAAATCCTCGAGCCCCGTGTTTCTCGCACCCCCACATCCTGGGGCGAAGCGTTTCCTTTGCCGCTTCGCACCGCGGGCAGAGCGGCACGTCGACAGCGCACCCTGCCTTCTCGCGTCTCGCATGCGCCCACTGGCCACCCGCAACCACCGCCAAGTTGAGGGCGCCAGCGCCGGCATCCCCGTCTCGCTGAAACCGCCGCTGCCGTCGTCGAAGACGCCGCAAATCAGTCTCTCATCGACGATGCTCGGTGAGATCCACGCTTGCGTTTGTCCGCCAGGTAGTGACCGCCCTCATTCGGCGGCCTTCAGCGGCGCCCAACCGACGCCCACGAGCGTCGCCTGGATCGTGGCAATGGGCACTTTGACACGCGAACGCCTGCGCATTCCCACCTCGAGAAGTTTGGTCCCGATCTTGGCCCGGGCGAGCATGGCCCGCCAGCGCACCAGAGGGCTCAACTGCCATAAAAAAGTCACCCCAGCAGCACTCGCTTCCGCAACTCGAGCCCTGGCCCCCTGTCCCACATGTCGACTGCCAACGCCGTCGCCAAACATCTGCCGCCTCGACTGCCGGCTGCAAGCTGACCAGCTCGTCGACGTAGGAGCTGAAGTCGACAAGGAAGCAAACCGAAGGCCTGCTGGCCACGTGAGGCTCGTGGAAGGGTCACTGCGTTCCACAAGCCTCTGGACCCCTCAGCCACGGTCGCTGACCGACGCGGCTTCTTCTTGCGCGTGAATCGCGCCTTCGCCTTCTTGCACCGGTGCTTTGAGAACTTCACTACCCGCTTCCGTCCTGCGCCAGCGTGAATGCCGAGATCCCTGCTATCGTGCAATGCCTGGACTGGCACTTACCGTCGTCGGAAAGTCGCCGCCGCGGTCTCGACCATGTCCTTCGAGGCGCCGACGAGCATAATCTTGTCTGAGTTCTCAAGCTGCCGCCTGCCCATATGTCGCGCCATCTGGAGGGCCCCTTCTCACATGTCGTTGGGCGCTTGCTCCTTGGAAGCATCGTCAACATATGCCCATGACCCACCCACGGGCTACCACGGGGGGGTCGGGCGGGGGAAGACCTTCGCGAGCGCGACTCCTCGACGGGGAGCCATCGAAGATGAGAGTCGGGTCGACCAGATGACACCCCCCGAGCGCTGCCTCCTGCTCGAGGCAGCGGGGCCTCGCGAAGATGGCGACTTCCATCTCCACGACCACCGTGGTGCTTTGTAACTTTCAATGTTCTGAGTACGTTTTCAGAAGGGAAGAGCGCCTTGCCAAAGTTGCTTGATGCATTGTCAATGTTGCGCGCTACCTGATTGCATGGACGTCTCGAGCGGTTTGCTTGACATTGACATGTAGGGGGCAAGGGGGGGGGGGGAACGTCGAGATCTTGACGCAGTCCACCTCCACTGCGATGCCCATGGGGAGGACGAGGCTCGCGCTGCCGTAGAACATCTCGACGCGCTCGAGCAGGACGAGGCCGGCGGCGCCGAGGGCGCGGCCTGCCTCATCGAGGCACGCCCTCGCCAGCCCCGCTGATCAGGCCGAGCTGCCCTCGATCTCCGTGCCCCAGTGCTCACTGAGGCCGTCACTCCATGAAGCGGGTGGCGAAGCTCGCACTCTGGGCGACAATTTAATCGCAAGTGGGAGCATGCCGAGAACTCGTTCGCCACCAGCCAATTTCGGGGGCGAGCGCCCCCAGCGTCGCGCACCACCTGCCTCGGCCATGCCCCCGCCTGCTCGCTGTGGTTGGTGATGTGGAGTAGACGCTGGCGCGCCTCCTATGGGAGGCGCTTGATGTCGTGCAACTTGAGGCAGTCAACTTCGTCCGCCTTAGTAGGGCTCGTGTATCCAATGGTACCTACGAGCTCCTCTATAGCGATGGGTTCGAGCTCCTCCCGTGCTCGAAGGCGTGGCTGTCGAGGTGCCCAAGATGTCCTGCCTGCTCTCCTGGGGGCCCAAAATCGCGGGCAAAATCGTGTCCGAAATCGTGGGCGAAATCGTGTCCGAAATCGCGGGCGAAATCGTGTCGCCGAAATCGTGAGCGGAATCGCGGGCGCAGAATCGCGGGCCGCCTGCCCGTCCAGATGGCTGATCGGAAGCGGGCCCCACACCCTCCCTGACGCGTTTGCGGAGTAGACCGTGCTTACGTTTCCACATCTGCGCAGCCCGTCTGATGAGCTGCTGCCCCTGCGTCGGGAACGCGCGTGCCCCTGCCGTCGCGAGGTGGCGGTCGATCCTCTGCTGTGCGTGTTGGTGCTCCTCGAGCGTGCACGCGCTAGCCTTGACACTCTGCAGCGTGTAATCGCCCGCTTCGTCGTAGTCCGTCTTCCTGCCGTACATGCTATGCAAACCCAACCGCCGCAGCCGATGGTACTGCGTGCCGAAGTTGGGCATTACACGTGTATGCATACATACCTACAGACAGACAGACAGACAGGCAGGCAGACAGACAGACAGACGGACATACATCAAAACGAACAAACGAACAAACAAACAAACAAACAAACAAACAAATAAATAAATAAACAAACAAATGTACATACAGACATACAGACAGACCTACATACATATCTGTGTATGCCTATGATGCTTCAGGGCCGCTTAGTTCGTGCGGAGCGTCACATATCGCGCGAAAAGACAAGATACAATAGACAAATGCTTGGATGGTTGAGATGTCACGCGCTTCGTCCCAAGGTAGTTTTCGCCCGCTGCCATCTTCTCGCAACGGCACTGCAACGCCCACGGTACTCGCCCGCCTCATCTGGGCTGATGCTGTCATTACGGGCGATCGTGTCCTCCAAGGCTGCGACCCAGGCCGCATACTCGCCTGTGCCCGCCTCTTCGAGAAGAGGCTGGCTGGTACCGTGGACAAGGAAGTGCGGTCTGGCTGAGTGCATCTCGTTTGACAACGGTGGCGTCGTAGCCTGCTGCTTCGCCGTGACCCAGGTATTGTAGTCAATCGCGTACTGCACGGCCGATGGAGGTGGGCTGGCCTCTGCCGCATCCCTGATGTCGAACTCCTCCTGAAGGTGAGCTGGTAGTGTTTGCCGCCGTCGCTCTCGTGAGGAAAAAAAGGAGGAGAAGGAGAACGGAGGAGGAGAGGGAGTATAACGGGGAGAGGGAGGAGGAGAAAGGCGAAGGAGGGGGAGGAGGAGGGAGGAGGTCGAGGAGGAGAACGCGCCCCACAGCGGGCACAGTCTGCTGTTGCCAACCGACCGTGCACGGTGCAGCGGGTGCCGCTCCGACGCACGCCCCCGGTCAGGCCTCCCAAGGTCAGACCTCTGCCGCGGGGCGGCCACACCCTGCGCGAAAAGCAGCGCGGCAACACCAACGCCGAAGACGGCGACGGCGACGGCGACGGCGCTGGCGATAACGACGGCGGGGACGACGGCAGCGGCGTTGAAGTGGACGTTGGCAGCGGCGGCGGCGGCGGCGGCGGCGGCGACGGCGACGGCGACGGCGACGGCGACGGCGACAGCAACGGCGACGGCGACGGCGACGGCGGCGGCGACGACGACGACGACGACGACGACGACGACGGCGGCGGCGGCGGCGGCGGCGACAATGACGACGGCAACGGCGGCGACGGCGACGGCGACGGCCACATCGACGGCGATGGCGACTGCGACAGCGACGACGACGGCGACGGCCACGGCGCTGGCGGTAACAACGGCGGGGACGACGACGGCAGCAGCGTTGAAGTCGACGTTGGCGGCGGCGACGGCAACGGCAATGACGACGACGGCACGCCGACGTCGTCGGCGTCGGGGCGGCGGGCGCCGAAGGGCTTCAGGAGGCCTCCCGCGGTCAGGCCTCCTGCCGATCAGGCCTTCGTCGCCGCCAGCATGTGGCCGATCTCCTGCAGCATGGCCCGCCTGGGAGAGGCGCCCGCCGTCCGCCCGCCAGCCATCTCCAGAAGTTTTTGTTGGGGGTGCTCTTGAAAGGCGCTGCAGAGTTGCAGGGCGGATCTTCGTGGCGCTTGTCGTGTTTGTCGAGCCTCCTGGAGGCGCCTCGCCGCCACGGCTGGATGCGCCACGAAGAGCGAGTCAGCATGGACCCCGGAAGGGGCCAGGGGCCCGATTTTGAACAGATCTAGAGATTGATGCCAGGAAGGTGGGAACACACAGGGCTGGATTCACCTGGGGTGCATGCAGCTGGAAGCCACGGGCTGGGTACACGTGCGGAGGCTCGGCGTGTCTCATCATAGAGAGGGTGAGCGCTGGAAAGACCTTGGCCCACATGGGTGACTATCCAGCTCGGGCCCAGGCCAGCCGCGCCAAGCATCCATCTTCCTGGTCCAGTCACAGACCACAGACGTCGTGATTTTTGCCACAACGTCGGCCCACAGAGGTCTCGACCCCTTCCCTGGGACTGGATGTTGATCCCCAATTGTGTTCCCAACCATCCTGTGGTGTTGGGTCCTAGTTAAAGATTAGCAGCGCCCCGCGTCACTCCTCCTCTTCCTTTTCCTCTTCCTCCTCCTCCTCCTCCTCCGCCTCCGCCTCATTATCCTTCTCGTCCTCCTCATTGTTTCCTCCTCCTCCCCATCCTCACCTCCTTCCCCCCATATTCCCTTGTCGTCGCCACTGACATCATCAGCACCAGCATCGTCGTCATCATCCTCGTCATTATCATCATCATCATCATCATCATCATCATCATCATCATCATCATCATCATCATCATCATCACAACCATCAGCAGCATCACCCACCATCCTCATCATCATCACCCATCAGCATCATCATCATCATCTTCATCATCATCATCATCATCATTATCATCATCATCATCACCATCAGCAGCATCAGCATCATCATCATCATCATCATCAGCAGCAGCATCATCATCAGCATCATCATAATCAGCAGCAGCAACAGCATGATCAGCAGCATCATCATCATCACCGTCAGCATCAGCATCATCATCAGCAGCATCATGGTCATCATCATCATCATCATCAGCAGCAGCATCATCAGCATCAGCACCATCCCCGATCGTCAGCATTATCAGCAGCATCAGCAGCAGCAGCATCATCATCATCACCAAAATCATCAGCACCATCATCATCAGCAGGAGCATCATCATCATGATCAGCATCATGATCAGCATCATGATCATCATCATGATCAGCATCAGCAGCATCATCATCGTCACCAACATCATCAGAATCAGTATCGTCGTTATCGTTACCATCATCATCATCATCATCATCAGCAGCAGCATCATCAGCATCATAATAACAAACACCACTACCATCATGATCAGCAGCATCTTCATCGCCATCGTTATCATCACCATCAGCAGCATCAGCATCGTCATCAGCATCACCACGAGCAGCATCATCATCATCATCATCATCATCAGCAGCAGCATCAGCATCATCATGGTCATCATCATCATCATCATCAGCAGCAGCATCATCAGCATCAGCACCATCCCCGATCGTCAGCATTATCAGCAGCATCAGCAGCAGCAGCATCATCATCATCACCAAAATCATCAGCACCATCATCATCAGCAGGAGCATCATCATCATGATCAGCATCATGATCAGCATCATGATCATCATCATGATCAGCATCAGCAGCATCATCATCGTCACCAACATCATCAGAATCAGTATCGTCGTTATCGTTACCATCATCATCATCATCATCATCAGCAGCAGCATCATCAGCATCATAATAACAAACACCACTACCATCATGATCAGCAGCATCTTCATCGCCATCGTTATCATCACCATCAGCAGCATCAGCATCGTCATCAGCATCACCACGAGCAGCATCATCATCATCATCAGCAGCAGCATCAGCATCATCATGGTCAGCATCATCATCAGCAGCATCATCAGCATCAGCACCATCCCCGATCATCATCATCATCATCAGCAGCATCAGCAGCAGCAGCATCATCACCATAATCATCAGCACCATCATCATCAGCAGAAGCATCATCATAATCATGATCAGCATCATCATCATCATCATCATCAGCAGCATCATCATCGTCACCATCGTCATCAGCATCATCAGCATCATAATCATCGTCGCCGTCAGTATCAGAATCATCATCGTCGTTATCGTCACCATCGTCATCATCAGCATCATTAGCATCATCATGACAAACACCAGTACCATCATGATCAGCAGCATCAGCATCATCGTGATCGGTATCATCACCATCAGCAGCATCAGCATCAGCATCAGCATCATCATGAGCATTATCATCATCATCATCATCATCATCATCATCATCATCATCATCATCATCATCATCACCATCATCATCAGCAGCAGCATCATCAGCAGCAGCAGTACCGCTATCACCGTAATCAACGTGACCATCATCATCAGCTACATCAACAGCAATCGCATCAGCGTCAGCATCATCGTCAACACCAGCAGTATCAGTATCAGACGTATTATCGCCAACATCACCATCGTCCTCCTGCTACTCCTCCTTCTCCTCCTCTTCCTCCTCCTCATCATCCTCCTCCTGTCCCAGACCCCCTCGCGCCTTGAAAAGACAGGGCGGGCGGTTTTTTTTACTTGTTCGACCTCTGCGTGGGGCCCTTGCCGGGCCCTGGGAGCGTCAAGAAAACTCCTCGGGAGGAAAAACACGTCCCGGGGAAGGAGTCAAGACCTCGGGGGGTCCACCTCACAATTGTTGCATATACTTTCGAATCACTGTATATAATGTGTATATATACACAGATATTAATAAAATTTAAAATTGACGTCTGGGGTCTGGGACGACGCCCGCCCTCGAGAAGGACATCCGCTCTGGCCCAGACCGCAGCGCACGAAGCGCGAAGACTTTCGCGCCCTCTGGGGGGTGCCCTGGACTTCCGGCCTCCCGCCCAGGAGCGCGTGGGCACAGATCCCTGGGCCAGGGGTCGGCGTGGCCCAGGGCTCCATAGTCTGCCCGCGGAGTGTTGACCGATCCCGTCCTTGCCCAGAAGATCCTTCACCCCAGCTTGTACGCATGACCGCATATGCAGCAACACGCTCCTCGCTGCTTCCGAGCCAGTTGTCTCCAAGGGATCGTGGCCCCAGGAGCGCGGACCCATTGCACGTTCAGCGCATCGCTTGACTACGGAACGAACAATGACAGAAAGAAGAATTGTAGGTCCGCGCAGACCTCCGAGTTCTTGCGTTTATGTCCTTGTTCGTTCCCCTAGTGACATCCGCACAGGGTCTCGGAGTGGGGCGAGTTGAGACGACGGCAGATCAAGACAAGTCCCCGGACAACTCCCCGGGGTCCAGACGCCCAAAAATTGTCCAAGCTGCGTCCAGCCATTGCGCCGAGGGGGGCCCCCGAAGGTCGCTAAGGAGGAGGAGGGGGAGGAGCAGGAGGAGGAGGAGGACGACGACGACGACGAGGAGGAAGAGGAGGAGGAGTAGGAGGAGGAGGACGAGCAGGAGGAGAAGGAGAAGAAGGAGGAGGAGAAGAGGAGGAGGCGAAAGAGGAGGACAAGGAGCAGGAGGAGGAGCAGGAGGAGGAGGAGGAGGAGGAGGGGGGAGGAGGAGGGGGAGGAGCAGGAGGGGAAGGGAGGACGACGACGACGCGAGGAGGAAGAGGGAGGAGGAGGAGTAGGAGGAAGGACGGCAGGAGGCGAAGGAGGCGAAGGAGCGAAGGAGGAGGAGGGAGAAGAGGAGGAGAAGAGGAGGACGAGAGCAGAGGGAGGAGGAGAGGAGGAGATGGAGGAGGAGGAGAGAGGAGGAGGAGGGAGGAGGAGGAGGAGGAGAGGGAGGAGGATCAGGAGAGGAGGAGGAGGACAGGAGGAGGAGGAGGAGGCCAACGAATTACCGCTGTCTCAGCTCGCCCTCGGAGGATGGGTGGGGGCGGGCGATCTGCTGGCGTCCCCCAGCCGCCCACGCTCGCCCCTGGACACCGGCCGCACGTCGATGCACGTCACGTTCGTGCGGGGCTCGCCTGGAGGGGAAGAGGAGGAGGAGGAGGAGGCGGAGGAGGAGGAGGAGGAGGAAGAGGAGGAGGAGGAGGAGGAGGAGGAGGAGGAGGAGGGAAGAGGGGGCGGAGGAGGAGGAGGAGGAGGAGGAGGAGGAGGAGGAGGAGGACCACGTCTAAGACTCCACGCGGAAACACCGTGCCGATCTAGGTCTCGGCGGCGAGCGAGGGGGGGGAAACTGAGAAGGAGAAGGCCTTCTCAGAAGGCTCGGAGGTCCTCCGGGCTTTCTGAGAAGTCTTCTGAGCCTTCCCCGAAGACAAAAAAACTTCTGAGAAGTGCCGCCGCCTTCCGAGAATGGCCTTCTCCTTCTCACTTCCCCCACTCGCTCGACGCCAAACAACGGGGACCACGGCTAAGACTTAACACGGAAATGCCGTGCCGATCTTGGTCAGCGTCAGATCGTGGATCGTCCTCGCGAACAGGCGACGGCCGGCATGGAACATGACCAAGACAGGCGTCGACAGAAGAAGAAAAACGGCATAGACAGAAACGTTCGACAGTCCGCCAGGGCGGCGGCGCCGGACGCGTCGCCAGGAGGGGCCGGCGCCGATCCGAGAAATCCGCGAGGAGCGTCGAAAGTTTATGTGCATACAGTTTGTTATTCTTCGAATCGACAAGAGTCAGTTGCTTCACCCATGCGTCGATGCTGCGTCGACTGTCGGTCGACTTGAGTCGAACTTGAGCCAAAAACGAGTCGAACTTCAGTCGACGCAGTCGAACTGGAGTCGAAGTTGTGGTGTTCCCTCGATCGCCGCAGGAGGCCGACGCGGAGACGAAGCGGGGAGAACGCAAGTGCCGACGTGGAGAGGAGCGAAGCAAAGGAATGGAGAGACGGAGTGTGGGCCCAGGGATGGCTGGCTCCGCCCCCTGACCACATGATTCCCGCACCTTGCGCGAAGCCCCAGCCCCGCGACGACCATACTGACAGGCCCAGCCCCCCTGCAACCGTGCGTCAGCCTACCACCATGACCAACACCAGCGCCCACTCGGATCCCTCGGTCAGTTAGGCGGTCCCTCGGTCGCCATTGTAGTAGTCGTACTTCGCTCGCACCGTCAGCTGCACGGGCTCCAGCATGTAGGCCCGACGGATGGCCGCCTCAACGGCCTCCAGGGCAGTGCCAAGGGAAGTCACCACTGGGAGGCCCTCAACCGCCTCCTCCTCCTCCTCCTCATTCTCCTCTTCTTCCTCCTCCTCCTCCTCCTCCTCCTGCTCCTCCTCCTCCTGCTCCTCCTCCTCCTCCTCCCTCTGCCTCCCTCCTTCCTCCTCCTCCGCCTCCTCCCTCCTCCTCCTCCTCCTCCTCCTCCTCTCCTCCTCCTCCTCCCTCCTCCTCCTCCTCCTCCTCCTCCTCCTCCTCCTTCTCCTCCTCCTCCTCCATTCCTTTTCCATATATATAGAGATATATATATATATGTACAAAAAAAACTCCCCGTCGCATCATGAGGCAAGTTTTCAGGGCGGGCCAGGCGTTTCGCCTGAGACTTCCTCACCATTTATAACCCTGAAGCTTAAAACTTGGCAACATTTTCACAGATGGAGGGCGGGTGGTTTTCAAAATGTGGCTTTCGCCTCAGCGCCAAGCACATTCGTTTTGAAAAATTGCAGGGGGGTCACGGGTTGTAGGCGACCCGTTTTCAAAATGTGGCTCTCGCCTTAGCGCCGCGCACATTCTTTTAACAGACTGCAGCAGCTTCACAGATGGAAGGCGGGTGGTTTTCAAAGTATCGCTCCCGCCTTAGCGCCGTGCACATTCGTTTAAAAAAATTGCAAGGGTTTCACGGATTGAGGGCGACCCGACCCGTTTTCAAAATGTGACTCTAGCCTTAGCGCCGCGCAGATTCGTTTCAAAAATTTGCTAGAGCTTCACGGAACGAGGGCGGCTCCTTTTCAAAATCTGGCTCCCGCCTGAGCGCCGCGCATATTCATGTATAGATCTATCCGAGTTTCACGGATTCCCTGGATCAAAATATCAAAAATTGTGGTTTGGACGGATTCCGCATTATCCGGGCACAACAGTTACATTGATTCGCGGTTTTGAGGTCCCAAGAACGGAATTCCGTCACGATTCAGGATCGTCAAAACGGAACGGTCAGGTTGATCCGTGGCGTTGGAATCCCGAGAACAATGTTTTGGCATGCATCAGGGTCTTCAAGCGGCTGTCTTGCAACGAGGCAGTTCCCTCAATGGAAATTAACAGTTGTAGGGGCCTATGAAGAGGGAGCTTGGAGGGAGGGTTTATTCCAACATCGTTGATGGCTCTTGGGCTTACACTGGTCCGCCTCCTCCTCCTCCTCCTCCTCCTCCTCCTCCTCCTCCTCCTCCTCCTCCTCCTCCTCCTCATCCTTCTCCTTCTCCTCCTCCTCCTAAACGGAGCATGCGTGGAGCCCGCACGTAGCGCGACCAATCAGGGCCGCCGTGGGGAGGGTGCCAGCACTGGCGGGCGCGACCAAACGGGGCCGCCCAGCCATGGCGTCGCCGCCGAGTCCGCGGGAGCGCTGGCGGATGCACGGCGAACAGACCTGGGTCGAGCCTTTGAGAAGCTCCTCAAAGGAGAAACGGTCCCAGCCTCGGGTGTCGACGAGACCTACCTGGAAGCCGTGGGCTGATTCACTGACCATCGGGAGATCCTGGGGGCAGCCAGTGCAATGACAGAAGATGTCGCGCGCCTCCTCAACCAGGTGGCCGTCGCGGATAGGCCGATCCTGTGGCAATGCTTCGTGCGAGAGGCGCGACGGCAGCTGCAAGAAGCCGGCCTCTCGCCCTGAGCCTGCAGCCGGTGAGACAGTCAACTGGTTGATTGGCCAGGGCCTCAGCGTCGCCACCGTTGGACTCGGCTTAGGATGGCTGGGGCTCTACCCGTGGGCACGGTGGAGCGTGAGGGTAGAACCGTGGTGCCCTTGGGGGGCTCGCCAGCCCGCGGCCCAGACTAAGCGGCCGGGCGTCTTCCGAAGCCTGCGCGGAGCGCAGGCCGCCCTGTGCGGCATAGCCTATCACAGACTGGACTTCCATGCCTTCAGCCTTCAGCCTTCAGCCTTCAGCCTTCAGCCTCCTCCTCCTTCTCCTCCTTCCTACTCCTCCTTCCTTCCTCCTTCCTCCTTCCTCCTTCCTCCTTCCTCCTTCATCCTTCCTCCTTCCTCTTTCCTCCTTCCTCCTCCCTCCTTCCTCCTTCCTCCTTCCTCCTTCCTCCTTCCTCCTCCTTCCTCCCTCCTTCCGTCCCTCCTTCCTTCCCTCCTTCCCTCCTTCCTTCCTTCCTTCCTTCCTTCCCTCCTCTTCCTCCTCCGCCTCCGCCTCCGCCTCCGCCTCCGCTCCGCCTCCTCCTCCTCCTCCACTCCTCCTCCTCCTCCTCCTCCTCCTCCTCTCCTCCTCCTCCTGCCTCCTCCTCTCGCTCCTCCTCCTCCTACTCCTCACTCCTCCTCCTCCTCCTCCTCCTCCTCCTCCTCCTCCTCCTCCTCCTCCTCCTCCTCCTCCTCTACTCCTCCTCCTCCTCCTCCTCCTCCTCCTCCTCCTCCTCCTCCTCCTCCTCCCTCCCTCCTCTCCCTCCTTCCTCCCCTCCTCCTCCTGCCTCCTCCGCCTCCTCCTCCTCCTCCTCCTCCTCCTCCTCCTCCTCTCCTCCTCCTCCTCCTCCTCCTCCTCCCTCCTCCTAGCGGGGGTTGCCACTTCCTCGAGAAAACGCCAGTTCGCCTAGGAGATGGGGCACAGAGCACCCCAGAGCCCCTCAAAACGACCCCTCGCGACCAAAAAAAAATCCTCGGGCATCGATCCTGGAACATCGATACTCAGGAGGAACGTGTGACTGGTGACTGGTGGCCGCCCTTGGCACTGCCCGAGCCTCCCGCCCCTCGCCATCCTCGAGCGCCTTGATCTGCTCGGCGCTCATGCCCACGGCCTTCTGCGAGGCCTCGTGGAAGGTGGTCATCCAGGGGCTGTCCGCGAGGTCGGAGAACTTGCAGCGGAGGGCGAGCCTCGGTGCAGCCTGGCCGAAAGAGAGGAGAAAGAAATCTGCGTAAGCATGAGCTTTCGGACGACCGCGCGGGACTTCTTGGCTCGGCGCTGGGACCCCGCGCCAGGGGCGGCACAAGAGGTGCCGCCCGGTGAGTTCAACGCCGGTTCTAAGGAATCCGCGCGGACCTCCGAAAGTCTATGTTCCTTCCTCGGGCCTTGCCGGCGCGGTTGCAGGCGGCGCAGAAGCCGCTCTCGTCGACGCGGCGGTTGCAGGGGAGCCCGTTGCCCTCCTTTTTAGGGTGCTGCTGGAGGTGCCCCGACCCAAGGCGCCCCCAGGACTTCTGACGAGGCCCCCACGGCCTCCAGAGAGCCCCCTCCCGAGGCCCGGGAGGGCCCCCACGGGCTCCAACATGGAGGCGAAAGACTGAGGGCGCCTTGGGGCCAGGCGCACCTTCATAGAAGAAGAAAAAAGGCCATGAACAGAAATCTGTGGCGCTCCGCGCGGATCTCTTGGATCTGCGCTGGGCCCCGCTCCCTGGCGCGCGGAGCGCGCCGGGGGCAGCGCCGGAGGCGCCGCCAGGGGAGGCCCAGCGCGGATCCGAAATATCCGCGGGGACCTCCGAGTTTATATGTTTATGTCATTCTTTATTCCCCTAGAGAGGCCCTAGAGGGCCCCCACGGGCTCCAACATGGAGGCGAAAGGCCGAAGGCGCCTCGGGGCCAGGAGGAGGAGAAGGAGGAGGAGGAGGAGGGAGGGAGGAGGAGGAGGAGGAGGGAGGAAGAGGAGGAGGAGGCGGAGGACGGAGGAGGAGGAGGAGGAGGAGGAGGAGAAGAGAGGAGGAGGAGAAGGAGGAGAAGGAGGAAGGAGGAGGGAGGAGGAGGGAGGAGGAGGAGGGAGGAGGAGGGAGGAGGAAGGAGGAAGAGGAGGAGGGGAATGGGGGCGGGGCGGCGTACCTTTTCGCAGCCCCCGCTCCTTCGGCTCCTGGCAGCCCATGTAGACGAGAGGCTGCGCCTCGCCCTGCTTCCGCATCTGCACCTCTGCGGCGCTTCGCGCGGGCAGCTCGCGCTCCTCGGCGCCCCGGCGCCGCTCGGAGAGGGGCGAGCGCGGGGGGCACCAGGGTTATGTCGGGCGTGCCCTCCTACAGGGGGATCGTGCACGACAAAAACATTTAAAATATGTCATTATATCTATATATACACATCAAAAACACACCAAAAGAAAACTCAAACAATCGTCCCCCGACTATTGTTCCCCTATGTTTGAATATTCCTCGTGTTGAGGGACAGGCCCGACTTAACACCAGGGGCCCGGGGGCACTGCAAAGCCCAAGCTCTGGCGGAAGTATCGGCGCGCTGCCCCAAGAAACGCCAGCAACGGCGAGGGCCTCGCTCTTCAGAGGAGGCGGTCCGCAGTCACGAGAGGGAGGAGGAGGAGAAGGAGGAAGAGAAGGAGGAGGAGGAGGAGGAGGAGGAGGAGAGGAGGAGGAGGCGGCAGCTTTTGCGCACACATAGAGGTGGAGGAGGAGGTGGAGGAAGTGAAGGAGGCAGCATACATACATACATGCATACATACATACATACATACATACATGCATGCATGCATACATACATACATGCATGCATACATACATACATACATACATACAAACATACATACATGCATACATACATATATACATGCATACTAACATACATACATGCATGCATGCATGCATGCATACAGACATACAGACATACATACATACAGACATGCATACATATATGCATGCATAAATACATATATGTATGCCTACGTAAATGCATGCATGAATGCAAGCATACAGATTTCCGTGCATGCATACATGCATGCATACATACATGCAGACATGCATGTGTACATACATACATGCATGACAGACATACCTGCCATACACACATATGTGCACATGTACATACATACATGCATACATACATGCATGCATGCATACATACACGCATACATACAGACAGGCAGACATCATATAAACAAACATACCTACATACATACATACAAACAAACTAACTAACAAGCCAATACGTGTGTGCATGCATGCAAACATACATGCATACCATATATAAATGTATGCAATCATGCATGCATACGTACATGCATGCATACATGCACGCATGCACGCGCGCATACATATATGCACACAGACATGTAGACGTGCATGCATGCATATATACACACACATGCATTCATGCAAACATATGTATGCATACATATATGGATATCGATATACATGTATACATAAATCCATACATACATGCATATAAATATAAAAAAACATATACACATGCATACATACATACATACATACGTACGTACGTACGTACATACATGCATGCATACACACATACATACATATATACATAGATGCATGCATGCATACATACATACATACTCACGTATATACATACATATATACATGCATGTATACATACATAATGATATGCATATACATATATATGTATGTATGTATGTATGTATGTATGTATGTATGTATGTGTATGTATGTATGTGTGTATATATATGTGTAGATACAAACATATAAACATATATACACGCATGCATACAAACATACGTATATAAATGTCTGCAAATATATAGATATATATATATATACACACATATACATGTATGTATGTGCATTCACGGTAGGGGGCGTTGAACCTTTGGATCAGGAAACCAAGGTCTGGAAGCCACTGGGACTCCAATCGTGGATTGGCCATGAATACCACTGCCGCCCTCATCAGGTAAGGAACCACCCAGGATCTGAAGCCTCCTGGCTACACTGCTTAGCCTGCGCCCCCACCGTATACATATACATGTGTACATTCATATGCATATGTATATGTACAGATACACATACATGTGCATGTGAACGTGTGCGTGCATGTGTGAAATTTTCCACCGCCGGCCAGCGCCCCACCTGGAAGAGCCGGGCCGGGACGGAGAAGACCTTGCCCTGATCGGCGAGGACCTGCTCGGCGTGGCGGCGCAGGTCCGCGAGATCCTCCACCGCAGCCCCGGAGGGGCCCCGCCCGCCGGGGCCCGGGTTCGAGAGCGCCTCTCGGGGGACGTCGGCTGCCCACGCCACCGGTCCTGGCCGAGCCCATCCTGGGCCCAGGATCGGCGAGCACGCCCTCCTTCTCCGCCTCCGCCCTCCTCCTCCTCCTCCTCCTCCTCATCCTCCTCCTCCTCCTCCTCCTCCTCCTCCTCCCCTCCTCCTCCTCCTCTCCTCATCCCCCTCCATCCCGCCTCCGCCTCCGCTCCGCCTCCGCCTCCTCCTCCTCCTCCTCCTCCTCCTCCTCCTCCTCCTCCTCCTCCTCCTCCTCCTCTCCTCCTCCTCCTCCTCCTCCTCCTCCTCCTCCTCCTCCTCCTCCTCCCTCCTCCTCCTCCTCCTCCTCCTCCTCCTCCTCCTCCTCCTCCTCCTCCTCCTCCTCCTCCTCCTCCTCCTCCTCCTCCTCCTCCTCCTCCTCCTCCATCCTCCTCCTCCTCCCTCCTCCTCCTCCTCCTCACTTCATCCCCCTCCTCCGCCTCCGCCTCCTCCTCCTCCTCCTCCTCCTCCTCCTCCCTCATCCGCCTCCTCTCCTCCTCCTCCTCCTCCTCCTCCTCCTCCTCCTCCTCACCCTCCTTCTCCACCCTCCTCCCTCCGCCCTATTAGCTTCGCCAGGGCTCGGGGTGTTGCCAGAGGTGTCCCTGGCCCAGGGATGTCCCCAGGAGCTCGGAGGGGGGCCCTGCGGCCCCCACAGCGTCCCTCGCGAGGACCCGCGGGCCCCCAGGGGCTTCTGGAGGGAGCGACAAGCTGCGGACACCCTGGGGCCAGGGACACCTTCAGTGACCCCCCGAGGGGCGGCAGATACACTCGGAGCAAGGCAAGCTGAGACAATGGCGGCTCAAAATCGGTACACCCTCACACCTCCCTGGGGCTCAGACGCAAGAGGAGAGGGGGAACCGGCCCGAGACGATCCTCAAAAGGGGCGGAGCAGGAGGAGGAGGAGGAGGAGGAGGAGGAGGAGGAGGAGATGGAGGAGGAGGAGGAGAAGGAGGAGGAGGTGGGGGAGGAGGGGGGAGGAGGAGGAGGAGGAGGAGGAGGAGGAGGAAGGAGGGGAGGAGGAGGAAGAGTTTTTTCAGCTCCCAGCCGGGCACGAGCCTTCCCGAAGGCCACCTACCGTTGTCTCAACGTGCCCTCCTCTGATACCTCCTCCTCCTTCTTCTCCTCCTCCTCCTCCTCCTCCTCCTCCTCCTCCTCTCCTCCTCCTCCTCCTCCTCCTCCTCCTCGTTTCCCTCCTCCTCCTCCTCCTCCTCCTCCTCCTCCTCCTCCTCCTCCTCAGATCAGGCCGCTCGGGAGCGGTGAGGTGGTCAGCTGTCGTCCCCCAGGCCTTGACCTCCTTGGCCAAGCCGTCCTTGGACCACCACTGCGCGATCCGCTGCGCGTCTGGCAGCTCGCTGCCGAAGACGAGATCGCCGCCCTCTTCAGGACCAATCAGCATGAACAAGCAATAGAAGTACCCCGAACCCTTTGGGAGGGGACCTAAGTTAGGAGGACAATAACATCAGGGATGGGGGTCTTTTCTGCAGATGTACCGAACCAAACCATCCAGATTCATCACCCCTAATGCGAAGACGGGGACCTCAGGTGAGGCCACGTCTTCATCGTGTTATCAGGGCTGGGGGTCCTTCTGATCTCGATGAAGCACCGAAGCGAGACGCCGGACCAAAATCGGAACGTGCGGCAAACAGCTACGAGAAGAAGTCTCGCTACGAGAGAAACGTTGGCGCACAGTCCTCGCCCAGCCTCGGGGCCCCCCCGGGGCCCCGGGGCCCCCGGGGCCCTCGGAGGATAGGCGACTTCTGTGGGACGCCTGCCGGCGGGCCGACTCCTCACCTGCCGTGCCTGCTGCGCGCCATCGGGCCGGAACGCGTCGGCCAGGAGGGTCGGCATCGAGGCGCATCGGCCGCGCCAGGATGCACGGCAGCGCCTAGCATCCTGGCGCGGCCGATGCGCCTCGGCAGCGGACCGGATCGGATCGGCAGCGGACCAGATCGGATCGGATCGGATCGGCAGCGGACCGGATCGGATCGGCAGCACCGGGGCGCATCGGCAGCGGGCCGGATCGGATCGGACGGATCGAGCTTGGGCGGTGGAAAAACCTTCCTTCTTTAGCAAACCTCCCCTCAGCGACAGCGGCCTGGGACCGAAACCGACGGACCCGGACCCGCAGAAAGGGCGGCCGCGGCGCCCTCTCGCGAAGCGAAAACGGACAATTCCTTAATCGACGCGTCAGGGTAGGCGGTCTATCCACCTCCGAGAGATTCGAGATCGAGAGGCGCTGACGAGGGGCCCTGCCTCGGACAGCGAGGCCTTCGAGATTCGAGAGATTCGAGATCGAGATCGACATTCGAGATTCGAGATCGAGAGATTCGAGATCGAGAGATTCGAGATCGAGAGGGGCCCGGCCTCGGACAGCGAGGCGCTGAGGCCACCGTTCCACTCCTTGTAGGTCACGCCCTTCATCACCTCGGGTGCTCGTTCGCGGGGGGGCCTTCCTGGAGCCGCTCGGCTCCACTCTGCAGGGGCCCTGGGACACACAAGTAAATACACACAAATAACAGGATTTCCCATATTTTCCTACATTTTCTGGATTTTTGTTTTCCCCACCACTTCCCATATTTTCCAATATTTTCCTCGGGATCGACGAGTAATTGTGTCTGTGTGTGTTGTTCCCCTCCTGACACTCGTGCGCCGATGCTGCGCGAAACGACCGTCGTCGACTCAAAACGAACTCGACTCGAACTCTGGCCGAACGCGAGTCGTGCTGGAGCCGAACTGGAGTCGGACTACGTTCGAACTAGAGGTGAACACGAGTCGAACAAATTCGATACGGTGAGGGCGTTGGGCTAGGAAGCATCCAGGGTATGGAGGCTGGTGAAACTCCGATCGTGGACTGACCATGGACATCATCGCCGCCCTCATCGGATAAGGAACCCTCCAAGCTCTGGCGCCTCCTGGGCACATTCATTCATTAAGGAACGCTCCCGCCGTAGGTGGCCCTCGGGAAGGTCCCCAAAACGAACATCCAAATCACCACGACAGGGTTGCCGGCGAAGGCCGAGTCCTCCCGCTGCGCCCGCTCGCCCCACAGGGCGACCACGATGCTGGTGGCGGTGTCGTCGGCCACGGTGACCTTCCTCCTCCTCCTCCTCCTCCTCCTCCTCCTCCTCCTCCTCCTCCTCCTCCTCCTCCTCCTCCTCCTCCTCCTCCTCCTCCTCCTCCTCCTCCTCCTCCTCCTCCTCTCCTCCTCCTCCTCCTCCTCCTCCTCCTCCTCCTCCTCCTCCTCCTCCTCCTCCTCCTCCTCCTCCTCCTCCTCCTCCTCCTCCTCCTCCTCCTCCTCCCCTCCTCCTCCTCCTCCTCCTCCTCCTCCTCCTCCTCCTCCTCCTCCTCCTCCTCCTCCTCCTCCTCCTCCTCCTCCTCCCCTCCACAATCAGACTTGGCATTCCTCCCTCCGCCCCCTCCGGAAAAAAACTGAGGATGTCCTGGCCCAGCCCGCCAACGTCACGACTCAGCACGGCGTGGGTCCAGGGAGGCCTCGGCCCGCGGGGCCCCGGGATGTCTGGGGGCGTCCGGGAGGGGCCCGGGAAGGGGGGGGTCGCGGGTCGTGGCCCGAGGCATGCGCGCGGAAGAGGAGGAGGAGGAGGAGGAGGAGGAGGAGGGCCAGCAGGCGTGCTGAGAGCAGAAGAGGGGGCCATGAGATCGGGGGATCGATCCTGGCCCGGGCAGCGGTCTCCGCGCGCCCACAGTCGTTGCCCTCCTCGTGGAAGCCCCCGAGGAGGGCCCCCAGGAACTGAAAACTGCCAAAGACCGCCCGTCCTGATCCTTGTCGAGACGCCAGGGGGTCCAGGGACCTCTCGCTTGACGAGCTCCTTGCCGTCCTTGGAGGTGAAGGCCACCCTGGGCTGGAAGGCCGTGATGACGCCGCAGAGATCCGCCGTGAAGGGGGGCGGCCGGGACTGCACCTGGACACGAGGAGGAAGGAGGAGAGGGAGGGGTCAAGGAGAGCAGATCGGCTCAGCGGAAGGGAACTTCATGCTCGGCAGCGCCGTCTGGGGCCCAATTGGGCCAGAAGTGTGGAGCTTCACGCTCAAACTGCAATCTTGGCAGCATCTGTATGCCGCTCTGCCCAGCGGGGATCACGGGGAGGGAGGAGGGAGCAAGGATGAGGGAGGAGGGAGTAGGGACCGATGAGTAACAGCTTTACTTAATATACATATAAAATATATGACACGCACACGCGCAAATACACCCACACAGCGCACATACTTCTGGAGGTCCGCGCGGCATATGGGATCGGCGCTGGGACCCACCCTGGCGGCGCCTCTGGCGCCGCCTCAGGCGCTCTCCGCGAGGGAGGGGGCTCCAGCGCCGATCTGAGAAACCCGCGCGGACCTCCGAGTGTTTCCATGTATGCCGTGTGCTGTTGTTCGACGGAAAAAGAGGGGGAGAAAGGGGGGGACGTAAGATGAGAAGGGGGTAAGAGGACGGAGAAGGAAAGAGGAAGAGACGGGGGAGGAGGAGAAGGAGGAGAGAGGCAGGAGGGAGGTCGTCGTCGAATTGCGGCATACGCAAGAAGCTGTGCTCAACGTGATGCATTGCTCGTCCCAGGCCAAAAAGCGGGGAGCGTGGCAGCTAGATCAAACCATGACCGCTCTCACGGAGCCCGAGACGAAGCAGAGAACGCGAAACAACAAAAGCGCGCGGGAGCTCGAAGGCCCGGCAGGGCGTGCGCCAGCCCAAGCCCAAGGGGAAGGGAGCGAAGCGGGGGCGAACGGGGGAAGCCAGCGTGGAGCACACCGACTACGCACTAGACGACGACAGGGCTGAGCCTAAACGGTGCGTTTCGTTTTTCGTTTTGCTTTTCGCTCTTCCTCGTTTTGCCTGCGCTTCGCCCTGAGTGCAAAACAGAGCGAAAAGCGAGACGGCCCACGAGATGGCCAAAACATCGTTTAGGTCCAGCCCTGCTAGACGAGGAGCGGCTGAAAGACAGCTCGAACTCTGACGGCGAAGCGGCACAAGAAGATTGCAGTGCGAAGCGCCCTGCGAGAGCAAGCGAAAAGGGAGCACGGCCGTGCAGAGAGATTCTCATGCACGCAAAAAACTGTTCCACGAATTGACCGACTGCGGGTGTAGAGCGCGGCTCCTGATGAGGAACGGCTGCGACGGAGCGACACCCCAACGGAACGCGCAGCGCATTCAGCAGAGAACAGGCGATAAAGGGACCCTCGCCCCAAACACACGCGGAACTAGATCGCTGCAGAAAATGGCGCGGTAGTGTGTCAGTACGTGCCGTAACTCACGAACTGCGTATGGAGTCCTCCTGCGAACGGCAGCTCCATGAAGACGACCGCCACCTTGTAGCATGCCAGCGAGGTGGTACACCAGCAGGGGTAGGCTGCGAAGCAGCCCGCGATTGCGAGGCAGCGTGGGCCGCAGGAGATCAGCAGCCACGGATAGATGCCTGGGACCTCGTAGCACTGCGCCGTGATGCTGAGCTTGGAAGCCTGAATCTGCGACAGGGACGCGCTGCCGAAGCGGCAGTGGTGACCTCGAAAGCGGCAGGCAGGCTCGGGAAGATGCCCGGCACCTCGTAGCACTCCGCCTTGATGTTGAGGTTGGAAGCCGCCGACTGTGCCAGGGACAATTTGTCGAAGCAGAAGTTGTCCCCGTAGGAGAACGGCAGCCCCTGTGGACGCCCAGCACCCTCTGGCGCTCCGCCGTGATGCAGCGCGCATATGCGTCTGGCAGAAAAGATTCCCAAGAAAGGCAAGTTCTCTAAAGGAGCCGCCCTCCCAAGGAGGCACGCCTCGGACGCGACCTCCAAGCAGCCCGCACCTACGGAACCGCTGGGGCCGAAGAAGATGGGCAGCCACGCGCGAATGCCAGGAACCTCGTAGCAATCCACCGTGATGATGCTGAGCATGGGCGCGCTGTCGTAGCGGCAGGGGTCATCCTCGAAGGCGCTCGGCAGCTCCGTGAAGACACCCAGCACCCTGGAGCATTCCAGCGAGGTGGAAAATACCGGCCGGGGAAGACGACGAAGCTGCCCTCGACTGTAAGGCAACTGGTGTCGTGGTAGATCGGCAGTCCCGAGTGGAAGCCCGAAACCTCGCAGCACTCCGCCATGACGCTGAGCTTAGAAGCCGCCGCACGCGCCACGGACGCGTTGCCGTCGCGACAAAACCACTCTTCGAAGGCAGTGGGCAGCTCCGGGTAGATGCCCATCACCTCCACGAAAGACTCGCACATGACGGCGATGCCGCAGGCGCAGTCAGAGATTGGGCTATACGCAACGCTGGTGAGGACAGCCAACGACGTGCCATACACACCAGCACGTACCCAGACCCCCGACGTCATGATTGTTTCATGACTTCGAACCCCAGGTCTCGACCCATTCCCTGGGACCAGTTCTTGTATTCGGAGTCGTTGTGTTGACGGTCCCGAGGCACAGAAAGAGGCCCCCAGAGTTGAAAATAGCGAAAAACTGCTTTTTCGAGGCGAACGAAGCCACTGGCAACTGGCACCTCCCAAGCAAATCCGCTTGAAAATAGCAACAACAAAAAACCTTCCGTCGTGATTTGTTCACGACTCGAGGGGTCTGAGTAGCGCGCCTCTCCGAACCTGCATGAGATGGGGACGACGAGGAGCTGAGCGTAGCCGGCTACGCCCAAGGGCGCGGCGCGCAGGGGCCCATGCCGTGCAGTCGCAGCGTGCAAAGGGGCGAGGGCAAGATGGCTGCGACTGCGGCCTTGGGCCTCAGGAGGGAGGAGGGAGGAGGGAGGAGGGAGGAGGGAGGAGGGAGGAGGAGGAGGAGGAGGAAGAAGAAGAGGCCCAGCGTCTCAGAGGGAGGAGGACAATGAGGCGGAGGAGGAAGAGGAGGAGGAGGAGGAGGAGGAGGGGGAGGAAGAGAGGAGGGAGGTAAGGTGAGGAGGAGGGTAGACCGTTCGCAGATCCACCAGCTTGAAGACGTTCTTCTCGATCTGGGCCACGTCCTCGACCTCCTCGATCTTCCCAGCCTTGTCAAAGTTGATCTCGTAGCGATGGTTGCACTGGTTGAACTGCCGGTTGGCCACGCGAAGGCTGCCGCCAGAGAAGGTGTAGCACTTGCCCTTCTGGAGCTTGTCCTGGAACAGGGTGACGGCATCACCCCAGAAGGTGGCGCGGATCTCGCCCCCCTCGGCGTCCAGCAACTCGACGTGGAAGACCTGCCCCTCGCCGCTGCCCTTGCGGAAGGTCCGAACCTGCCCCTTCGAGGTGACACGCGCACGGATGGTCCACTTGCTCTGGTACGTCGACAGCTCGCTGATCGGGAAGAACGTCCCCTGCATGGCCGCAGCGGGCGCTGGCAGCTGTGTGCGGGTCGGTGTGGCGTGGGCGAGGAAGACTTGAACCAGCACTGACGCACACACATATGCGCATACACAGAAACACACACACACACACACACACACTGTTTGCCGTCGCGGTCACGCGCGAGCTGGCGCAGCGGAGTCGAAGTCCAGCGAATAGCGGAAGGAGCGTGGGTCGGTCCACCTCACGCAGCGGGCTCTCACACACACACACACACACACACTGTATCACTTTCCTCGAGGACGGCAGGCGCGTTGATCGGCGGCGGGCCGAACCCCGGCGTGCTCTCGCAGCACCGCTGGGTTGCTCGCACATGCGGAGCGATCGCACCGTCATCGGCAGCAGCAATGCAACTGATGAGAGGGAGGAGAAAGAAGCAGAGGAAGGAGGAAGGAAACCAAAGCCCTGCATTCCCTTCGCAACGGAAGTGGTCCCCGTGACCGCCTCGAACCATCGCACTCTACCAGCCCTGTTCGCCCTGCCAACGGAACACGAGCGAGGTCTGAGCCCCGCGACCAATCGAAGTGGAGTAGAAGAGGGTAAGCAGAACGGCCCCCTCCTGCCAGGTCCTCATCACCGGATTCCCTTTTCATACATGTCCGTTGATCCGCAACCCTGCGAACACCCCCCCTACACCCCCCCCCCCGAGACGTACCCCCTCCCGGACCCCTGTTCCTGGGAGCCTTCTGGACGCCCCTGCAGAGGGTCTCCTGGGACTTCCCTGCCAGGACTAAGCCAACGAGCCCAAAGCGGCGAGAAGGGCGCCCAAACGGACCCACGAGAGCTCCAAGCGGCCCCCACACACCCACCAGACGAAGAACACCCTCAAGAGGCCCTCGAAAGGCACCAATAAAATTAGCCTGGCGAAGAACCCAACCATATGCAGCAGTGAGTACCGCAGTTGTGGGTATCGTCTTCCGTGGAGCTCCCGTTGGGGCCACGAAACGCTGTCCTGGGCGGGAGAACCGTATGCGAACTGCGCCACTGGGACCTTCGGTGGAGCTCCCCATGGGGCCGCGAAACGCTGTACTGGGCGGGGGAACGGCGTGCGGACTGCGCTACTGGGGCACGGAGCCGCTAGACCGCCACCCAGACCCAGACGACGGGCGGCGACGAGGCGACGAAGGAGCGGCGACGGCGAGCACGGAGCGGCAAAACAGCCACCCGACCCAGCTCCTCTTACCAAGCATAACAAACCCAGAAGTCCAAGCACTGGTTGGGAAATGATACCTGTGCTACTGGTACCAAAAATGATTACTCTCAATGCGATTAGTAATTACATTAATCAGCACCCTCATCATCAGCAACCGCATCATCATCATTATGATCAGCATCATCATCAGCAGCAGCAGCATCGTCATCATCATCTTCTTCATCATCATCATCATCATCATCAGCATCATCATCATCATCATCATCATCATCATCATCATCATCATCATCATCATCATCATCATCATCATCATCCACAGCATCATCATGTCTAACGCTATCGACGCCACACCAATCATCATCCTCATCATCATCATCATCATCATCATCATCATCATCATCATCATCATCATCATCATCATCATCATCATCCGTAGCAATTTTGGCTCAAGGTGGCGCGATCAGGGCAGATGTCTGGTCTCATGAGGCTGGCTCTAGCCGTCGCGTCCATTCTTGGGTCAGATTCCCAATCTTCCAAGCTTCCAGTGAGGCCTTTGGGGCCACAGCTCTTTCCATATTACATCACCGACACCCGGCCCCAGTCGCCCGATTGGGAGCCCAGCCGCGGCGGGCTCGACCAATGGCAGGACGTGGAGGTGGTGCTCGAGGTGCCGCGCGCGGTGGCGGCGGCAGAGCCAGTAGTGGCCGTGGACAGCGGGGCGGCCAAGCTCCAGGCGCGGGCGGCAGCGGTGCAGCGCCCAGGGTCTGGGATTGCCCTCAGTGCGGAGCCAAGAAGAATTGGGGCTCTCGGCACGTCTGCAGGAGTTGCGGCTACGACTGGTGGGAAAGCGGTTCTGGTACGAGTTCTTGGTGGAGTGGCATGTCACAACTGGACGCCAGAGAACGCCACGAGCTCAACCAGTTGCGGAGGAAGGTCAAAAAGTTGGAGACCAGCAGCCAAGCAGGACCAGGAGTCGATGGCGGTGGCGCTGGGGCGGCAGGCGTCGGGTCGCAGCCTGACGACAAGTCAGAACGTGTCCGCCG
Organism: Prorocentrum cordatum; assembly: GCA_963575745.1. Taxonomy (NCBI): domain Eukaryota; class Dinophyceae; order Prorocentrales; family Prorocentraceae; genus Prorocentrum; species Prorocentrum cordatum. The sequence continues at coordinate 69,578 of CAUYUJ010020365.1, forward strand.
ATTGGGCAAGCTACGAAGTGAGATCAAGAAGATCGAGGGCGTGGACGGCGCGGAGGCCATTCTCGAATCCAAACGGCAGGAGGCGCAGCAGTTGGAGAACGAGCTGGCAGCAACCAAGCCCACATCAGTCCAGCTCAGTGAGTTGGAGCGCAAGCAGAAGAACCAGGAGGCCACCACGGCGGCCTTGGCGAGCAGGATCTCGGCGGCGGACAAGCAGCTCGCTGAACTACAGGCCCACAAGCTCGAGCTGGAGGGCAAACATGCGCAGAGTCAGGCCGGCGAGAAGGAGCTCCAGGCGCTCATCGACAACCTCCTGGCGCAACAGCTCCGCGAGCGTGAAGCACAGCAGCGGGAGGAAAGGCCGCGAGGGACGGCTGCCCCAGCGTCCCCAGGCGCCCAACTCAGCGAGGGTGAGCGAGCCACCGCTTTCCTCGCCGCTCTTAATCAGTGCTCAGGCATGCTCGCCCCTGGCTTCGCTGAGCAATGGGACGGCCAAGTCGCAGAGTTGCGGCGTCTGGCACAGCGCGTCGCCACAGCAGGTGCCGCGGCGGAGCGAGACGGGAGCGGCGACGAGCAGGAGATCGACGAGAAGGACGTCGACGCCATCCTGGACTCCCTGGAGGAAGAGGCCACCGAGGAGGGGCAGCAGAGGCCGTGTCGGGCGAGGTGGGCAACGGCGAGGCAGCAGGCGACGCTGCAGGCAAGGCCGCCGCAGCCGCCGCCATGCGCAAGCTTCGTGCCCAGAAGCTCCTCCAAGGCCTCCGCTCCGCGGGGATCCGCAGAAGGGGGAAGCGGGGGTAGCCGCCCTCACTTCACCATCGTGAGCCTCAACGGCAGCGGATGGGGCCCTTTCACCACCATCCTCGGCGAGCAGCAGGACCCACAACAGCAGGCGGTGGCGGAGGCGCACCTCGGCGACGCACTGTGCATCCAGGAGCACCACCTCAACGGCTACCGCGCCGTGGAGCAGGAGCAGTGGTGTCGTCAGGTTGGCTGGAGCGCCGTGCTGACCCCAGGGGTGAGCTCGGTCGGCGCAAGCCTCCAGCGCGCCGTCAGCAGCGGCTCTGGCGTGGCCGTGCGCACCTCGCGCGGCATGTGCGGGCCAGGCGCTGGCGGCAGCAAGGACAGCTGCCACGCGGCCGAGGGCCGCGCGACCATCGTGCACATCAACGGCGTCGTGCCTGGAGGCTTCCTGCTGGGCTCGGTCTACCTGGACAACGACGACGTGGGCGAGCACAGCCAGAGCGTCTTGCAGCAGGTTGGAGCCACGCTGAAGTGCACTGGCAAGCCCTGGGTCCTGGCGGGGGACTGGAACGTCGAGCCTGACAGGTTCCACCTCCGCGCGGGGCACTGGCTGCGCAAGCTGGGCGGCCACGTCGTCGACTCGGGCAAGGGTACCTGCCAGCACTCCCCCGTCAAGGAGCCATCTGAGCTCGATTGGTTCATCGTCAGTGCAGATATGCTGGACCTCGTCAGCGGGTGCGAGCGCCTCAATATGACGGAGCAGGGCTACGCCAACCCGTGCAGGCCCCACATCGGGGTCAAGCTCTACTTGGCTTGTCAGGGCGACCTTGGCCAGTCATTCCGCGTCAAGGGCCCCGCAGCCTTTCCCAAGGACAGGCCATATGGGCCTATGCCAGCCAAGGAGTGGAACCACGACGAGTTGCGGGACGCTATCGGAGTGGGGGGGGACATGCAGGCCATGACGGAGGTCTACCGCGCCCTGTGCGAGGGAGTGGAGAACGAGCTCGTCTGGATCTACCAGATCCCGCCCGACGACGCCAGTTTGTACCGTGGCCGCGGGGGCCCGCCGAGCTTCAGCTTCGGCACGCAGGCCAGGGCGCGCACCATCAAGGGGCCCAAGGCCAGCTACAAGGGCAAGAAGCTCATGCATCTGAGCGACTATTTCACGCAGCTCCATCAGCTCGTCGGCGGAGGCTCGGATGCCGTTTCTTCGGCAGGGCTCGCCCAGTGCCAACTGGACAACGACGAGCGGGCGGCGGAGCGGATGGAGGCCAGGGCAATCAAGCGCTACAAGCGGGTGCTCGGGCGCCGTGCCCGCGGTTGGGTCTCCAACCCCAGCAACCCCGACCACTACGCGGACGAGAACGAGTGGTTGGAAAATTGCGTGCCCTACATCTTTCGCATGCTGGGGCTGCCGACGCACATTGCGACGGGCCTGGCCCAGAACTTTGGGCGTCGCCTGCAGACGGCCAGGGAAGTATGCGAGTCTGCCTGGCGTCGCGGCGGCGCAGGCAGGCAGGAGCTGGTGCGCATTCTTCAGCAGCTCGGCCTTCTCGACCACGACTGCTGGGAGGAGGAGCTGCGCAGGACGGTGGACAGCTACCACGAGTCCAGGCGCCGGCTGGAAGAGCGGGGTGACTACAGCAGGCCCCTCCCAGGCGCGCCCATCGTCCACGGCTATACCGAGACGGAGAATGGCATAGGCGACGTCGCTCCCCTACCACCAGTGCTTCGCAGGCTAGCCACCTGCCCAGTGGACGCGGGGGGGTGGAGTGCCATCGAGGTGGGTGAGGCAGGCGTCAGGCGCACACTGGCGCGACTGGCCAACGGCTGGCTGCCGCGCCTGCACGCCCCCGACGCGCAGCAGGACAAGGCAGAGTGGATGGACCTCTGCACGCACTACGCCTACGTGCGCCCCAGCCAGTACGAGGGTGGCAATGGCGACGAGGGTGAGCAGGTCGGCGTCACAGAGGGCCAGTCTGACGGGGCGGGGATGGGAGCCGCATCTGCGGACGGGGACAGCGCGACCCCACCCCAGCCCCAAGTTAACTCCTTTGCGAGCCTCGCAGCGGCAGCGGAAGCCAGCAGTGCGAGGGCCACGGGAGAGGGCGTCAGCGATGCGTCGGCGTCGGGGGCGGGAAGGGGGGCCGCATCAGCGGAGGGTATCAGCGCGATCCCACCCCCGCCCCCTCGCGCAAGCTCGGCTCGGCCGTTTGGCGAGCGAGCGGCAGCCCGCTGGGCTCGGGCAGTCGGCATGTGCGAGGACAGTTGGCAGGCCTCCGAGGGCGTGCGCAACAAGTACGCGCGCAAGGTCCGCGAGTTGGAGGACAGCGACCCCGACGCCTGGGCCATCGCTGACGACGAGCACTACTGCTACCTGCAGGGCGTCAAGCAGTTCATGCGGTACCACGGCGGCAGGCGCGGGGGCAGCGACTGCAGCTCCGACGGCGACGTCAGCAGCAACGGCGACGGAGCAGCGCAAGCGAGCAGCAGGGTGCCCAAGCCCCCGTCCACGGTGGGCCTTCCCCTCGGAGCCCAGTGGGCAGCACGCGTGGCCCTGGCCGCCGAGTGCCCCAGCCTGCTCCCCTTGGCCGACTGGGCCGCGGAGGCCAGGGCCGAGGCGGAGGCCGATGGAGCAGCCTTCGCCGTCATTCGTGGCCAGGGCTTCAAGGAGTGGATCCGCCACTCCATGGCTGAAGGCGCAGGCGGGCTCCACGCCTATCGGCGCGGGCCCAGGGCATGGGCCCCTGACGACGAGTACTACGGGGCCCCAGCCCATGCCCCAGACCGAGTGAAGGTTGCGGCGAAGCAATGGTCAACAGAGGTCTGGCGGGTCAGGCGAGACCGCGATAGGTTTCGGCCGCAGCTCCCGCGCTCTGGCGGCGAGGCCCTCCCCAGGCCCTCAGCCGAGGAGCTGCGCGTGGCCGCCAGGACCTTCAGGCACGGCACAGGCGTCGGCAGCGACCGCCTCAACCCGCGGAAGGCCGCGGACCTCAGCGACGGGCATCTGGAGGCAGTCGTTGACTTCGGGATGAAGTGTGAAGAGATCGGCGGCTGGCCCGACGTCATCACGGACTCGCTCGTGGTCATGCTTCCGAAGCCCCAGGGCGGGTTTCGGCCCATTGGGCTGCTGGGCTGGCTCCCGCGCCTTTGGAGCCGAGTCCGTCAGCCCGTGGCGCGGCGCTGGGACTCGCAGATTGACCCTGGCGTCGCAGGCGCCTTCTGGGGGGGGCGCGGCCGCGCGGCCGAAGAGGCCGTCTGGTGGCAGGCCCTGCGCGCAGAAGCCGCACACGCACGTGGAGAAGGAGCAGCAGCGGCACTCATCGACCTATGGAAGGCCTACGAGCTCGTGGACTTGGCCATCATCCAGGGCCGTGGCGTCCTGGCTGGCTACCCTCGGAGCCTGCTGGGCATGGCCCTCACCCTGTACGCGGGGGAGCGCCGCTTCATGCTTGACGGTAGCGTGTCCGAGCCCTACCTGCTGGATGCGGGACTCATCGCGGGGTGCTCGCATGCGGGTCGGCTCCTCAAGTGCGGCCTGCTGGTGCTCGCGGACGAGCATGCGCGGCTGTGGCGGGCGCTCGAGCCCAGAGTCACCCTCGCCATCATGTTCGACGACTGCTGCGTCGGCTGCCACGGACCGATGGCACAGGTCGCAGCCTACGTGGCCCAGGCGACGAAGGCGGTCATCTCACAGCTGGAGGCCCTAGGCTGCAAGGTCTCAGCAGCAAAGAGCGAGCTGCTGGCCAGCTCGCCAGAGCTGGCATCACTGGTCGCCAAGCTAATGGGAGGCATCGCCTTTCCCATCGCCGACTCGGTCAAGAACCTGGGGGTCGACTACTGCCTCGACGGCCAGGCGTTCGTGGTCCTCGAGAAGCGGCATACGAAGGCGGCATCCCAGTTGCAGAGGTTGCACGCCATCCGCTCGCAGGAGACCCCAGCAGCAGCTCGAGTGGCGAACACTGGTCTGCGGCCTGCTACTCGCTATGGGCTGAGTGTGGTGGGTTGGCCGACGTCGCAGCTCAACAAGTGGGGGAGCCAGGTCAACGCCGTCCACCATGGGCACGGCCCAGGCAAGAGCCTCAGCCTCAGTTTCCTCCTCAGCAAGCGTCTGCACTGCGACCCGCTGTACGACCACGCGGCGCTGCCCATTGTCGCATGGGCCAAGGCGGTGCAGTTCAACTCGGACAGCAGGGACCTGAGGGCCCTGGGCAGCGCTTTCGCAGGGGCTAGGACGCTGCTGGCCAGAGGCTGGCCTGAGGCGTTGGCTGGACGCGGGCCAGCTGCTGCGTGCGTGTTAGCCTGCCACCGCCTGGGCTGGACCGCCACACTGCCAGGGCTGCTCACCAACGACAAGCAGCAGCCGCTGGACCTACGGACCCTGGGGGCCTCCACGCTCGCCAAGCACATCGCCGATGGCCACGAGAGGGCGCTGTGGCGGGCAGCGAGCAAGCACCCAGGACTGGAGCACCTGCGCGATGGAGGCGCCCGGTCCAGTATCAGGCGCACATTGGCACGCAAGCGCATGAGCAAGCAGAAGGCCAAGCAGATGAGCTCGGCCAAGAACGCGCTGGTCGGATGTCTCTGGCCCGTGGCGCGGCGGTTCTTTGAGGAACGCCCATTGGCCTCCTCTCCTTGGTGCCCCAGGGGATGCCCTGCGCACGGCACAGTGCGGCACCTGGCGTGGCAGTGCCCAGCCACCGAGGTCAGCCGCGGCGAGTGGATCTCCAACGAGGAGGCGGGCGAGCGGTGCCCCCCTGGCGACATCCCCTTTCGCACCATCGTCGGTATGGCCAGCATCGAGGGAGACGAGGACCCGCTCTGGTCCCGCGCTCTTGCACCCGAGCACCGAAGGACCCTGCCACCGCCCACCGACGCCAGGGAGGCGCGGAAGGAGGGTCATGCCGACTTGGTGGGGCAGCCGCTCTCGGGCGACCTCTTCACGGACGGGAGCGTTCTGGACCCCAGCCTCGTCTCGGCGCGCGGCGGCTGGGCGGTCGTCGTCATGGGACCCGACAGCGAGGCAGTCAGCCTCTTCGGCCCGCTCCCCTGGCCGTATCCCCAAGAACCAGGGGCAGCGGAGCTGGCGGCGGCCATCGAGGGCATCCAGAGCTGCTTACCACCTGTGCGGATCTTCACTGACTGCAAGCTGCTCGTGGACGGCTTCGCGGCGGGCAGGGCGCGGTGCCTGCAGTGGCAGCGGCCTTACCGCGAGCTTTGGGTGCGGTTCTGGGCGGCCCTCGACGACGTGGGGGTCGGCAGCGTCACCATCCACAAGGTGAAGGCTCACGCCACGCTGGCGGACGTGCAGGCGGAGCGCGTCACGGCCCGGCAGCGGCGGGGCAATCACAGCGCCGATGCCCGCGCCGCGCAGGGCGCGCAGATGCATCCCAGCGACGACGACGTGCGAGATAGGAGCCGCAGGCAGGATCGCCTCGTCAAGAAGGTCTTGTGCTGGCTGGGTTCGGCGATGCAGGAAGGCGACGCCGAGCTCACGGCCGCGGACGGGCACGAGGGCCCAGGCTTGGAAGCAGTTCGGTGCGATTGGCGCGGCTGCAAGATGCGATGGCGAGCTCACTGCAGTTTCCCCGACTGCCCGCAGCGCACGTGCGGGCGGCACGGGGCGTGGCTGGACGTCGACGGCGACACGGTCTGGGCCTGCCAGCAGTGCGCGGGCAGGGGCGACGCGCTCGCGGGCTCCTGGGCCTCAGGGGCCGAGAGCAGTGGCGGATCGGTCGCTGCAGCCGCGGCGCTCATCACGGCGGGCGCGGCGCTGCTGTCCCACAGTCAGGCCAGCGAGGCACCAGCACAGGTGGAAGGAGACGAGGCGAGTGCAGGGCGAGTCGGCAGCGGCGCGCCTGGCGGCGGCCAGCGGGGTAGCCCACCGACGTCGGGGGGTCCTTCTGGGGCCGGTGGCGGGACCCCGCCGCTGCCGCCGCCGCAGCTCCCGCCGTGGTGGGGATTCGACGCCCACGGCTCCCACGACCTGTGGCGGGCTGGTAGCCACCTCTTCTGCGTGAAGTGCGGCTACTGGACGCAGAGCCGCAGGATGGCGGGCTTGGCAGCGGAGTGCCCGAAGGCCCCCAAGAACGATAGGCAGAAGGCGGTGCTCAGCAGGCTGAAGCGCGGCCTGCAGCCCGCTGGGGCGGGCGGCATCGGTGTCCCTGAGCCGCTGCGGCGCATGCGCAGGCGCGTCGATGGTGGCTAGGCTCTTTCTTGCCACGCCTGCCGCCTCGCTCTGTCTGCCATCACGCGAACAGACGCGTGGTTTGCACACGGCTGTTCGGGCTGCCTCTGCAAGGCAACCAAACCCTACTTTGGTGCCTCAGGTCGCGCGAGGGTGTTGCCTTGCGGGGGGAGTCGCTGCGGCGAGGCGCATTCCGCGCCGCTCTCCAGCAGCGCCGCCCGTCCCCGTGCTGAGGCGGAACCAAGTGCGTAGGGGTTTCCACACGCACGGGTTCGGGCTCGGCTGCCAGCGGCAACGTAGCAGGTCGGCATCTGGCCAGGACCCGCTGCGGTGTTGGTGGCGAGGTCAGCCGCTTGCACGGTGCTTAGTCGGGCGCGCTGGTGCCTTGCATGCTCGCGGCAACGGTACGTCCCTTGGACGCGGCGATGCTGCAGGCTAGGCAGCTTTGCTCGGCGCTCGTGTCCCGCTCTTGAGCTAGCTCGTGCCGTTGCACGGCTCTCGCTCGAGCGGAAGTTGGACCAGGTGCGTAGGTTTCCACGCACTGGAGCGCTCCGTTTAATGTAGTGGCTGGCGCGCTTGCCGCGACGGCCAGCGCTTCTTGCGCCCCAGCGTGCTCTGCTTGTGCTGCCTGTCGGAGGCTGGACCGTGGTGGTAGGTTCGCACACCGCCATGGTTGCCTCCGAAGGCCACCGCATTGCAAACCTTTCCTGTCTTCGGCCATGTGCCAGCGGGAGGTTTGCGGTGCTGTGACACCTCGAGCCAGCATGCTGATCCGCTCGCGTCGCAGGCGGGTCCAAGGATCACGAATGCCTGCGCCGAGCCGCTGCCTCAGGGGGGGGAGGGACCCCGTGGCGCAGGCTGTACCCCTTGGGGCTCGGCACACGCCAGGGTTCACTCCCTCCCGCCCCTCTTGGGCAACGTCTGACGCTAGGCGCCTTCGGCGCCTCCGTTTAATGTAGCTGCTGGCGCGCCTTGGGCGCGACAGCCCGCGCAGCTTGCTGCGCTCCAGCCCGCTCTGTGCTCTGTGCCGCGCCAGGCGGAGGCCGAACCGTGGTGGTAGGGTGTGGCCGACCGTCAGGATCGCCTCCGATGGTCACCTCAGAGCTAGTCGTCCCCGTCTGTGGCCTGGTGCCTAGGGGACTGTTGCTCTGGTGTGGCGCGCCGAGCTGTCTGCGAGCTGAGTCGCCGTGAGGGCTCAGTTGCTTTGCTGATCGCCTGCCTTTGGCTGGGGCGGTCGGCGGCCTCAAGGCTTTCAGGCGAGTCTGCGAGTGTGCCGTGGGCACGGGTCAGGCCTTGCGTCCGCAGCGCCAGAGGGAAAGGCCATGGCCTCGGGAGGCTGTATCGAGCGGGGAGCTCCAGACCTTCTTGGATGCGTGGATCATCATCATCATCATCATCATCATCATCATCATCATCATCATCATCATCATCATCATCATCATCATCAGCATCATCATGATCATGATCATCACCATCAGCAGCAGCATCATCATCACTCATCATCAGCACTACGCTCATCAGCAGCATCAGCTCATCATCATCATCAGCAGCATCATCATCAGCATCAGCAGCAGCATCGCCACCACCAGCACCACCACCACCACCACCATCATCATCATCAGCAGCAGCATCATCATCGTCGTCATCGGCATCATCATCAGCAGCAGCAGCATCCTCATCAGCACAATCAGCACAATCATAATCATCATCATCAGCAGCAGCAGCATAATCATCATCTTCATCTTCAGCATCGTCATCATCATCGTCCTCGTCGTCATCGTCATCATCATCGTCGTTGTCGTCACCGTCGTCGTCGTCGTCGTCAGCATCAGCAGCACCACGACCGCCACCATCACAATCACCTTCGTCATCATAAACAGCATCATCATGTCTAACGCTATCGACGCCACACCAATCATCATCATCATCATCATCATCATCATCATCATCATCATCATCATCATCATCATCATCATCATCATCATCACCAGCATCAGCACCATCATCATCATCATCATCAGCATCATCATCATCATCATCATCATCATCATCATCATCATCATCATCATCATCATCATCATCGTCGTCGTCGTCACCATCAGCATCTGAACTACCACTGGTCATCATCATCGTCGGCCTGATGCTCCTCCTCGTCATCCTCCTTCGCGAACTGTTGCTCATGCTCCAATGCCATCCTCCCTTACTCCTATTCCTAATCCTGATCCACCTCGTCCTTCCCTCCTCCTCCCCCTCCTCCTTCTCCTCCTCTTTCTGGCCCATTCTCCTCCCAATCCAACTACATCTTCTTCATCGGCATCATCAACATGTCTCGTCACATTTCCGTATTCCTCATACCTTTCCCCTCAACCCTACCTTAAATCTGTTCTTCATCAACAGCCCTCCTCAGGCCTGCCGCAGCTCGCCCTCCTCCTCCTCCTTCTCCTCCTCCTTCGCCTCCACTCTCTCCATCATCCCTCCTACCTTGTTATGATCCCTCCTCGCTCCTTGCTATGTTCTATCCCTCCCTCATTCATTCTGCTCCGCCCGCCTCGCAAGCCTTTTCACATCCACGACCTGAGACTGCAGCCCCCCCCCCCAAAAAAAAAACGAACCGTGAAAATGTGCTGTGGTGCAGGCTTGGAAACGAAAAGAAGGGCGTATGGCAATCCGAAGACAAGCGGGCGGGGGGCTCGAGCCTTTGTACTGCTGCGACTGCGCCGTCTTGCTCTTCCCTGCAGTGAAGGGCGCACGCAGACCGCTCAGAGGCAAATCGTTGGGCCCAGCGCTGCACATTCAACCGGGTCACCAGCTTTCGTTTGTCCATGGAGGTATGCACGCTGCGAACGAGCTTGACTGAAAGTAGCACCTGAGAAAAAAACAGTCTTCGCTGCGCCTTCGCCACGAGACTCGCTCAGCGGGATGAGGATGTGTGCAGCTCGCATGGCTCCAGACAAGCACACCATGCCTGACACGTTCGCAGCATGCACATGTGTGCTGTCCTCCGCCCAAACGGTGAAGCACTCGTGCGTCTCCAGATCTCCGCAAGTACACACACACAGTTCTGTTACGAGCATCAAATGGGGCCCTTCAAATGCACACATGCACGCGGCAACCCAGGTGGAGTGATAACAAAATGTATGCTGCTCAAGGCAAGAAGCGGTCGAACCGAACTTTCTTGATCGCCGCCCGCTTCTCGGTCTTTCCCATCCCCTCGGGGAAACATCCATACTTCGCGGCGAAAGCTAGCTGAAGAAGCCTACTGGGCAAATGAAGAACAGGCCAACACGATCAACAACATAAGTCTACGCTGCTTCACGATTGCTTAAGAATGAGCGAACGGCATCTCAATACTTGTCCTCAAGAAGCGTTCAAGAAAGCACTGGAGCGAAGTGGCAGACATCTTGACACAGGAGGCGAGCGCCCGGGCGAGAGCGCGTGGGTGTGGAGACCCAGGAGGGGAAGAGACATCCAGAGTAAACGCAGACCAACTGTCGGTTTCAACTTCTGGACGAGCCTCCGAGACGGCTCCTGAACTCTGTATACAGCAAACGTGAGCCGGTGCGCCAGGCCTTGGGCCAGGAGTTCGGAAATGCAGGCGGCTCCCCACAGCTGATAAAGACTGGCATGGACACAGCAAAGATGGGAGATCTCATGGACAACTGGCCACTGTGGGAATAGCCTGAATCCAGAAAAGCGCCTGCCCCTAAGGGGGTAACCTGCTACCTCGGCAACCTGCCCCCGGCTCGTCCGCCAGCCCCTATCGACTACACGCACGAGTGGCCCTGGCTAAGGACACCTCTGGTGCGCGGCTCTCCGGGAGCCGCGGGGGGACCACGCACGAGCGCGCAAGACGCTGCTGCCGCAGCGCTTTGGGCGATCGGGGGGCCCCCGGCGGGCCCGCACCGACGATCCCTCCGGCGAAGGCTCTCTCCTGCGTGTGGCCGACTCTGCCAGCGAAGCCGCCGCCGCCGCCCCACCTCCGCCGGCCTCCGCGGGCCGTCCGCCGGGGGCGAGCCGCGCCGAGGGCGAGACGGCGAGGCCCGTCCCCTGGAGCGCGCCGGGTGGGCCCCCGTCGGGGAGCACCCCGGCCCCGTCCGCGGCAGGGGCGCCTCGCCGCGGGCCGCCTCCTGATGGCCCTGGGGTGGGGCTGGGCACTGCCGCCCCCCGTCCGCAGGCGGAGGCCGCTGAGGAAGCGGCCTCCGCCTGCGGGAGGAGGCGTGGAAAGGATGCCCTCTTCAGCGCGCTCCTTCTGGCCCCCCCGGGGAGTCGCCGAACCCCGGACTGGCCTCGCTGCGGCAGAGCGCCTTGGGCCCATAGACACAGTTGCGGACTCGCCCCCTCCCACAGCTGGAGAAAGAGGGGCCCCCCCCCCGTGCACGTTCTTCTTCAGCGCCTGGAGGTCGGGCCAGGAGGCGTGGCAGAGAGGGGGCATCGCACCAGCGAGCGGCGCGTCTCGCGGCGAGGTGCCCGGCACGCGAGGGGAGCCAGGCTGGCGCGTGAGACGGGGGCGGTGGACGAGTGAAGGCGTCTCCGCCGTCCCCCTCCGAGGAGGAGGGGGAGGGGGAAGAATGGAGGAGAGGGAGTCGATCCCCCCCTGCCTCCTCTTCCTCCACCGCCTCCACCTCCTCCACCTTCCCCTGTCTTCCTCTTCATACTCACACTCCTGAACCCTCCTCGTTTTCCTCCTCCTCCTCCTCCTCCTCCTCCTCCTCCTCCTCCGCCTCCTGGAGGTGTTCAAAATGGAAATCTCGTCATAGCGCCGCGCTCATTCGTCTTACTTCAAAATACTGCAACAGCTTCAAGGACACAGGGGGGGTCGAGATGGGAATCTCGCCTGAGCGCCGCGCTCAGCTGTCTTCAAAGTCTGCAACGGTGTCAAGGATGGACAGTGGTTCTTTTTCGGAATGGAGCCGTCGCTTTTGGGCCACCTTCCTGCAATCATCGACCCCTGGAGAAAGCAGAAGATACCGATACCGCTACTCCCCAGACCTCTCCTAGGGTGCGTTCTGAACAGAATTCCGAGGCGAATCCATCCGCAGCGACGAGAGCATCCCAGGAGGCCCATGAAAGCGAAAACGAAGGAAGGCTGGCGGCGTCGCACCTTCTTCTCATCTTGCCCCCACGTTGCCGTCCACCTGAAACGACGACGACGACGACGACGAACACGACGACGACGACGACGACGACGACGACCACGACGACGACCACGACGACGACCACGACGACGACGACCACGACGACCACGACCACGACGACGACCACGACTACGACCACGACCACGACGACAGACTACGACGGCGACGACGACGACGACGAGGAGGAGGAGGGGGAGAAGGAAGAGGACGAGGGGGAGGACGAGGACGAGGACGAGGAGGAAAAACTTCAACCATGCCAAAGCACCATTCATGGGACTTCGACGCCGCGAGTCAACGTGACCGTCTCGCCCTGACAATCCTAAACCGTGCCAGAGCACCGTTTCTGTGACGTCAACCATAAAAATCTTTGAAACTGCTGTGAACAGTTAAAACGACTGCGCGCGGCGCTAAAGCGAAAGTCACATGTTGAAAAGGAACCGCCTTCCATCCGTGAAACGCTTGCCAAATTTGCAAACGAATGTGCGCGGCGCTATGGCGAGCGCCGCATTTTCAAAACGACCCGCCCTCCATCCGTGAAACTTTTGCGAATCTCGGGCTACAGGATCATAAACGGTGAGGAGGTCCCAGGCGAAACGCCCGGCCCGCCCCACCGACACGTCCCGGGGTGCGACAGGGAGGACTTCTCTACAGGGCAGAAGGATGGAGGACGAGGACGAGGAGGAGGAGGAGGAGGAGGAGGAGGAGGGGTCCTTGCCAGAAACGTCTCACATTATCCAGCTGTTGCATCCAGATGTAGTAGTGCAGCTGAATTGGATAGATCAGTGTGAATATGGTGCTCCATCGCGAAAGCCTACATGCTTTATGACGATAAACTTGCCATCCATCAGCGAGGCGATACAGACAATGCCTCGCGGCGGAAAGTGCTCACATGCTTATGGCAGCCACAAAGTGCTGCTCGGTCGGGACGGGAAGGGGGGCTTTAACACAACCCCCGCTAAGCAATATCCTGACGAACTGTGCGGTTTTCTGGCTAAACATGTGTATGATTTCTGTGAAGGGAAGGCGATTACAGACCCCGCCTTGCCTTCCACGCCGTTCGAGGTAGAAGATGATCTTGCCAGGTTTTACGTGCCGCTCGATTGTTACAGCGAAGAGCAGCAATGGGACCATTATGGTCGCGACTTTGCCGGCCAGCCAGCCTAATAAGATGATGGGTGGTCAGGATGTGGTTGTACGGTGGACGGGGTGGTCAAAGAAAGAGGCTCGGCCCCGGTTTTCACCGCAGCGGCAGTCCGCCGCCGAGATGATTGCACATCTCGGATATCGCTTCGACCAAGTCGACGCGAGTGAATTTGGTGCAGACCCAATTCGATGCGACCTGCGAGTTCGACTCACCTTGGCCGAAATGCCAGAAATGCCAGGAGGAGGAGGAGGAGAAGGCAGAGGAGGACGAGGAGGAGGCCCCCGACACTCGCCGCGGCGGCGGCGGGTCCTCCGCGGGAGCCGCCCTTCCCGGCGGCCGAGGGCACCCGGGATGGCCGCGCGGAGGCACCCGCGCGGCGCGCGGGTAGCGCGGCCGCGGGGAGCGACGCGCGGGCGGGCGGGGGGAAGGGAGGGGGAGGGGGAGACGAGGAGAGGGACGGAGGGAGAGGAGGGAAGGGGGTAAGAGAGGGGGGGGGCAGGGGGAGAAAGGACGGAGGGGAGGGAGGGAGGGGGGGGGGAGGGGGGGCGGCAGGGAAGGGGGCAGGAGGCCTCCGGAAAGAGGTCCACAAAGCTCTCGAAGCCTCCAGGAGCCTCCAAACACCTCCGCAGACCAGAGCTCCGAGGACCTCCGGGTACTTACGGGGACCTCTGGAGGAGGGAGGAGAGAGAAGGAGGAGTAGAAGGAGGAAGAGGAGGAACGAGCGAGCGAGCGAGCGAGGGAGAGAGAAAGCGAGGGCGGGAGGGAGAAGGAAGGAGGGAGAGGGAGCAGGAGGAGGAGGAGGAGGAGGAGGAGGAGGAGGAGGAGGAGGAGGAGGAGCGGCGCGGTCCGCGCTGGCACCCCCTGTGAGCCGTGGCGCGGGCGAAGCCTCAGGGCACAGCGGCGGAAGGGGCACCCGCGGCCTACAAGGAAGGACTTTCTGGCGTGTCCCCCAGCTCCTGGAGAGTACCTGGCATCGGCCTGCTCTCCAGCAGCTGCACCTCGCCGAGGGCGTTTCGGCAGTGGCCCGATCGTCCCGAAGGGCCGCCGGCGTCCCGCGCGTCGGCCCGGAAGCAGCCAGCATGGCGGCGGCCACAAGAGAGTGGCACAAGGGGGCAGTCTCCTTGAAGGCGGGGGGGTCCTTAGAAGGCAAGGAGGTTCTTGGAAGGGCCCAGGGGCTTCTGAGAAGCCTTCTTGGAAGCTGGGACTGATGATAAGAAGTCCTCTGCCTTCTTATGAGCTCCTCCGCCTTCTTAGAAGACGGCCCCCCTCGCGCCACCCCCTGATGCGCGCCGCCAAAATGCACGCGCATGCATCTGACGCGCGCATGCACGTGCGGGGGCACTCTCGCGAGTGCGTGCACGCGCACGCGTAGGCGTGCCGACTCGCGAGCGAACAGACTCGTCAATGCGATCGCACGGGGGCATCGGCATCGGCACGCGAGCCGGCACATGGGTCGGCCAGACGAGCGAGCAAAACAGGCCAACCTGCGTACGCATGCACAAGGTATCCTCCCCTCCCCTCCCCCCCTCCATCCCCCTCCATCTCAAGCATACTTCTGTCACAAGCCAACATAAACTGCTCCCACGGGGGTCGAGAACTCTCTACGGAGGATTCAATTATAAGTCTGCTCACTTGTAATTCCACTCAATTATAATTCCTTCTGCGAACTGTGAATGAGAGGTGCTTACGACCTGCTCGCCTGCTTGCTGGGTCGTTATCTTGCTAGCCGTATGTTACGCAAACCCGAAATCGGGAAAACCAGAAACCGTCAGAAACGTGGAAATCATTTCTTTGGTGCTCCAGTCGACGAGGGCATCATATGGTGATGCCAGGGGGGGGCTCCAATGACCACACCCGCGATGCAGAAAAGGAGAGCGCAGCAGGGTTTGCCACTGGGGATGTGGTGTGCGACGGGCGACCAGCGTTGGGTCATTATCATCGTTGGCGTCGCTGTCGTCGTCATCCTGCCCATCGCATCACCCGCGCGTCTACTGGAATGCCGACAGAGGCATCTCCGCGCCCAAGCTCGAGGAATTCAATATTTGAGCATTGATAATTTCTACTTCCGCCGACGACTTACACGTGAGACCCGCTCAAGGCCTCAGGCGGGAATCACACTGCATACCTTCGTCCGCGGTTCGCGATCAGCACCCCAAAAGGCAGCCTCCCCACTCCGACTCCGACATTCGATGCCAAGCACGATTACTGGCTGTGACACGTCTTCCTCCTTCTTCCTCCTCCTCCTCCTCCTCCTCCTCCTCCTCCTCCTCCTCCTCCTCCTCCTCCTCCCTGCCTGCCTGCCTGCCTGCCTGCCTGCCTGCCTCCCTCCCTCCCTCTCCCTCCCTCCCTCCCTCCCGCCCTCCCAGCCTCCCCCCCTCCCTCCCTCCCTCCTTCTCTCCCTCCCTCCCTCCCGCCCTCCCTCCCTCCATCCTTCTCTCCCTCCCTCCCTCCATCCCTCCTCCTCCTCCTCCTCCTCCTCCTCCTCCTCCTCCTCCTCCTCCTTCTCCCCCTCCCCCTCCTCCTCCTCCTGCTGCTTCTCCTCCTCCTCCTTCTCCTCCTCTTGCTCCCGTTTCACACCATCCTGATCGTACTCGTCCTCCTCCGTCTGGTCGGAAACACCATCTACTTTCAACGCCTCCCTTCTTCATGTTTCTACCCACTTTTTCCGCACGATGGGAAAGCTTTGTGAGGTAAGCTAAGCGGTACAAGCTATTTGGCAAAAGATATGTGGTCGAATAGATGTGGTGCGAAAACCTGTGCCGCAAGCTATGTGGAGTAAGCTATATGGTGCTAGATGTGAGGTACGAACTAGGTGCTGCAAGCAAGATGGTTCGAACTGCGTGGTGTAAGCTATGTGGGCGGCGGCGTGACGCCCACAGACGCCCACCGGGCCAAATACCCACAACCCGCCAACACGCACGGCGCGCCCGGCGCCCAAGATGCCCACGAGGGCGCCCACGAGGCGAAAAAAACAGAGAACGATTCGCTCACTTGGCACCCACAGGGGCGCCCACCGGGCAAACATCGAACAGCCAGCCAGCACGCGCGGTTCGCCCACCGGGCGCCCACGGGGCGCCCGCCGGGCGAACACCGAACAGCCAGCCAGCACGCGCGGCTCGCCCACCGGGCGACCACGGGGCGCCCGCCGGGCGAAAACCGAGGAGCGGGGCCCAGCTTCTCAGGAGGCGAATCAGGGCGCCCAAGTGCAGGCACTGCTGCGGGAAATGGCAGCAGTTTTATTGCTCATTTTTAGTATCATTATTCACAAGAATTCCTTCGGGGGAATGACAACAATGATACTCCCTGTCCTCCTCCCTCCTCCCCTTCGTCCAGCTCCATGTTCTTGTGCTTCCCCATGTTCGCCTCCGCGAGCCCTCCTCGCCCAACTCTCCCCCTCCCCTCTCCCTCCTCCCCCCCCCCCCCGCTCCTGATCTTCGCCCCTTACTGCTATAAGCAAATGTCCCTGCTAGGCCACCAGGCCAGCAGATCGCGACCCCCTCCGGGTGGCTCCACCCTTCCCGTCCAAAAACAACACAGTGTCGACGTCGGTCCAGTCCAACATACGCTGCAGAGTGCGTGGCGAGAGCGGCACGGGGCGCACGCCGCACGCGTGCAAGGGCGAATTGCCGCTCTCGCCTGGGCGCCCTGCTCGTCTCTCCTGAGAGCTGAGCTCCCGCTTGGCGCACACGCCGGACCATTCGTCGCTGCGCGAGTGGACGACCCTGCCACTCTCGCAGGGGCGCCGCGCAGATCTCGCCCGATTGTGGAGCTCCCACGCAAGCGCGGCGCATACCTTTCGCTCGCCGAGTCGTCGGGGGCGGGGCGAGAGGGCCGTCGTTCAGGCTCCGTGCAGAGTTCGCCTGGAAGTGGCACTCCCGCGTGGGCCCGGCGCATGCCTCGCTCCCCCCCCAGTCGCGTGAAGGCGGCAGCGGCAGCGGGCCCGTGCGACAGCGGGCGGACGGCTGGCCTCGCCAAAGCCAGAGCGCCAAGCAGTTTGGTAGGCGTTTTCTTGGTCGGCGTTTCGACCTTGGGCGGAATGGAGGGGGGGCGAGGGGGTCTGGCTCTAGACCTCTGCTGAGTGTGACTGTTTGAAACAGTGCGTCCTATGGGGGAGGCTCCACCTGCTCGAAACAGGCGCCAAAAACAGTCCAGATCCACTCCATGGGGGGGGAGGGGTGCGAGGACCCGCGCCGACCGGCAAAACATCGAATAAGAAAACGATCGCTTTGCACGTGGAAGCTGCAAAGCTGTGTCGGCGCGGCGCGTGTTTCGTCTTCGCCACCGCGTTCTTGCCGAAAGGTGACCGCCCGAGAGAAGGCCAGCCAAAGGATGCTATCGTCGCAGCGCCGCGCAGGGATGTTCTCTGAAGCTCCGCGCCCGCCTTTGCGCGGCCCGCGCAGCTTCCCCGGCGCAAGGATCGTCGGAGATCGAGCGGGGCACCGCGCAGGCGCTGCTGGGCGGGACCGCGTTCTGGTCCCAACGTCAAGCTGTGCCACGAGTGGTGATTATGTTACGGACGCGAGAGTGAGAATGTGGGAAGCCTGCTGGGACCTGGCTCATTTTGTAATCCTGCCTATGCTCCTCCCCCCCGCCCGCCGATGTCTACTCTACTTCCCCTGAACTCCTCCTCCTGCTCCTCCTCCTCCTCCTCCTCCTCCTCCTCCTCCTCCTCCTCCTCCTCCTCCTCCCCCTCCTCCTACTGTTCCTCCGTATCCCCGCAATCGCCCAATTCCTCGTTACCATCATTTCTCCGCCTCTTCTTCTTCCTCGTCCTCCTCCTCCTCCTCCTCCTCCTCCTCCTCCTCCTCCTCCTTCTCGTACTCTTCACCTACTCCCCCCCCATCCCCCATCATCCCGCCCCTATTCCTCCTCATCCTCCCCACCCGTCCTCATCAGTCCTCCCCCTCTTCATGCTGCCCATCCGCATCCTCCTCCCCCTCCCCCTCCCCCCTCCCCTTCTCCTCCTGATCTTCCTCCTCCGCATCCTGCTCTTCCTCCTCCTCCCTCGACTACGACGAAGACGACGAGCACGAGGACAAACACGAGGACGACGACGAACACGACGACGACGACGACGACGACGACGACGACGACGACGACGGCGACCACAACGACAACGACGACGACGACGACGACGGCGACGGCGACGGCGACGGCGACGGCGACAAGGACAACGACGACGACGACGACGACGACGACGACGACGACGACGACGACGACGACGACGACGACGACGGCGGCGACGGCAACGGCGACAGCAACGGCGACAGCGACGGCGACAGCGACGGCGGCGGCGGCGACGACGACGACGGCGACGACGGACTCGCCGCATCCCCCCGAGCACCCGCACCCAGCGCGGTGGCGGGGGGGGCCGCCTGCTGGGGCCCCCGGTGGAAAGCCTCGCGAGGAGGGGGGCACGACCTCGTCGCTCTTCGTCGGCGTCGGCGTCGGCGTCGGCGTCGGCGTCGGGCCCGTCGTCGTCGTCGTCGTCGTCGTCGTCGTCCTCACGGCCGTCGTCGTCCTCGTCGTCCTCGTCGGTCGTCGTCGCCGTCGTCGTCGTCGCTGGCGTCGTCGTGGTAGTCGTCGTCGTCGTGGTCGTCGTCGTCGTCGTTGTGGTCGTCGTCGTCGTCGTCCTCGTCGTCGTCGTCGTCGTCGTGTTCATCCTCGTCGTCGACGTCCTCCTACCTCCTCCTCCTCCTCCTCCTCCTCCTCCTCCTCCTCCTCCTCCTCCTCCTCGTATTCGTAGTCACGGTACTCGTCGCGGTTGTCGTCGTCCTCTTCATCGTCGCCGTCGTCCTTGTTGTCCTCGTCGTCCTCGCCGTCTTCGTCGTCGTCGTTCTCCTCCTCCCCGTCGTCGTCCTGGTAGTCGTCGTCGTCGTCGTCGCCGTCGTCGTCGCGGTAGTCGTCGTCGTCGTCGTCCTCGTCGTCCTCGTCGTCCTCGTCCTCGTTGTCCTCGTCGTCGTCGTCGTCGTGGTCGTCGCCGTCGTCGTCCTTGTTGTCATCGTCGTCCTTGTTGTCGTCGTTGCCGCCGCCGCCGTCGCCGTCCTCGTCCACTTCTTCGTCGTCGTAGTCGAGGGAGGTGGGGGGACAAGGAGACGGGGAGGGGAGGGAAGGGTGAGGAGAAAGAGGAAAGGAGAATTGGGGAGAACGGTGAGAAGGGGGAAGGAGAGGCGAAGGAGGGAGGGATGGCGGTGAGGACGAATGGGGTAGCAAGAGAAAGAGAACGAGGAGGAGCAAAAGAAGCAGGAGAGAGAGGAGGGATGCAGACCCCAACTCGAGCCGTCAAGAAGGAGGAGAGAGAAGGCGGAGAAGGCGGAGGAGGAAGGGCGACCGGGAAGCCGGGGAGGAGGGGAAGGGAAGGTAGGCAATGTGATCGTTGATGCGCCTTTCAAGGCAAGTCAAATCATCACCATGCAAGCCCACGGGACACTCGCCTCTTCAGAAGGCGCTCGCTGCAGAGAAGCAAGTTACTGTCACCGGCTCATGGGAAGGGGGCTCCGGGCAGGAGGACGCACTGCAGCATCAATGGCGCTCACTGGGCTTATTATAGCACTTTTCCTGCTGCGGCTATTCCTCCTCTTCCTCTTCTCCTCCGCCGCCTACTACTACTCCTCCTTCTCCTCCTTCTCCTCCTACTCCTCCTCCTCCTCCTCCTCCTCCTCCTCCTCCTCCTCCTGCTTATCCTTCCCCCAGGTCACCCCAATCATCACTATGCTCCCCTACCTCTCGTCGTCCTCCTCCTCCTCCTCCCTCCTCCTTCTCCTCGTCCGACTCTCGATCTGCCCCACCTCACCCTTCCTCCCTCCCTCCTCCTCTTCCTACTGTCCCTCTGCCCCCTCCTCCTACCTCAGTATCCTTCCTTTCGCGTTCATGTATTTTCCTCCTCCTCCTCTTCTTCCTCCTCCTCTTCTTCCGCCTCCTTCTCCTCCTCCGCATCCTCCTCATAATCATCATCATCATCATCATCATCATCATCATCATCATCATCATCATCATCATCATCATCATCATCATCATCATCATCATCATCAGCATCATCATCATCATCATCATCATCATCATCAGCATCATCATCATCATCCATCATCAATCATCCGCCTCCTCCTCCTCCTCCGCCTCCTCCTCGTCCTCGTCCTCCTCCTCCTCCTCCTCCTTCTCCTCCTCCTCCTCTTCCTCTTCCTCTTCCTCCTCCTCCTCTTCCTCCTCCCCCTCC
>CAUYUJ010020365.1:95000-117500 GCA_963575745.1 Prorocentrum cordatum
ACACACACACACACACACACACACACACACACGCACACGCACACGCACACGCACGCACGCTCGCACGCACGCACGCACGCACGCACGCACGCACGCACACCACACACACACACACACACTCGCGCGCACGCACGCATGCACCCACACATACACGCACACACACACACACACACACACACACACACACACACACACTCGCGCGCACGCACGCATGCACCCACACACACACACACACACACACACACACGCGCGCGCGCGTGCGCGCGCATGTGCAACGAAACGACAATCGTACTGCTTCGCCTCCCATTATTTCTCCTCGCCCGTCCTTCTCTTAGATATAACAGATTGCACATGTGGGGCATAACATGACTGGGTGAATCATGCAGCCCGCTAGGTGCCGCCATCATGGCCGCCACTCTGCCGAGCCAGGGAAAGGCGCTCACCAGCTTCAAACCGACATGTAGATTGGCTATAGTCAGGAGAAGCGAAGGCTGAATCGACAAACGTATTCCGACCAGTTTGCCTGCCTGCATCTGGACGGACCCTGAGGAGAAGAAGAAGAATGAGAGGAGAAAGGGAGGTAAGGCGAACAGGAAGCGCCTACAACAAGGCATCCAACCAAGACCATCACCTGAAGCCCTACCCACACCAGCCTTCTCGATCCCTGAAAGGTGCAAGTATGATGGAAAAGCGGCGACCTGTCGCGATTCCTTCCTCGCTCCTGTGGCGCCGAGGCCAGGCGAAAGCAAGAAGCAAGTGAACCAGCTCCCGCAAAGCGTATGAACAAGGCTGCAAAGAAATAGGATCTGACTCTGACGACACCCCCAAAGACCACCAAGGCCTACGAGAATCACGGAACCTCCACGCTTGGGAACACCTGAAGGGCACGCAAAAAAAAAAGTGAAGGAAGCCATAAAAAAAACGTATAGGCACCGAATGCCAATGAAGAAGGAGACGAGGAGGAGCAATTGCACGATTCAAACGGGATCGCCCGGGAGGGTTAGGAACAGTAGCAACCGCACTCGGGCTCATAGTGTCAATGACAATCGGGTTTGCCGGCATGGCCCAAAACGCAATGCCTGTCCTAGCCGCGGGCATTAGTCACCCAATCACGTCAGCCACAGCCGTGAGCACTGGCACATTGTCACCACTGCCGTAACCACAGCAATACGCAAGATAATACGCGCGCAGACCAGCACTGCAACGAGAGGGAGAGAAGGGCAACAGCACCACGGAAATGCGCGCTGCTCCTCGCCCCTGACCTTCTCGGTGCCGCCTTTGTGCTTCTCTGGAGCTTCGTCGCCCCCCTTTGCCAAACAGGGCACCAAGCGCAGCCAAACCAAACTCATGAGGAGATCGGACGCGAAGACAGCCGCAACCAGCGGGAGCACGACTTGCGCGCTCTGGCACGTTCAAACCCGCACGTCCCAGGAAAATACAACGCGCCCATGAGCACACGCGTCGTCACTGGCACGATCACGCTTGGCTCCATCCGCCGTCATGCCCCCTGGCACGTTGAAGCGCAGAAGCATGCGAAGTGCTGTCTGGCAGGCCGCGCCCATACGCGAGGACCCCCCTCTCGTCGCGTCCACCCCCCCTCTCGTCGCGTCCACCCCCCATACGGTAGCGCTTCTATGGACCACCCCCCTTCTCGTCGCGTCCATACGCGAGGACCCCCCCCTCGGAGGCTTCCTGGGCCGCGATGCGCGTCCCTAGTCCGTGGGGCTTTCGAAATTTATCCAGGACTTCCCAGACCGTCAGAGCCTCACGAGGCACCGAACAGCTTCCAAGACGAGCCGAATACATCCTGAGACACCTCCAAAAACTCCCAAAGATCCCAAACACAGTTGGCTCATCTTAAAAATGCCCTGGGCGTTTTTCAAGCGTTTCTAGTTTGGGCTCTTGATAGGCTGAAAGAGCTCTAAAAAAACGCTACGTTGTTTTAGCGTTTTTAGGGTCGTTGTTTTGGCGTTTTCAGGCCCGTCGCTGTGGTACAGCGTTTCGTTGCGCTTTCTTGCATTATCGTCGAAGGC
This sequence comes from Prorocentrum cordatum, assembly GCA_963575745.1. NCBI lineage: Eukaryota > Dinophyceae > Prorocentrales > Prorocentraceae > Prorocentrum > Prorocentrum cordatum. The sequence goes on from CAUYUJ010020365.1 coordinate 97,034, forward strand.
TCCTTCTCTGCCAGCTTGGCTCCCGCGCTCCCCGCCCTGCCACCGTTCGCCCTTTCTGCCCCCCCCATTCTCTCTCCCAGGAGGCCTGGCGCGCCCTCCGGCCCGCTCAGTCCGAGTGCTCGCCATCTTCGCAGAACCGGTTCCCGCGCGGAAAGCTAAACAACGAAAAAAAAAAAATGAGACTGGTCTAACACCGGCGCGAAACAGGCCCGGAGGCCCACTTGGCCATTTGGGCGTGCAGGCGCAGTCCTCCTTCAATGATATTGCGTCCGCAGCCGATAGGGATACGATAGGGATATGATACTGCGCACAAGAGAACTTGTAGAAAGAAGACGATAAGGAGATGCAAGGAGAAGGAATCACGCAATCCACGGATCTGAAAACGCTAAAAAATTGTCTGGAAACGCTAAAAGATGCATCAATTGTTTTAGCAGTTTCAGTTTCGTGCTGAGCCCTGAAAACGCGAAAACCATGATTTCCAAGACGCCGAGCTGAAACGCTAAAAAACACCCTGAACCAAGCCAACACACTCTCTGGGAGGCCCTCGAGAGGCCGACAATATTGACCCCGCTCTTTGGTCGGAGATCGGTTCACGTGCAGTCTTCGACGGCCACAAATGGGAGCACTCAGAGCCCCAAGAAAGCCCCTGGACGGCCAGAAACGGACCCAAGGGAGCCCCAAGCTGGCTCCCGAGGGACCCAAGGCGGCCTAAGATGGACCCAAGACGGCGCGAGACGGCCCCGGGCAGCCCTACGATGGTCCCAAGAAAGCCTCGAGACGGGCAAGAGCAAGAGGACTCCAAGATGGCCCAGGACGGCCCCGAGACGGTCCGAAACAGCCCCAGGATGGCCCAAGAGGGACCCAGGGGACCCCCGAAGCAATCCCTCAGGACCCCAATACATCCAGAGGAAAGAACAAATCAGCCCCACGAGAACTCCTCAAGAAGTGGGCACGAAAGGTCTCACACGTCACGGCCTTCGGCGCTTGAAGCTTTGCCGCCCAGAGTGCCGAGCTGGCACGATGGCGGGCCTTGCCGCAGGCACCTGGGTACATACTGATGCTCACTCGCTGGAGCACTCGCGCACACAAGGAAACGCACACTACACCAACGCTATGGCACGCAAGAACACCATGCAGGAGAAGCCCCCGGCAGCGACCTGCCATCAGCCACTCGCCACAGCAAAGAAGATCACGTAGGACAAAGTTGCAACACCCACACCAAAACCCTCTGTTCGCGGCAACTTGAATCCGAGAAGCGATCCAGACGGCCGAGGGAAACATCAAAGCCGAGTTTGGATACAGGGAGGAGGAGGAGTAGTAGGAGGAGGAGGAGGAGGAGGAGGGGGGGAGGAGGAGGAAGAGGAGGAAGAGGAGGAGGAGAGGAGGAGGAGAGAGGAGGAGGGGGAGGGGGGGGAGGAGGACGAGGAGGGAGAAGGAGGAGGAGGAGGAGGAGGAGGAACAGGAGGAGGAGGAGGAGGAGGAGGAGGAAGAGGAGGAGGAGGAGGAGGAGGAGAGGCGCGAATACGCCCACACCGAAGCCCCAAACACGGAAACTGCACATCGGAGCACACGGTGCGTCAGAACCGACGTGAGCGTGCACAGCACGGCATGACGGGCTGCGCCCGGCACCCCGCGCGCACGGCACGGCCACGGCACGCCACGCCGCGCCGCGCGCGTGGCACCTTCTCTGCTTTCCGGACAAGGGCGCAGCACGGGCGCGGCACGGCACGCGGGCACGGCACGGCACGGCACGCGGGCAAAGAGCGGCACGCCGGCACGCCGGCACGCCGGCACGGCACACGGCACGGCACACGTGCACCGCACGACGTGAAGTCACAGTACCGCACGTGGGCACGGCACGGCACGTGGGCGGCACGTTCTCCGCCTTTGGAATCGCAAGCACCGTGCGCACGGCACGGCACACGGGTACAGCATGGCACGGCACGGCAGGCGCCCCGCGGAACGCCCACCGCGGCTCCACGTCGAGGTCCTGGGGCGACGGGCCCCAAGATCTGCGAAAAACCGCCTGGGCGAGGGCCGCGCGGCCAGACCGCGGCAGCGCGGGGCGCAAGACGTGCACCGAGAGCCTTCCAGGAACGGGGCGCCGATCGCGCTTTTCTGATGGGCCGATTTTCCACCACCAATACCATATGTAGAAGAGGAAGATAAAGGAGGAGGAGGACGGGAGGAGGACGAGGAGGAGGACGAGGAGGAGAAGAAGGAGGGGGAGGAGGACGAGGAGGAGGACCTCTCCCGTCCTACCTGTGGTAGTGGTGGTGGAGAATTGGCCCAGCATTTTCGAAACACTCCCGGCGGGAACACCCAAAACCTAACAGGCGGGCGTGCGCCGGCAGGCGGGCCCTGACCGGGTGGGCGGGCGGGCGAGCGAGCGAAACGGGCGGGCGGGCCCTTCACGGGGCGGACCCCGGCGGGCGCAGGGTCCGGCGGGCGCACCATGACGGGTTAAAGCGGGGGGGAGGGGGCGCATGGTCCGCGAGGGGCGGCGCCCATCCCAAGGGCCCCCAAGGGGCGCCCAAGAATTCCGAGCCTTTCCTGCAGCTGCTGGCTTCTCCTCCCCAGTCGACTCTTGAAGGTCCCAGGGGCCGACAAGCGCAGAAAACCTCCGCCTTGATTTGTCCTTGCATTTGCGGCATGGTTTTCGGGCCTATGGCGGCCTCTCGGAACGATTCGGGTACCCCCGGAATGCTCTCGGCGAAGCGCAGTGGTTAGCAAGCATATGAATATACATGAGAGAGAGAGAGAGGAAGAGAGAGAGAGAGAGAGGGGGAGAGAAAAGAAAGAAATCCCTGCACGAACCTTGATATCCCATTACCTCTTGGACGCTCCCAGAAGAAAAACATATCGATGCTTTTCTGGCGTGGGTGGTGTGCTGGTGAAGCTGCGCCGTGCTTGGACGACGCTGACGGTGTGACCCACGACGTGGTCTACGGTGGGGGCATTGGATAAGGAAGCATTGGATAAGGAATCCAGGGCTTGGAACCAGTGAAACTCCAATCGCGAACTGGCAGTGGATACTAGACCTAGGAACCCTCCAAAGTCTGAAGCCTCCCGCGGACGTTCCTTTTCCAACGCCCCCACTGTTGTGTCACATGGTGTGTTTTTGCGGCGCGGCGCGCGTAGTGTTGTTGTGGTTGAGACTGGACGGGAGAATGCGGATGCATTGATGGAGCGGGACGCGCGGCGTCGGAAGAGCCGGCGGTGGGTGGCGGGCTGCGGGCGGCGGGTGGGCTCGGATGCCCACTGCAACTCCCAAGAGTGCTGCTTCGCAGCGAGGGGCTGCGCGCCAGAGGGCCCTCGCGGGGCGCCCGAGAGCCTTCATCCTTTTTCTCGGGGCGCCCGACAGCCCTGATGGGGGGCACTCGCACTATTGCTGTAGGGCGCTGGAGTGGCCTCTTGGCGTTCCCGAGAAGCCTCTGGGAGCGCCCGTGCACCCGTCGACTCATGCCGCTGCAGAAACATGTACATACTTTTCATTTGCCGCCCACATATTCCCACGTGGATTTAATTCGCTCAAAAAGTCGGTGCCAGAGGTTTACATGCCGGACCGCCCGCGTCCAAGTGCATGTTAGTCGTTAGTCCAGATCCTGTACGCGCACCACGCGCATGGGCCCAGGCCGACATCAAGGAGTGACCCTGGCGGGGCTCGCAGTTCCAGGAAAGTCGCGGAATGCGAGGACCCTGGCGCGGGCAGCACTGGCGCAGCAACACCCTGGACTTGTGCCAACCCATGCTGGAGAGTGGCAGGGCGGACAGCTTGCCGCCCGTGGGCTTCCAGCCGCTTGCGGCGCGCCGCTGGGCACGCGCTCTTCGTCCAGGTCCTGACCCCCAAGAAGGGGGCAGGCGTCGAGGTCGGGGATCGTGCCAGGGAACGGCTGCACGAGGGCGACTACTGCAGACACCCACGTGGACGCTGCGGACGCCCGTGCCACTAGAAGAACGCGAGCACCCCGACGCGCTGGCGGGAGGGCAAGCAGGCGCGCCCTCGCCATGACGCACCTCAACAGGAGCAGCGTGCCAAGGCGCAGGGTCCACCCGCTGGATCACCAGAACGTGGTTCGGCACGTCTGTAGCGCCTGCTGTGCTACGCCTGCAGCTTGTTCAGCGCATTGAAAACTTCCGGGGTGCCGACCAAAAGCGGCGCCGGATGGGCCACAGCCGCGACCATGCACGCTGTCACCTGAGCTGCCGTCACAGCCATGGGGGACCACTCATTCTGGCACCGCGCAGCACCGCATCAAACATCGCGTAATCACGGGCCAGGAGAGAGAAGGCAAGGGGACAGAACGTTCGACTAGAGCCCACCAAAACTCCAAGCACGGTGCCAGGCCTTCTCAGCGACAACAGGAACACCTACCGCGGAAGGGCTGGCGCTACCACACATTGCCTCGGTTCGGTGACCGTTTTCCCCGCGGCGCGATTAAGTTGAACCCGCGTTGGCCGAGCAGACGGCGAGCACGCAGAGTAGGCACGTCCGGGACAAAGGCACGAAGCGCGCCCGGAGAAGGGCAGGCCACCGCGAGGTCGTCGGAGCATGGTGGCAGAAGGAGGGATGCACAACCGCGCGGAAGCACACACGGCACCTCATCGGTCAGCCAGCGAAACTGCCCATTGAACACGCGCGGCGAGAAACGGCGCCCCTGGACCGCCCCGGCCCCGAGGCGAAATGCAGCGCCCAGGAAGCTGTGCTACGCCACACACAGCCAATCAAAGGTAAAGGTGCGATCTGGGATGGCCAAGTCCGCGCCATGGACCCCCGCCGCGAAAGCAGCGATCAGCTTTGCTGGCTGGGCCAGACGCGCCCAGTGCGCATCCGCAAAAGCCCACCATGTCGAACGGTTTTGCGCTGCGCACATCGAAGGATGGATCACCAGGGCCCGCACTAAAGAGAAGAAGCCCCCTATGACGCCATCCTTTGCGGCCCATCGATTCGTTTTGTCCTCCTTTTCTCTTCCTTATAGATGACTCCCCCCTGTCGCACCCCGAGGCCGGTCGGAAGGGTGGGCCGGGCGCTTCGACAGAGACTTCCTTACCAGATCAGACACTGATGGTTCAAAATTCCTAACAACTTCACAGATGGAGGGCGGGTCGTTCTCAAATTGCGGTTCTTGCCGAGGCGCCGCGGACATTCGTCCTACAACACTGCACGAGTTTAACTGATTGTGGCTCTCGCCCTAGCGCCGGGCTGATCCGTAACAAAAACATGGCAAGAGCTCCACGGATTGTTGGCGGGTTGTTTTCAAAAGCATAGCGCGCCGAAAAGCAGAAGGAGAACAAGAAGAAGGAGAAGAACAAGGACGAGAATGAAAAAGAAAAAGGACGAGCATAAGAAGATGCAAAACACACAAACAAACAAACAAAAATGATTGTTCGCCCTTATCTGCTCGAATGTCCAATAGCGCGTATTTCTCAAACCCTCGATACCCGCCCTTTTCGTCTTCGATCGAACCGAACCCCATTTGGGGGGTATACTTTTCTTCACTGCTGGCCGGGCCCTGGCAAGCGGCGGGGCGGCCGCGGACTGTCGGCCTGGCCAGCGGCAGCGCTGCCGCGGACCGTCGACCCGACCCCAAGAGGGACGGACAGGGGACCGACCACGACGACGACGACGACGACGACGACGACGACGACGACGACGACAACGTCGACGACGACGGCGACGACGACGGCGACGACGAAGACGACGACCAGCGAAAGCGAGAGCGAGAGAGAACGACAGCAGGGCCACGAAGGACACGGAGTGGGCCACGAAGGGCGACAGCGGGGACACGAAGGGAATGCGTATGGGGCCACGAAGGGCGCGAACCAACGGGGGCTACGAAGGGCAGATAATGCGGGGCCACAGAAGGCAACGGTGGGGCCACTGAGGATAGCAACTGGGCCACGTAGGACAGTGAGGGGGCAACAAACGGTGACTGTGGGGCCACGCAGGGCATGCACATGGGGCCACAACGAGCGCGAACGACCGGGGGCCACGAAGGGCATACGTAGATTGGGCCGCGGAAGGGAGGGACGGGGCCACTAGGGGCAGCAACGGGGCCACGAAGGGCAGCGAGGGGCCACGAAGGGCGACAGCGAGGCCACGAAGGGCATGTATGTGGGGCCACCACGGGCGCGAACGAGCGGGGGCCAGGAAGGGCATACAACTATGGGGCCACGAAACAAAGCGAGGGGGCCACAAAGGGCTGCAACGGGGCCACGAAGGGCTGCGAGGGGGCCACGAAGGGCTGCAACGGGGCCACGAAATGCTGCAACGGGGCCACGAAGGGCAGCGAGGGGGCCACGAAGGGCCACAACGGGGCCACGAAACAAAGCGAGGGGGCCACGAAGGGCTGCAACGGGGCCTCGAAGGGCAGCGAGAAGGCCACGAGGGGCTGCAACGGGACCACGAAACAAAGCGAGGGGGCCACGAAGGGCTGCAACGGGGCCACGAAACAAAGCGAGGGGGCCACGAAGGGCTGCCACGGGGCCACGAAGGGCAGCGAGCGAGATCCCGACTCCTAGGTAATCTGTGAAGGAGTCGTCAGCGTGAGCGCGACTCCTGGGTGCCTGGGTGTCGGGAGCGCGGAACTTCGGTAAATCGCAAGAAATTCCAACGCAAGGGCGCTGTACTTCAGTAGTTCCTGAATAAATTCTAACGAAGTCCCAAGCGAGAGCACGCTTCCTGAATAAAATGCAAGGAAATCTCGGGCGGGAGCGGTGGTCCTGGCTAAATTGTGAGGACGTCTCAAGCGGGAGCCGTTTTTGTTGTAACCCGGGGGCCAGGGGCGCACTTTGAGCATCAAGACTTTCCTGTCAAAAAACAGGGTGCGAGCGTCGAAGGGCAAACTTTGATTGAGGAAAACAAGATGCACCGGTGAGGGGGGATCAACAATAATTAATCTTCAGAAATGAGAATTCAACAACAACAACAACAACAACAATAACAACAACAACAACAGCAACAACAACAACAACAACACTAATACTAATACTAATACTAATACGAATACGAATACGAATGCGAATACTAATACTAATACTAATACTAATACTAATACTAATACTAATACTAATACTAATACTAATACTAATACTAATACTAATACTAATACTAATACTAATACTAATACTATACTAATTACTAATACGAATAACAATACTAATACTAATACTAATACTATACTAATACTAATACTAATACTAATCGATACTAATCGATACGATATATACTAATACTAATACTAATACTAATACTAATACTAATACTAATACTAATACTAATACTATCATACTAATACTAATACTAATACTAAATACTAATACTAATACTAATACTAATACTAATATAATACTAATACTAATACTAATACTAATACTAATACTAATACTAATACTAATACTCTACTAATACTAATACTAATACTAATACTAATACTAATAATACTAATTGCAATAACAATAATAATAATAGTAATAATAATAAAAAATAATAACAGTAACAATAGTAATAATAACATTACAATATAATAGTAATAGTAATAATAATAGTAATTGTAATAATAATAATGTTTGCACCGTTCGCCCTTATATGCTCGAGTGTCCAATAACGCGTATTTCCCAAACCCTCGATACCCGCCCTCTTCGTCTTCGATCGAACCCCTTTTGGGGGGTATACCTTTCTTCCCTGCAGGCCGGGCCCCGGCAAGCGGCGGGGCAGCCGCGGACCGTCGGCCTGGCCAGCGGCAGCGCTGATCGGCGGGGCGGCCGCGGACCGTCGACCCGACCCCACGAGGGACGGACAGGGGACCGACCACGACGACGACGACGCGACGACGACGACGACGACGACGACGTCGAAGACGACGGCGACGACGACGACGACGGCGACGACGAGCGAAAGCGAGAGCGAAGTAGGCCACGAAGGGCGAAGGCGGGCACGAAGTAGACCACGAAGGGCGACAGCGGGGACACGAAGGGAATGCGTATGGGGCCACGAAGAGCGCGAACGAGCGGGGGCCACGAAGTGCACATAATGCGGGGCCACTGAAGGCAACTATGGGGCCACTGAGGGTAGCAACTGGGCCACGTAGACAGCGGGGCCATGAAGGGAATGCACATGGGGCCACAACGGGCGCGACTCCTGGGTGCCTGGGTGTCGGGAGCGCAGAACTTGCGGGAATTGCAAGCAATTCCAACGCAAGGCCATTCTTCAGTACATTGCAAGCAAGTCTCCAACGAGAGCGCGACTCCAGAGCGCCGGGAGAACGATTCCTGAATAAATTCTCAGGACGTCCCAAGTGAGAGCACGCTTCCTGAATAAAATGCGAGGAAATCTCGGGCGGGAGCGGTGGTCCTGGCTAAATTGCGAGGAAGTATCAGGCCGGAGCCGTTGTTGTTGTAACCCGGGGGCCAGGGACCCAGTTTGAGCATCAAGACTTTCCCTGTCCAAAAACAAGGTGCGAGCGTCGAGGGGCACACTTTGATTGAGAAAGAAACAGAATGCACCGGTGGGGGGGGGATCAGCAATAATTATTCTTCAGGAGTGAGAATTCAAAAACAGCAGCAGCAGCAGCAGCAGCAACGACAGCAACAGCAACAGCAACAGCAACAGCAACAACAACAACAACAATAATAATAATAAGAATAAAAATACTAATAATAAGAATAATAGATAATAAAAATAATAATAATAATAATAATAATAATAAGAATAAGAATAATAATAATAATACTAATAGTAGTAATAATAAACATAATAATAATAATTTTAAGACCGTTCGCCCTTATTTGCTCCAGTGTCCAATAACGCGTATTTCCCAAACCCTCGATACCCGCCCGCTTCGTCTTCGATCGAACCCCTTTTGGGGGGTATACCTTTCTTCCCTGCAGGCCGGGCCCCGGCAAGCGGCGGGGCAGCCGCGGACCGTCGGCCTGGCCAGCGGCAGCGCTGATCGGCGGGGCGGCCGCGGACCGTCGACCCGACCCCAAGAGGGACGGACAGGGGACCGACCACGACGACGACGACGACGACGTCGACGACGACGGCGACGACGACGACGACGGCGACGACGACGAAAAGCGAGAGCGAGAGAGAACGACAGCAGGGCCACGAAGGGCACGAAGTAGGCCACGAAGGGCGACAGCGGGGACACGAAGGGAATGCGTATGGGGCCACGAAGAGCGCGAACGAGCGGGGGCCACGAAGTGCAGAGAATGCGGGGCCACAGAAGGCAACTATGGGGCCAGTGAGGGTAGCAATTGGGCCACGTAGGACAGTGAGGGGGACACAAATGGCGACAGCGGGGCCACGAAGGGCATGCACATGGGGCCACAACGGGCGCGACTCCTGGGTGCCTGGGTGTCGGGAGCGCAGAACTTGCGGAAATTGCAAGCAATTCCAACGCAAGGCGCTATTCTTCAGCACATTGCAAGCAAGTCTCCAACGAGAGCGCGACTCCAGAGCGCCGGGAGAACGATTCCTGAATAATTCTCAGGAAGTCCCAAGCGAGAGCGCGATTCCTGAAGAAAATGCGAGGAAGTCTCAGGCGGGAGCGGGGGTCCTGGCTAAATCCCACCAGCCCTCTGGGCGTAGGTGGTTTAGGGAATTTCCTCTTCCAACCCCCTTTCTTCCCCTTCGGGGAGGGGTTTACCCCTCCCCCTACCCCCTCCCCTGGACCTGGACGGGAGGTTTCGCTGGTAGTTGGAGCGTCCAAGATGGCCCAAGATGGCTCCAAGAGCGCCTTGGGGAGCCCAAGATGAGCTCCAAGATTGCTCAAGCTAGCCTCAGATGCCTCAAGATGGCTCCGAAGATGCTCCAATAGGCCCGAAGACCGCCCCAAGACGGCTCCAAGAGGCCAACTAGCTTTCCCAGGAGGCCTCCAAGAGGCCAAAATCCTTCAAAAACCTAAGGGAAATCAATGTTTTTTGCTTTCTCGCCTTTTCGCTTCCGATGGCCTTCCGAGGCCTCAAGATGGCTCCAAGAGGGCCCAAGATAGCCCCAAGGGGGGCCCAAGATGGCCTCAAGACGGCCCCAAGAGCGCCCAAGAGCGCTCCAAGAGCGCTCCAAGATGACCCCAAGAGGCGATTTTAGAGGATCTAGAGGGGCAAGGCTAATTAACCCCACCCTCTTCTTTGATCGATCGCCTCCAAGATGGCCCCAAGAGGCGCCCAGGAGGCCCCAAGAGGCGCCAAGATGGCCCCAAGATGGCCCCAAGATGGCCCCAAGAGGTCCCCAAGAGGCTCACCGAGGCACCCAAGACGCCCCAAGAGGCCTCCGGGACCGCCAAGACGCTCCCAAGACGCCCTGAGAGGCCTTCAGGACGCTCCCAAGAGACATCCGAAGAGACTCCGAGAGGCATCCAAGAGGCCTCTGGCCATTCTGCTCGCCCTTGTCCTCATCCTCCTCCTCATTCTCGTCCTGTACCTCCTCCTCCTCATCCGCCTATTGCTCCTTTTCCCTCCTCCCTCCTCCCGCTCCCCCTCCTCCTCCTTCAGTTCCTCCTCCTCCTCATCCTCCTCCGATTCCTCCTCCATCCTCGCCGTCTTGGGTAAGACGGGTTCCCCAGCCCTTTGTTACTCTGTATGCTCCCTCACTTCCCTGATCACCTCCATTCGCCTGGGCATCGTTACTGGATGGGCTGGTGGGGATACGCGAAGCGTCAAGAATTGCAAGGAAGTCTCAAGCGGGAGCTGTTGCTGTTGTAACCCAGGGGCCAGGGGCCCAGTTTGAGCATCAAGACTTTCCTTGTCAAAAAACAAGGTGCGACCGTCGAGGGGCACACTTTGATTGAGAAAAAACAGTATGCACCGGTGGGGGGGATCAACAACTATTATTTTGCAGAAGTGAGAACTCAACAACAACAACAACAACAACAACAACAACAACAACAACAACAGCAACAACAACAATCATTTTACCCGAACGCTCAGTGTTCTCCCCAGTGCCAGGGTTTTCTTGCGACACCAGCCAATACCCCCACTTCGTGGGGGGGCCGTTCAAGCTCTACCAAATATCCAAACGACTCTTCGAGACCACCCACACCCAGCTTCCCGCCCTATGACGTTGGGACACTTCACTTCGTGGCGTGCGGACGACCCTGGCTACTACACTGGCGTGGGGTACACACCCACAGAGGTTGATCACATCTGTTACATATGATGTGGTACACGGTACACGTGAGATGGTACGCAGTGCCAAGATAGTTGGTCACATTTTTGGGGCAAATTCGTGGGGATGCGATTACAGAAGTACATGTGTTACACTGATGTTATACAGTCCCAAGGATGACGCATGCATTGCTCATAGACTCATGGCGCTATGATCCTAACTCTCAGTGCCCAACGCGCGCGTGCACAGCCAGACGGAGGGAGAGAAACACATGTATACAAGGTTCGTGACATACGCAGGCGCGCAACCGTTGTTGGAGAAGTTCAAAGCACCTGAAGAAGTAGCACGCAAAGACCCTTTTGACAGAAATGTTTAAAAAGTGGTGTGTTTCCTATGAATCCGCAAGAGCGCGCGGAAGGACATTTTGACATTTTTTCTTAAAAAACCATTGGGTTTTTGATGTTTTTATGTTAAAATCGTTACGAAACCTAAGGTTTTGGAAGGATTTCGTCTTGCGAGCGCGAATGTCCACTTTACCTTATTTTTTGCAAGGGATTCTTGAAATTTGATCAACTAAGAACAAGAATTTTCATTTTCTATTGTTTTTTGCAAGGGAAAACGAGCGTCAACAAAAAACCGGATCCGGGGGTAATCCACTTTTCTGAAGCTTTCGCAGAAAAATGATGAAAATGTAGCTGCGGCCTAGGTTTTGGGCGGGGGGCGTGCACCAGGGGGTCCAACAATAATAATTCTTTAGAAGTAATAGTGTTCAACAACAACAACAACAACAACAACAACAACAACAACAACAACAACAACAACAACAACAACAACAATTACTAGCACGTGGGGACACTCCGTTCTCACCAGTGCCAGGGTTTTCATACGACGCCCGCCAATACCCCCACTTTGTGGGGGGGCCGGTTCAAGCTCTACCACATTTCCAAACGACTCTTCGCCACCACCCACACCCAGCTTCCCGCCCTATGACGTTCGGACACTTCACTTCGTGGCCTGCGGACGACCGTGGCTACTACACTGGCGCATGGGTACAGTGACTTGTTGTGGTAACATTTTCTGGACGCTAGCTTAGTATACGACTTTTCCCCCAGTTCCAACACTGGACAAAAGAGTTTGCGAAAGTAGCTCGCGCGAGCTCATGTAACATAAATGTTGAAAAACCATTGGTTTTTTAGGATTCGGACAGCGCGCGCGGGTAGAAATTTTGAAAATCGTACAGATGTTTTTCGAGGACCTACGGTGCGATTCGTATGATTTTATGTTGCGCGGTGCTAAAATTCCTCAGAAACCCAATGGTTTTTGAAGATTTCGGCGTGCGCGCGCGAAGAAAAAACGAATGTGTCCCGCATGGTATTATTTGACAGGGATGATGGCCCTGGCAGGTGCGCAACCGTTGTTGCAGAAGTTCGAAAAAGTTGCTCGCAAAAGCCCGTTTGACAGAAATGTTTAAAAAGTGTTGGGTTTCCTACGAATCCGCAAGAGCGCGCGGGATGAAATTTTGACATTTTTTTTTGAAAAACCATTGGTTTTTTGATGTTTTTATGTTAAAATCGCTACGAAAACTAAGGTTTTGGAAGGATTTCGTCTTGCGCGCGCGAATGTCCACTTTACCTTATTTTTTAAAAGGGATTCTTGAAGTTTGGTTATGTTAGAACAAGAAATGTCCACTTTGCCTTATTTGTTGCAAGGGAAAACCGCCCGTAACAAAACAACCGGATCTGGATCACATCGTTTTGTCAAGGGCTTTCGCTCGAAAATGATGAAAACATGGCTGCGGCCTAGGCGCGGCGAGGGGGCCGTGCACCAGGGGCCCCAACAATAATTATTCTTTAGAAGTAATAAGGTTTAATGTTCAACAACAACAACAACAACAACAACAACAACAACAACAACAACAACAACAACAACAACAACAACAACAATTACTAGCACGTGGGGACACTCCGTTCTCACCAGTGCCAGGGTTTTCATAGAGGCGGGCAATACCCCCACTTTGTGGGGGGGCCGGTTCAAGCTCTACCAAATTTCCAAACGACTCTTCGCCACCACCCACACCCAGCTTCCCGCCCTATGACGTTCGGACACTTCACTTCGTGGCATGCGGACGACCGTGGCTACTATTCAGGGCCCCGCGGCCGACGACGACGGCGTGCGCGCGCGAAGAAAAAACGAATGTGTCCCGCATGGTATTATTTGACAGGGATGATGGCCCTGGCAGGTGCGCAACCGTTGTTGCAGAAGTTCGAAAAAGTTGCTCGCAAAAGCCCGTTTGACAGAAATGTTTAAAAAGTGTTGGGTTTCCTACGAATCCGCAAGAGCGCGCGGGATGAAATTTTGACATTTTTTTTTTTTAAAATAAAAAAAAAAAAAAAAAAAAAAAAAAAAAAAAAAAAAAAAAAAAAAAAAAAAAAAAAAAAAAAAAAAAAAAAAAAAAAAAAAAAAAAAAAAGGTTTTTGATATTGTTATGTTAAAATCGCTACGAAAACTAAGGTTTTGGAAGGATTTCGTCTTGCGCGCGCGAATGTCCACTTTACCTTATTTTTTAAAAGGGATTCTTGAAGTTTGGTTATGTTAGAACAAGAAATGTCCACTTTAGCTTATTTTTTGCAAGGGAAAGCGGGCCGTAACAAAACAACCGGATCCGGACCAACCCGTTTTGCCTGAGACTTCCTCACGAAAATGATGAAAATGTGGCTGCGGCCTAGGCGCGACGGGGGGGTCGTGCACCAGGGGCCCCAACAATAATTATTCTTTAGAAGTAATAATGTTCAACAACAACAACAACATCAACAACAACAACAACAACAACAACAACAACAACAATCATTTCAAGACTGTTCGCCCTTATATGCTCGAGTGTCGCGTATTTCCCAAACCCTCGATACCCGCCCTTTTCGTCTTCGATCGAACCCCTTTTGGCGGGTATACCTTTCTTCCCTGCAGGCCACGCCCCGGCAAGCGGCGGGGCGGCCGCGGACCGTCGGCCTGGCCAGCGGCAGCGCTGATCGGCGGGGCGGCCGCGGACCGTCGGCCCGACCCCAAGAGGGACGGACAAGGGACCGACCACGACGACGACGACGACGACGACGTCGAAGACGACGGCGACGACGGCGACGACGAGCGAAAGCGAGAGCGAGAGAGAACGACAGCAGGGCCACGAAGGGCACGAAGTAGGCCACGAAGGGCGACAGCGGGGACACGAAGGGAATGCGTATGGGGCCAGGAAGAGTGCGAACGAGCGGGGGCCACGAAGTGCAGATAATGCGGGGCCACAGAAAGCAACTATGGGGCCACTGAGGGTGGCAACTGGGCCACGTAGGACAATGAGGAAGCCACAAGCGGCGACAGCGGGGCCACGAAGGGCATGCACATGGGGCCACAACGGGCGCGACTCCTGGGTGCCTGGGTGTCGGGAGCGCGGCGCTTGGGCAAATTGCAAGAGACCCCAACGCAAGGCTATTCTTCAGTGAGTTGCAAGCAAGTCCCCAACGAGAGCGCGACTCCAGAGCTCCGGGAAAGCGATTCCTTAAGAAATTGCAAGGAAATCTCGGGCGGGAGCGGGGGTCCTGCCTAAATTGCAAGGGAGTATCAGGCCGGAGCCGTTGTTGTTGTAACCTGGGGGCCAGGGGCCCACTTTGAGCATCAAGACTTTCCCTGTCAAAAAACAAGGTGCGAGCGTCGAGGGGCACACTTTGATTGAGAAAAAACAGTATGCACCGGTGGCGGGGGATCAACAATTATTATTCTTCATAAATGAAAACTCAACAACAACAACAACAACAACAACCACAACAACAACAACAACAACAACAACAATCATTTTACCCGAACGCGTGGTGTTCTCCCCAGTGCCAGGGTTTTCATACGACACCAGGCAATACCCCCACTTCGTGGGGGGCATTACAAGCTCTACCAAATATCCAAACGACTCTTCGCGACCACCCAAACCCAGCTTCCCGCCCTATGACGTTGGGACACTTCACTTCGTGGCGTGCGGACGACCGTGGCTACTACACTGGCGTGGGGTACACACCCACAGAACTTGGTCACTTATTCGGGGCGCGCATGTGCCCAGCATGGTGCAATTTGTGCCATGCTGGGCACATGCGCGGATGGTATTATTTGACAGGGATGATGGCCCTGGCAGGTGCGCAACCGTTGTCGCAGAAGTTCGAAAAAGTTGCTCGCAAAAGCCCGTTTGACAGAAATGTTTAAAAAGTGTTGGTTTTCCTACGAATCCGCAAGAGCGCGCGGGATGAGATTTTGACATTTGTTTGTTGAAAAACCATTGGTTTTTTGATGTTTTTATGTTAAAATCGCTCCGAACACTAAGCTTTTGGAAGGATTTCGTCTTGCGCGCGCGAATGTCCACTTTACCTTATTTTTTGCAAGGGATTCTTGAAATTTGATTATATTAGAACAAGAAATGTCATTTTATAGTGTTTTTTGCAAGGGAAAACGGATTACAACAAAACAACCGGATCTGGACCCCATCCACTTTTCTGAAGCTTTCGCGAAAAAATGATGAAAATGTAGCTGCGGCCTAGGCGCGGCGGGGGGGCCGTGCACCAGGGGTCCCAACAATAATTATTCTTTAGAATTAATAATGTTCAACAACAACAACGACAACTAGAACAACAACAACAACAACAACAACAACAACAACAACAACAACAACAACAAAAACAAAAACAAAAACAAAAACAAAAACAACAAGTTTAAGACCGTTCGCCCTTATATGCTCGAGTGTCCAAAAACGCCGATTTCCCAAACCCTCGATACCCGCCCTCTTCGTCTTCGATCGAACCCCCTTTGGGGGTATACCTTTCTTCCCTGCAGGCCGGGCCCCGGCAAGCGGCGGGGCGGCCGCGGACCGTCGGCCTGGCCAGCGGCAGCGCTGATCGGCGGGGCGGCCGCGGACCGCCGACCCGACCACAAGAGGGACGGACAGGGGACCGACCACGACAACGACGACGACGACGTCGACGACGACGACGACGACGAAGACGACGGCGACGACCAGCGAAAGCGAGAGCGAAAGAGAACGACAGCAGGGCCACGAAGGGCACGAAGTAGGCCACGAAGGGCGACAGCGGGGACACGAAGGGAATGCGTATGGGGCCACGACGAGCGCGAACGAGCGGGGGCCACGAAGGGCAGATAGTGCGGGGCCACAGAAGGCAACGATGGGGCCAGTGAGGGCAGCAACTGAGCCACGTAGGACAATGAGGAAGCCACAAGCGGCGACAGCGGGGCCACAAAGGGCAAGCACATGGGGCCACAACGGGCGCGACTCCTGGGCGCATGGGTGTCGGGGGCGCGGCGCTTGAGCAAATTGCAAAGCAAGGCGCTATTCTTCAGTACATTGCAAGCAAGTCTCCAGCGAGAGCGCGACTCCAAAGCGCCGGGGAAGCGATTCCTGAATAAATTCTAAGGAAGTCCCAAGCGAGAGCACGATTCCTGAAGAAAATGCGAGGAAGTCTCGGGCGGGAGCGGGGGTCCTGGCTAAATTGGAGGAAGTATCAAGCGGGAGCCGTTGTTGTAGTTGAACAGTATTTCTTCTAAAAAATAAATATTGTTGGGACCCCTGGTGCACGGCCCCCCCGCCGCGCCTAGGCCGCAGCCATGTTTTCATCATTTTCGTGAGGAAGTCTCAGGTAAAACGATGTGATCCAGATCCGGTTGTTTTGTTACGGGCGGTTTTCCCTTGCAAAAAATAAGGCAAAGTTGACATTTCTTGTTCTAACATAACCAAACTTCAAGAACCCCTTGCAAAAAAATAAGGTAAAGTGGACATTCGCGCGCGCAAGACGAAATCCTTCCAAAACCTTAGTGTTCGTAACGATTTTAACATAAAAACATCAACAAAAAAAACAATGGTTTTTCAAAAAAAAAAAATGTGTGTCAAAAATTCATCCCGCGCGCTCTTGCGGATTTGTAGGAAACCCAACACTTTTTAAACATTTCTGTCAAACGGGTTTTTGCGAGCAACTTTTTCACGTGCTTCGAACTTCTCCAACAACGGTTGCGCACCTGCCAGGGCCATCATCCCTGTCAAATAATACCATGCGGGACACATTCGTTTTTTCTTCGCGCGCGCACGCCGAAATCTTCAAAAACCATTGGGTTTCTTAGGAATTTTAGCACCGCGCAACATAGAATCATACGAATCGCACCGTAGGTCCTCGAAAAACATCTGTACGAATTTTCAAAATTTCTACCCGCCAGTGTAGTAGTCACGGTCGTGTAGTAGCCACGGTCGTCCGCAGGCCACGAAGTGAAGTGTCCGAACGTCATAGAGCGGGAAGCTGGGTGTGGGTGGTGGCGAAGCGTCGTTTGGAAATGTGGTAGAGCTTGAACCGGCCCCCCCACAAAGTGGGGGCATTGGCGGGCGTCGTATGAAAACCCTGGCACTGGTGAGAACGGAGTGTCCCCACGTGCTAGTAATTGTTGTTGTTGTTGTTGTTGTAACCCGGGGGCCAGGGGCGCAGTTCGAGCATCAATACTTCCCTGACAAAGAAAAACAGGGTGCGAGCGTCGAGGGCACACTTTGATTGACAAAAAACAATATGCACTGGCGAGAGGGATCAACCATAATTATTATTCAGAAATGAGAGTTCAACAACAACAACAACAACAAGAACCAAAAAATGAAAAAAACAACAACAACAATAACAACAAAGACAACGACGACACCAACAACACAACAGCAACAACAGCACCAAGAACAAAAAAAAAGGAGGAAGAAGAAGAAGAATAAGAAGAAGAAGAAGAAAAAACAAAAAAACAAAAACAAAAAACAAAAAAAAAAAAAAAAAAAAAAAAAAAAAAAAAAAAAAAAAAAAAAAAAAAAAAAAAAAAAAAAAAAAAAAAAAAAAAAACGACAACCACAATCATTCTACCAGTATGCGCCATGCTTCCACATGCCACATGTATCCTTGCGGATACCACACCCAAACGGGGGGGGGGTTCTCTGGCATGCGGGGCCCGACATTCCCTCGTCCACATCTCCCGCCCAAGAAGATATGGCCACCACCTCTTCCGAGGAACTTCGACATCCACAGCTCGGACGGCGCATCGCCATCGCAATCGCCTCGCGCACGCCCCGGATCTCGGAGGAGGAGGAAGAGGACCAGGAGGGAAGGAAAGATGATGGAGAAGAGGAGGGAGAGGAGGAGGAGGAGGAGGAGGAGGAGGAGGAGGAGGAGGAGGACGGAGGAGGAGGAGGAGGAGGGAGGAGGAGGAGGGGGAGGCAGGAGGAAAGCAGTTGTAGTAGCAGTACCTCCGAGGACGAAGTGGTTCTTACTCCTCGTTCGAACTGTTACGCCACCATCCTGCGGCCTCGGCGCGTGACCCCGTTCACGCACCCAGGCGCTGCCGCTCCCATGCTCGCATCCTCCACCTGCCCCTCCACACACTCTCAAGGAACCCCTGAAGTCAATCCTTCGATCCTCGATCCTTGGAGCCCCTGGAAGTCATCCGCCCTCCTTCTTCGCCTCCTCCTCCACATTATCTACGCCTTCCAAAAATGGTAATGGTATAATATTTAAGATATTCCAGGTTCAACAGGGACTCTTGGAAGCCCCCAGAAGCCGATGCCGAAACGAGGGCCCCAATCTTGGGTGAAAGGTGAGGAAGTATCGAACGGGAGCGACGAGGGAGGACGGAAGGGGAAGGGAGGGGGGAGAAGGGAGGCAGGAGGAGGGAGGAGACAAGGGGGCGAAAAGGGGAAGGAGGAGGGAGGAGGAGGGCGGAAAGGGGGACGGGAGAGGGAGGAGGGAGGAGGGAGAAGAGGAGGGGGTGGAGGGAGAAAGAGGGAGGAAGAGAAACGGGGAAGGAGGGAGGAGGAGCAAGCGACGCGCTGAGGGGGCGCGTGTCAGGTGCTTAGCGGCGCAGCGGCCCCGCACCGCCCACAAGGCAACGGGGCAGCCTCAGGGCGCGGCGGGCGGCAGCAGCCGCGTTCATGTGTTTCTCGTACATGGAGTTCTTGTGCGGGGAGACGGCGTCCGTCGGGAGGTCGGTCTCGCGCTGGGTGCGCATGCTGTATGTGCGGTATGCCACTGCCAATCGTGCGATGACATGACGTGGACGGTCGTCGTCGGTCTCAGGACTCGCCAGGCCAACGCGGGCGAGGAAGTCCGTTGAGAGCTGGCCGCGCGGCCTGGCGACGATAGCCCGCATGTGTGGGAATGTCACGTAGTGGCTGATGTCGCCCACGTTCCTGGAGTCGTCGCGTGAATCGCACCCGAACAAGCACGGCTTCTTGTGCGGGTTCACGTGCACGCGGTACGTAGTAGTCCAGGCCACCGCCGGAATCTTGACCGCAGGCCAGATGAGCGAGGAGGGCGACTTCGCAAGCAGCCTCTTCAGCCCGCGCCACTCGATGACGAGAGAGATGGGGATGAAAGACATCCCAAAAAGCCCATCACGGGAGGAGGCGTCGATGTTCTCGAGGATGTCGATCTGGCGCCAACGCTCGCACTGGTCGTGGTAGATGTAGCCGGTGTCGTGTGGTCGCCAACAGGAGCCAGGCGCGGATTGTTGCGGGTCTCCTGCTCAATCCAGCGGCGGCGGGCACGATGTTCAGCAGCCTCCTCGGCAAGTTCCCGCTGAACGATGGTCGATTGTCGCTCGTCACTGTAGACCTCCAAGCGCCGAGAGCGGGGACGGCCACTGTGCTGCCAAACCATCGTACAGATCTCGACCGCCCTGTCACGGCGGGCCGTATGAGAACCGAAGGCGTCGTCGAGGGCGAAGTTCGCATCAAACTGCGGCCGCTGCAGCACGGCGGTCACGTAGGGCACGCACCAGTCCATCCAGTCCTTCTGGTTGTCGATGTCGTTGCCAAAGAAGGAGGAGGAGGAGAAAGAGGAGGAGGAGAAGGAGGAGGAGGAAGAGGAGGAGGAGAGGGAGGAGAAGGGGGGAGGGAGGAGGAGGGAGGAAAGAGGGACGGAGGAGCGAGGAGGGAGGGAGGAGAAGAGGAGGGGGTGGAGCAAGGAAGAAGGAAGAAGAGGACGGAGGTGGGGGGAGGAGGAGGAGGAGGAGGAGGAGGCGGAGGAGGAGGAGGAGGAGGAGGAGGAGGAGGGACGAAAACGAGGACGAGGAGGAAGAGGAGGAGGAGGAGAAGATAAGGGCGCCAATCCAACTTAAAACAAGAGGTCTCGGGCGGGAACGCTGGTTTTGTCGGGACGGGGGCTGTCGGCGGCGAGCAAGAGCACAGCCTTGAGTAAAAATGGGAGGACGTCTCGAGCGGGAGTGTTGTTGTTGCTGGGGCGGCGCCGATGAGGGAAAGGGCAGCGCGCCTGTCCACGGTAAAACGGGAGGAAGTCTCGAGCGGGA
>CAUYUJ010020365.1:122500-147500 GCA_963575745.1 Prorocentrum cordatum
CGTTGTGCCATCGAACAGGTAGCAGGAGCGAGCGCCCCAGGGCCATGGTCGTCCAGGGTGCCACGGGTCCTGGATACGCGGGCCGCAGTGACTTGAGGGGCGGCAGTCCGGACACGCCAGAAACACGCCGCCTGTGACGACCGATAGGACGCCGGTGTACTGGAGCAGGAAGTGGCACGAGTCCTTGCCTGCAGGGGCGAGCGCTCCGGACCGGGCCAAAGCCACGCTGTGCAAGCGCGCTGCCGTTGTCTGCGGGGCCCAGGGCCGGGCCGGGGCCGCGCTGCGCCCAGGACCGCGGGGCCGCCGAGGCGGTAAGGTGAAACGGGACCATCGCGTGCGAGCGCCAGGCACCGGGCCGCCGAAGCCGCGCTGTGCTGGGCGCGGCCGCCAGGTGGGAAGGGGGGTAGCGGGCGGGGGGTGGGAAATGCGGGCAGGGAGGAGAGAGGCCAGCCAGGCGGCCCTGCCAGCGCCGCGGAAACCCCGCGCAGGAAACCGGGCTGCCCCACCAGCCACCGGAGGCAGGTGGAACCTGCGAGATCAGGGACTGACCCTCCCACTATCAAGTATGAAGGAGAGAGGGGTGAGGGGGAGACAGGGCCAGGCGTTGTAGCACGCGACAAACAGGTCGTACCCGAAGAAGAACGCCAGGAGGCCTTGCCAAGGACAGGAGGGGCGGTCAGGGCAGGGAGCCCCAAGCCGCGAGAACAGTTCGGAGCGTCCTAGACAAGTCAGCGCTTGGGGCGCCGCCTTCCGGTCCAGTTGTCCGTGGACCCGGAGCTGCGTGATGGGCCGTCCCCGCGCCCCTCGTCTTTGGCCACCTTCTGCTTTCGCTGGACCTCCTAATACAAGGCGTTTTCGTGGCCCCAGTCGATGTAGCAGGTGGACCCTGCGGAATCAGGAGGGACTAACCGTCCCATTATCAGGTGCGAAGGAGGGAGGGGGGAGGGGGAGACAGGGCCAGGCGTTGTAGCAGGCGACGGGAGGGTCGTCCTCGAAGAAAAGCGCCAAGAGGGCTTGCCGGGGACAGGAGGGACGGTCAGGGCGGGCACCCTAGGCCGCGAGATCAGTTGGGAGCGTTCTAGACCGGGGCGCACGGGGCGCTGCATTCTGGTCCCGTTGTCTGTGGACCCGGAGCTACTTGATGGGCCGTCCCCGCGCCCCTCGCCTTTGGCCACCTCCCGCTTCTGCTGCAACTCCTGATACACGGCGTTTTCGCGCGTTTTCGCGGTCCGCGTCGATGTAGACTCGAGGACCAGGTACCCACATCATAGCGGCTGCGTGCCCTGTCGTCCAGGAAGCGGTCGATCATGTCGGGCTTCCAGCAGGATGGGTCGAACTTGACTGCGTCCTTGCTCTTGCCCTTGTCGTGGCCCGCGTGCCTGCACCAGGGGTGCCAGGCTGCGGCGAAGCAGAAGCCTCCCTCGGCCTTCAGCCTTTTCAGGTGGGTGGTCGCCGTCTCGTCCGGGCGCCTCGACCAGCTGACGCGGCGCTCTTCCCAGGGACGGATGTGGTCAGGGCGAAGGCGATCATCTCTGTTGTGTCCAGGGCGGCAGCGATCGTCGTATCGGTCATATCGGCGCGAGGAGCCCCAACCTCCGCTCCTGTCGCAGGCGCCGCGCACGGACAGATTGAAAATCGGCCGAAACTACCATGGAAGGCGTATCGCTTTCAAAATGCAGTTCTCGCCACCAGGCTGCGCACGTGACAAAAAATTGCAGCTTCACGTTCCCTTCCCTCCCCCTCCTCGCTCTCCTCCCTTTCCCGCGGTACGCGACTGGCGTGCCCGCCACTTCGTGTATTCATTTGGCATACTCTGTCACTCGCTCCACACGTTTGGCGCGTGCTGTCACTCACTCAACGCGTTTGGCGTCTTCTGTCACTTGCTCCACGCGTGAAGCGTTGTCTGCCAGTCGCTCCACGCGTTTAGCGTATCCGTCTTCCTCTGCCGAGGCGCCGTGCCCCAGACTGGCGCATGGCTTCAGTCCGTCCGTCCGTCCCTGTCCCTGTCCTGTCCCTGTCCCTCCCTGCCCCTGTCCGTCCCTGTCTCTGTCCCTGTCCCTGTCCCTCTGCCTCTGTCTCTGCCTCTGCCTCTGTCTCTGTCTCTGTCTCTGTCTCTGTCTCTGTCTCTGCCTCTGCCTCTGCCTCTGTCTCTGTCTCTGTCTCTGTCTCTGTCTCTGTCTCTGTCTCTGTTTCCGTCTCTGTCTCTGTCTCTGCCTCTGCCTCTGCCTCTGCCTCTGCCTCTGCCTCTGCCTCTCTAGCTATATCCTCTGTCTCTGTCTCTGCCGCTGCCTCTGTCTCTGTCTCTGTCTCTGTCTCTGTCTCCGCCTCTGTCTCTGCCTCTGTCTCTGTCTCTGTCTCTGTCTCTGTCTCTCTCTCTCTCTCTCTCTCTCTGTCTCTCTGTCTCTCTGTCTCTCTGTCTCTCTGTCTCTCTGTCTCTCTGTCTGTCTCTCTGTCTCTCTGTCTCTCTGCCTCTCTGCCTCTCTGCCTCTCTGCCTCTCTGCCTCTCTGCCTCTCTGCCTCTCTGCCTCTCTGCCTCTCTGCCTCTCTGCCTCTCTGCCTCTCTGCCTCTCTGCCTCTCTGCCTCTCTGCCTCTGCCTCTGCCTCTGCCGTCTGTCTCTCTGTCTGTCTGTCTGTCTGACGGCGGGGACGCTTCCAAAAAGGCAGTTCTCCCCGTAGCGGTGATCGGTCGCCCCTGGAAAATTACCCTGCGAGAGTTCCACCGCTTGAGAGCGAGTCGTGTTCAAATGCGGCCCTCACCCTAGCGCCCCCCCCCCCCCCCCCAAAAAAAAAAAAAAACAAAAAAAAAAATGAGGCAGAACAGCCAGAGTGTAAACGAGGGGGCGCGCTTCACTTTCAAAATGCACGCGCGCCGCGCTCATTCTTCAGAAGAGCTTCGCACGAGCTTTTCTGAAATTTTCGCTGGGCACACTGACAAGAAGTCTGTGCGGACAGACAAAGGACTCGTGGAGACCCAACGCTGAGGTGGACTCGTGTAGGGACGCCCTGCGAGAGATGTTACGACGCGCCACCGCCTTTCCACGGAAGTCGCTCCCAACAGGACCATTTTCCTCAGTGGCAGCACTTCCGTGCGTGGGGTCCACGACGAGGGGGCTTGGAAGGAGGGCGACCGAGAATCAAAAAGATCTTGGGGCTAAACTCCACCTCTCCTTTGGGCGCCCCCTCCCTGGAAGTACGGCGTCATAAACCCAGTTTTTTTTTTTCCCCCTTGCCAGGCAGCCTTGTCCGCGCCTTGCGCGGGCGCCCCCCGCGAGCGACCCACAGCAGGGAACGACACAGAGCTTCAGACACGTGGTGCAACTGTCTTGCCACCTTGTCTTCGCCACCGCTTCTGTTGCCCAAGCGGCACAAGACGCCGCAGCCGCGTATCCGCATGTTTGCCCCCTGCGCCACAAGGCGTCTGGGCCGCCCGCCAGATCACATAATATCACGAGAAGCCGACGGGCAGCGGGAAAGAAGGCCACTCAACTGCAGACCGGGTGGCCACTGTGCACATGTCCGGCACACGCGGCCAGCTTCACCTCAGCAGGCACACTCAGGCCAGTCGCAAATCCCAGCGCGTACAACTGAACAAAAAAAACCCTGTAGTATCTCGCACTGCCCCTGGGCGGGCGAGCCCGCACTTGCGGCAATGGCGCTGAGGAGTTGCCCCACCGCCTGACGCGCCCTCCTGTAGGCGTACCAGTGGCAGGTCCTGCGCCCGGCGGTACTTGAATATGACCGTGCTGCCTTCCAGATGGCCGCCACGCCGCCTCTCCCTTCTCTCGGCTTCTCCTTCGCGGCTATTTGCCCTGCTCCAGCGTGGCCGTCCGCATGAGCGGCGCCTGGCCCCTCCCAGTGTTCGGTGGTCGGTAGCTCCCGTACGCCGTGCCCTCATGCCCAGGGTGCGGTGAGCCCCAGGCCTCGGTCAGGCACGCTTTGGTGGAGTGCCCAGGAACAGTGGATGCATTCAATGCCTTGAGGCGGTCTGCACCCGTGCCCCCGCGGGAGGCCCAGGACTTTTTCCTCCGGTGTATCTTTGCCGCGAGGGCAGCGGCAGTCGACCGTGCAGAGCACCTCACTGACGTCGGCAGTATTGTCCGCCACGCCCCGCCTGCGTGCGGGTCGTCCTCGGGTCGGGCCAGTTCCAGTCGGCTGGAGGAGGGGGCGCTCCAAAGTTAAGTTCAAGGAGGCCGAGGACACTCCCCACTAGCTCACTACGGGCAGTGCCGCCTCCTTGCCTCGCACGGGTCATTTCACTGCGCTCCGGGGGAGGGGCGCACCGATAGAGCGCGCCTCCCTCGGGAAGCACAGGCGGGAGGGGGGTGAAGGGGATGCGCAAAATAGAGGGGCCCCCATGCCCCTCGGGAGTGCCGCACAGGGCTGGAGTGCTCAGCCAAGTGAGCGCCGCCCCGACGCAACCGGGAACCGCCAGCCAGCCCCGCCCCCAGGGCCACTCGGAAACCACAACACAACGGACGAGGCCACAAGCCACAAAAACAAAGACAGGCACCAGTCATTACTCTATCCCGGTGACTGTCCGGACGGGGAAGAAGGAAAAAGAGAGAGAGAGAGAGCGCGTTGTCCACGGCAAAGAAAGGGAGCAGAGCACGGAGGGGACAGCAAAAGCAAGAAGGCAGGGAGGCCAAGAACAGCCAGAGACATCCAGGTGGGCGTGACCTCTCCCCCTGCCCTCCCAGCTGGCGTGGGTCGCTCCTCCCCGCCCGGGGCCGCGGGGAAAGCCGACAGTGCAAACAGGTTGTCGGCTGGTCGCGGTGGGCAAAACAGGCGGTCGACAGAGAACGAACACTGACGTCGCATCACCGATACTCGAAAACCCGACCGCGTGACAACTCATACCCAATTTCCGAATAAGGGCGACAGGCGGCAAGTGGCGACGTGCCCGCCGTCAAAACACTGCCAAGGCACCCTGGGTCAGGTTTCTGTCTCGTAACGCGTGCACACCGAGCCGACAGACACCCAAGAAGAGGGGCGCACCCTGATCCATACGTCGGAACCTTTCGGCGCGTCGCGACTACCTCCAGCAGCCGTGCCCTGGGGGACACTGACAAGAACGAACGCCAGCGTGCTCCACTCGTGCCCTGGCCCCAAGGGAGGCGGGGTTTGCCAGGCACCCGTCCAGAACAGCCAAAACAAGACTACGCAGCAGCGACAGAAGAGTGACCGCAATCGGGCGCGGCCTGGGCCGAGGGCCCGCTGCAAGCGCGTGCCTGGCAATGCGCGCACCCACCCAGGACTGGAGCCAATTTGCAGCGTTGCGCACGCCAGAAACCCAGGAAGCATGGAAACCACCCCGCCGGGCCCACTGCGGTAAGCAACCAGAGAAAAGGCGGGAGGGAAACTCAGGCAAACGTAACAGGCGCAGCACCAAATCTTTGCAGAAAACACCGAAGCAAAGGACACGCCGAAAGACTTCCAGGTACAGGCGGGCGACACATCAAGACAGGGGCCACCCTGGGACCAGCGAAGAGCACGTCGACTAGAAACCGCAAGTCAGGCTGCGTCAACGCGACAAACTCCACGCATCTATAACACGTGAAAACAAAAAAATAGCGCGGCAGGTTTTGCCAACTCCCCCGGAGCTGGGAAGAGTAGCAAGCAAGGTGGCGACCTGCGGCAACCAAGGTTACAGGCCCAACCTGGCAAGACATTACACCAGGACCCTGCGAGGAAGCGGAAAAAAAGGGGTGGACCACCTGGGGAAGAGTATATACCTATATGACCACCCTTCGGGTGATAGGGAGGTGGGGGGGGAGGGACCAACGTCGCACTCGATCGATCTCACTCTCGATATCACTATCGATCTCACTATCGATATCACATTCGGTCTCACTATCGATCTCACTATCGATCTCTCATTCGGTCTCACTATCGATTCCACTATCGATATCACAATCGATCTCACATTCGGTCTCACTATCGATCTCACTATCGATCTCACAATCGATCTCACATTCGGTCTCACTATCGATCTGACTATCGATATCACAATCGATCTCACAATCGATCTCACATTCGGGCTCACTATCGATCTCACTATCGATCTCCCATTCGGTCTCACTATCGATATCACTATCGATATCACAATCGATCTCATATTCGGTCTCACTATCGATCTCACTATCGATCTCACAATCGATCTCAAAATCGGTCTCACCATCGATCTCACTATCGATATCACAATCGATCTCACAATCGATCTCACATTCGGTCTCACTATCGATTTCACTATCGATATCACAATCGATATCACAATCGATCCCACATTCGGTCTCACTATCGATCTCACTATCGATATCACTATCGATCTCATTCGATCGATCTCACAATCGATCTGACTATCGATCTCACTATCGATCTCACTATCGATCTCACTATCGATCTCAGATTCGGTCTCACTATCGATCTCACTATCGATCTCGCAATCGATCTCACAATCAATCTCACATTCGGTCTCACTATCGATTTCACTATCGATCTCACAATCGATCTCACAATCGATCTCACATTCGGTCTCACATTCGGTCTCACTACCGATCACAATCGATCTCGCAATCGACGTCATCATCATCATCATCATCATCATCATCATCATCATCACATCATCATCATCATCATCGCCATCATCAACATCATCATCATCATCCATCATCATCATCACCATCATCATCATCATCATCATCATCATCATCATCATCATCATCATCATCATCATCATCATCATCAACATCATGATCGGGACACCGACGGGACACCGACGGGACACCGGCGGGACACCGCGGGACAGCGCCACCGGCCGCCCGGTGGAGAATCATTTGGTCCGGCCGCGCCTCAGCCACAGAGGACACCACCGGGACACCGCGCGCCACCGGCCGCCCGGTGGAGAATCATTTGGTCCGGCCGCGCCTCAGCCACAGGAGACTTTCCTCTCGCCCGCCCACGCAGCTTCGCCTCGCCCGCACGCACGGCACGCACGAACACGAAACCGAAATCGATTTCCCGGTAGGGGGGCTCTCCGTTCCACTTCGATCTCACCCCCTCACCTCCGACGCAGTGCCCAAACGGACCCCTCTGGAGCAGAGGCGCTGGACAGGCAGAGGCTCGAGGCAGCAAGCAGGCGGTGACGTCGCCTGGCCAGCCGTGGGTCGTGGCACTGGGTCCCCTGTCTCCGCGCTGGCACTCTCGGACATCCGCGCCCGCCCTCGTCGCCTGCCCTGGTGTCCCTTTCTGCGAGCCCGCGGTGCCAAAGAGAAGGCCTGGGCGAAAAGATGTGCTTCAGGGCAGCGCTGGCTGCGTCGCTCGCTCGCCTGTCTTTGCTTCGGCTGGCGACCGGCGCACGAGTCCTGAGAGCGAAGGCACGGCGAGTGTGTTGGCTGCCGCGTCGGCGGCGAGCGAGGGGGGGGGAAACGAGGAGAAGGCCTTCTCAGGGCGGCGGGGGTTCTCAGAAGCCCTCCGGCCTTTCTGGGGGTGTTCTCTGTTTTGTGTTTTCGGGGGTGGCTGTAGAGACTTCTCCACGGAGGCCGGAGGACTCCCGAGCCTCCTGCGCAGGCCTGCCCCCCTCGCACTTCCCCCCTCCAGCGCTCGCCTCCAGAAGGCGTCGACACGCCAAATCGCCCACTGATCGCCGACGAGGGCCCGCCTGCCCGCCCCGCCCAGGGACGTGCCGAGCTGCCCTCCGGGGTCTGGCGCCGATCTATCGGAGAGGGATCGCCGACTCCAGATCGGTGTAAAACCCCGTACCAGCCCCCACTTGTTGCCCCTCAATGGGGAGCTCCGTCCGTCCCCCCAGAGCTCCGACGACAGGATTCTTCCACCCCCAGCTCGCCGCCGACGGCTGCCATTCTTTTCTTCGCGCGCCGACCCCGTCGGCGTGGCTGGAAACGGCTCGCGGCCAACTGCCTTCACGCACGCAGGGCCCAAGACACTGCGCCGACGGACACACCTGCACCTGCAAGAACATTCGCGGATGACCCACAAGGGGGTCCAGTTAAAAGGAGGTGGTGAAGCAGGTTCGGGGCAATTCTATTGCACGTGTGCTGCACCAGAGAATTGTGTTGCATTGTATTGCAACGAACGCAATGCACGCGAAAACCCAGCAAGACACTTGCGCACCAGAATGCAATGCACACTCCAAATCTATCGCAATTAATTAGTATAGCACACCAAATCTATTACACCAGCTCTTATTTCGCTCGACCCCTTTTAGGTACACCAGAATATTGCCCACCAAACACAAAGGCAGCATCAGCGCGAGACAACGTAGCCCGCTCACAGTCATCGGCAGGGACAGACTGCCAAGGATTGCGAAACTGGAAACAGTCGACTGCAGTCACAGATTGTCACAGGGCAAACCCAGCACGATGACCTCGTAAGGCCAGCGTCCCCACCAAAGCAAGAACGAGCAGGCCAAACGCCACCGGAGCGCAGGAAAAAAAACACCATGACATGAACGCGCCCCGTGCCACTTGAGCATAATAAAAGCACCGAACAGACCAGAAAACTATTGCCCCGGATCCTGCCCTGCGCGTATAAAAGAAAGGGACGTCGAACGTGCCGTCTACTCCGGGGGAAACAAAATAAACAAACAAACAAACAAACAAACAAACAAACAAACACCCCCCCCCCCCCAAAAAAAAACGACAATACACACTGGCGGCGGGACAGCGGCAGCGGCTGAGCCAGCGCGAGACGGCGGGGGCGGCCAGCGGCCGCAGGGGCTAGCTGGCGGTAATTAAGTTCAGGGTTCGCCTGGCTTCGGCCGAAATCGCCCCGCTCCTTTGGGGCGCGCCCCCGCCCCGCACTCACCGCGGGCGCGAGGGGGGTCTGCACTTGCCGCGGGGATGCGCGGCAGCCTTGGCGTAAGAAAAAACAACAACTAACCAAAGGGCCAAACGTATCTTAGAATATTCTTTCGGGGAGGTCGCGGCCGTCGGGGCCAAAAAGTGTCTCCGGCCGGCAGTGTGTGGCAACAGCACAGTTCCTGAGCAAATTCGAGGAAGTCTCTAAGAGGAACGACTGCAGGACCTGACGCTGTCCAGGGTATCCCCGCCCCCCGCTGTGGGGCTCTTCTGCGAGTCTTTGGACCCCTCGACCGAAACGCGACTCGAGAGTCACCCTGAGGTTACGTCGGGCGCGTCGTCCCACAGGTGAACTTTGGCGGAAAAATGCAAACTAGACAAAACAGATTCAAAAAATAAATAGAAATATACTTTGAAAATCGTTACCAGACTATTTGCTGACTAGGGCTGACTAGTTTTGTAAACGCCCCCCGTAAAGGGACACGCCCGGCATGACCCGAAGGGAACTGCCACCCTGCGGCGACGGGGCCGCCGCGCTGCACTGGTGCGCGCGCTTCGGCCCGGACCCCGAGAGGGAGGGGAGGCGGCCGCTCAGGACGGCGCGAGGGCGCGCCCGCACTCCCAGGGGTGCCCCGTCGAGGAGATCCAGGTGGTGCGTGCGGCGCTGCTTCGAGCACCCTGCGAAGCTCGGTCTGAATCCGTGGCGTACGCAGCTGCATGTACACCGTGCAGCACGGGCGGGAGAGGCGGGTTTGCGGCAGGGCTTCCCAAACTCCGCACTCCCAGGGGTGGGGCTGTGGGACAGAGAACCAATGAGTGCGTGCAACGCCAGCAGAGGGAGGCCTCGACCGGGAAAAGACAATCCTGCCTTAGGACGCACACACTCAGGTGGTCAGCTCTGCAGAAACTCCCGCCTGGCGCGGGGGCATGATCTCGTAGAACCGTTCTAGCGTCTGCATAAATTGGAAAGAAGTCCTGCGCTATGATGCTGGGGGATCGTTGACGCGTCAGGGAGGCAGCGTGCATACGAGGCCAGGTGAGCAACATGCCGCCAGTGGAGCTGCATCAGCGCGCGGAGGGCCGCACGCCAAGCCTCTGCCACGGCAGTCGCCTGCCCCCCTGGAGCAAACGGGCGCCGGGTCGGAGCTGCCCCTCTCGAGACTCGTGCCGAAAGGCCCCCGGCGCCCGGAGCCACGTGGTCGCCGCGGGCGCACGTGCTGGGCTGAGAGCACGCGTCACCGGAGGAACTGGCGGCAACGCTCTGCAGCGCGATCGTGCGGGGGGACTGGCCCAACAAGGTCGTCTTTGCTGCCGTCGCCATAATTACGTCATGTCGTCGTCGTCGACGACGACAGCGACGTCGTCGTCCAAGACGTCGTCGTCAGAGACGTCGTCAAGGTTGTCGCCGTCGTCAAAGACGTGCGAATCGTCATCTGCCTGTTGGCGCGCAAGGGCGCCCCCCCGATCCCACGTCTCCTTAATGCGGGCGGCGAGGTTCGACCCCACCCAACCCCGCAAATCCGGAGGAGGCGAAGGAGGTTGAGGAAGAGGTGGTGGAGGAGGAGCACGAGGAGGAAGGGAAGGAGGAGGAGGAGGAGGAGGAGGAGAAGGAGGGGGAGGAGGAGGAGGAGGAGGAGGAGGAGGAGGAGGAGGAAGAGGAGAAGGAGGAAGAGGAGGAAGGAGAGAGAAGAGGAAACGGAGGAGGAGGAAGGAGGAGGAGGAGGAGGAGGAGGAGGAGGGGGAGGTGGAGGAGGAGGAGGAGGAGGAGGAGGAGGAGGAGGAGGAGGAAGAGGAGGAAGAGGAGGAGGAGGAGGAGGAGGACGACGAGGACGAGGAGGAGGAGGCGGGTCGGAATTGTCTAGAGTCTGGAGACGCGTGCTGTGCCGCACCGTGCCGTGCCCGCGGAGGCCGTGCAGTGCCTCTGCGCTCTCGACGGTGCGACACAGAATGCGCCGCCCGCTTGCCGCGCCAGGCCGTGCCAGGGCGTGCCCGCCTGCCGTGCCGCGCCCGCGTTCTATCGGGGAGACGTAAGACTCGGGTTCGGGGGACTCGGGTTGGCCCGACGGGGCCGTCAATGAAAATGACGAGACCCAACCTGATATCTGACGCGAGCTCCCGCTGCAGACACCCCACGAAGGTGGAACCGTCAAAATCCAGGACGCGCTCGTCAAGACACTTCGGCACACTCGAGTTCCGGCCTGCACGAGTCTCACGCTTCCCCGATTCTACCGGGCGGGACGTGCGGCGCCCGCGCGCCATCCCGTGCCGTGCTGGGTCGTGCCCGCGTGCCGTGCCTTGCCTCCACGTTTTTTCTAATTATACTGATCTACGAAACAGAATGTAAATATTTGTCATTCTTATATTTATATGTAAGTGTACATATTTATAGAAGTAATTTAAAAATGCCCGCGCGCCGTGCCACGCCGTGCCCGCGGGCCGTGCCCTGCTCTGCGCCCCAGGATGCGAAGGCGTGCCGCCCGCGCGCCGTTTCCCTCGTGCCAACACGAGTGCGAAAAAGGTGTACTGCGCGCGTGCCGTGCCGCGCCGTGCGCAGGGGGGGGGGCGGGGGCGGGAGGCAGCCCGGCGGCAGGCAGGAGGCAAGGGACCGGCGCCAACCGTAACGGAGCTAGAGGAGGAGGGCGAACAGGAACAGGTGTTGGAGGCCTGGAAATGGGCACCAACACCAGCACAGGGGGCTGCCTCCACCTGGGGCAGATGATCCTAAATCTCGGTGTTGGTGTCAATATTTCGGTCGCCTTGGAAGCCAGAATATGACCACCATCACCGAGATCGGGATCGTCTTCCCTCGGTGGAGGCACACCGCCGATCTTGGTGTTGGTGTCAACCTCTGGGCCTGCGAGGGTGGAACAGCACACGTTCTCATGCCTGCCGGTGGCCACAAAAGCACGGAACATCTCATCACGCGCTCTTCCGGCCACCGGCAGCCATAAGAGCGTCTGAGGTTATTTTCAATGGCCACCGGTAGCCATCAGAACGTGTGGTGTGTTTATGTTTGTATGGCCACTGGTAGCCATAAGCACGTGTGATGTTCCATGCAAGCCCCACTGCGCTGGCAAACCACCGCGTACAGCAACTTCCGCCGAACAAGC
Source organism: Prorocentrum cordatum (assembly GCA_963575745.1). Classification (NCBI taxonomy): domain Eukaryota; class Dinophyceae; order Prorocentrales; family Prorocentraceae; genus Prorocentrum; species Prorocentrum cordatum. The sequence goes on from CAUYUJ010020365.1 coordinate 134,427, forward strand.
GCCAGGGACGGATTGCCAGGCCACGGCAAGCTGGGCTGGACTGGAAGGCCGCCAACGGGGACAGGAGCTAAGAACGAAAGAAGCACAACACCAGGGGTGCGACCGAAGCCAGAAACAGCGGCACGAGCGTTGTGCACACTTCAGCCACCTGAGACTGCTTTGCGTGCGCAAGAGTAAGGCCTGTAATCGGAGAAAGAAATACACAAGCAAGGCAAGAGAAGTCCACCTTTTCCCTCTTCACCTTGGCCGCTTTCTTCGCCTTCCGCCGCTGCTTCTCCTGCAGCTCGGCCTGCGAACGGCAAATCTGCTAGACTAAGCGGGACGGCGAAGCGACTCCTTGCTCGATGCTGCAAGACTGTGCCTTCACAGCTACTTTCACTGGCCCTCGCACACGCTTGTACTTGAAAAGGGCGCCGTGCATGCCCAGATCGCACGCCCCCCCAACCCTTGCGCATGTGGTTCGGGTGGGCCCCCACTCCCACGAGACGGGACTCTGGCGAGATCACGACAAGGAATCAGAATCATCGAAGGATGCGGATGTCGAGTTCAGAGCGCGCGTCGCAGTGTGGACACGTGACACCAGAAGCTGAAGCCCGCTCGAGGTTCTCTTTCAGCGCACGTGGCCCCCTCCTCTGCAAGCACAACGCTCAAGAATTCGACTGCGCCTCTTCACCAGTCCACAGTCTGGAAGTGGACAATGATACCAAGCTGCTGCGAAGCTGAAGCTGCCTGCGATGATATGGCAACTGCTATGGTGCGTCGTCCGCGTCTTCAGCGCTCCAATCCTTCGAACCTCTGGTCTCCTCTGCCAGGAGAAACCCACCAGCTGCTCTTTTCTGGGCGTAGGTGGTTTGGGGTGTCACTTTTCCCAACCTCCTCCTTCCCCTTCGGGGAGAAGTTCTGCTTTACAACTACTCAATCTGAATACCACTCTCCCCTCACCCCCGAAGATGGCCCGGGAGAGGCCCACCCCCTGCGCGCACTGCCTTCTCACGGACAGAATTTCAAAACTCGGCCTGTCCTATGGCCGTTTCAGTCGGAAGGCTGTCGTTGCCTCAAAAGTGTGCTGCCGATGCAGCGTAAGCCCTCCTCCTCCTCCTCCTCCTCCTCCTCCTCCTCCTCCTCCTCCTCCTCCTCCTCCTCCTCCTCCTCCTCCTCCTCCTCCTCCTCCTCCTCCTCCTCCTCCTCCTCCTCCTCCTCCTCCTCCTCCCCTCCTCCTCCTCCTCCTCCTCCTCCTCCTCCTCCTCCCCTCCTCCTCCTCCTCCTCCTCCTCCTCCTCCTCCTCCTCCTCCTCCTCCTCCTCCTCCTCTCCTCCTCCTCCTCCTCCTCCTCTCATTTGATGATCGTCGCTCCGCTCCCGTGTTTCAGAATGGCGCCCTTGCCACAGCGCGGGCCCCGCTTCCGGATCCGAGCCCTTCCGCATCCCTGTCGGCCCCCGCCTCTCTCCTCATCCGCCTTACCATGGTCTTCTTCCTGCTCCCGCTCCCTCCACTCCAGTTCCCGCTGCTGCTGTTCGTCCTCGTCCTCGTCCTCGTCCTCCTCCTCCTCCGCCTCCTCCTCTTCCTCCGCCTCCTCCTCCTCCTTTCCTCCTTCTCCTCCTCCTTCTCCTCCTCCTCCTCCTCCTCCATCCTCCTCCTCCTCGTCCTCTCCTCCCTCCTGCTGTTCGTCCTCGTCCTCGTCCTCGTCCTCCTCCTCCTCCTCCGCCTCCTCCTCCTCCTCCGCCTCCTCCTCCTCCGCCTCCTACTCCTCCTCATCCTCCTCCTCCTTCCTCATACTCATTTTCCTCCTGCACATCGTCCTGCTCCGCCACCTCCTCCTCATTCCCTTCCTCCTGTGTGCGCAACCCCCCTTTTCCGATCGCGCATGACAAAATGAAGTCTTTTGGGGAGTTCCAGGTTCGCTATGACACGCGCAGGGGGGAAAGAGTGGGAGGGTGGGGTAGGATCTCAGATGTGGCGCGAGCACACCTAGCTTTCTGGAGGGGAGGCGCCGCAACGCGTAAGATGGCCCCAAGATCACCACATATAGCCCAAGATGGCCACCATAATGTTACAAGATAGCCCAAGAGAGCATCCAACATGCCTCCACGAGGCACAATGACCGCCCCAAGACGGCTCCAAGTCGCCATGGAACATTCCAGGGACCACCTCGGGAGACAAAAGCCCAAAGGACAAGCTGTGTGTGTGTGTTGTCTTCTCGCCCTGCCGCCTCCGACGAATTCCTGAGGCCTCAAGATGGCGCCAAGACGGTCCAAGAGGGCCTCATGGTGGGCCCAGCCTCCAGAGAGGGAGGCCCCAATATAGCACAAGCAAGCTGCCATCAGGTTCCCATGTCTGGTTGACTCCTGGGCTCGCTCTGATTTTTCCCAATATGTGGTTTGGCGGCTGCACCCCCCTCTTTGTTCCGCCGCATGCTCCCATATTTCCCTGATCAATGCAAATCGCCTGGGCATCGTTGCTGGACGGGCTGGTGAGGAGGCCTGCACGTTGGCACCAGCACCGGCACAGGGAGGCGTCTCCTCCAGGGGGAATGATCTTAGATGTTGGTGCTGCTGGTAATGAAACCAGCCCTCTAGAGCGTGAGTGGTTTGGGGAGTTTCCTCTTCCAACCCCCTTCGTCCTTTTCACTGAAGGGTCCATCACTGTTCCTTATATATGTATATATACATAAATTGTATATATACACACCACCTCCCCCAAACGACCATCAGCCAACCAGGAACAATGAGGACCCCACGAGGACCTCCCCCGTCCCCACCATCCCTGTCAAAAAACCACAACGAAAAAACGCATTCTGCCTCCAAATATCTGGACCACGCGCGGCTAAGCCGATGCGCCCCCCCCCAACATCCCTGTCAAAAAATACATTGGGGCAAAGTCTTGGGTCATGTTTGTGAGGCCCGCGAACACTGTATGGTTTTTAACAGGGACGGCGGGGGTGTCAGTATATTGTCTGCTGTGCGCAGGGCGACCGTCCCCGGGAAAAAATGCACCTCGCGGATAAGTGTGCATCGTGCGCGACCACCCCGCGATCACTGCCAAGTGGCGTTTGACAGGGACGGCGGCGGTGTTGGCGTATGGCACACCGTGCGCAGGCACACCAGACTCAATGATGGGCATTTGATTTCCGAGAAGGATGGTAGGGCACGACGTGTTTCCCGATGTGTGCTGACGCATACGCAGGCGCACATGACACAATTTGCACGTGCCCCGAACGTGGCGTATCTGGCGCGGCCGGAGTACGCGGCACACCTGGCACACGCGGAGCGCGTGTCGCATCTGGCGCACCAGGCGTGCCTGGCACACTAGGGCCCCAGGGGTGCCTGGCGCGCGTGGCGCACCTGGCACGCGTGGCGCACCCGCCCCAGCGTCGCGCACATGAAGTCGAGTCTGGTTCCCAACGGCCGCCCATCCAAAGACGACTGCTGAACATGCGCAGGCTCGGGTGTCACTCATGTGTTGGGAGGGCGGATGGGAGCGAGCTGTACGGTTTGCTATTTGGGAGGGCGTCTTGATTCTCCTTTCTAAAAACAGAATAGGATCACCCCCCCCCGGCGTTATCATTCCCCCTCTCGGGTGTGAAAATCACATGTGATTCTGACAACATGTCCATCCTAAATATGAAATCACAATGTCAAATGCCAACCGGTATCCCCCCTCCTGAAGTTTCCTTGAATTCAAAATAAAAATAACAAAAAACACTACGCGGTGACATTTTTTATTATAACATAACAATGTTTCACGAATCCTTTTGCGAAAAAAAGATGAAGTGCACACGCGCGCGTCGTCGCGCGCGCATGCCGAAATCCTTCAAAAACCTTCGGTGTCGGAAGGGTTTCGCAATCCAGCTTCCAAAAAAAAAAACTACAAAAAACACAGGGCTCCGCAACACTGATTTGCTAGAAAAAAATCCGCGCGAGTTCTTGCGAAATATTAAGAAAAACACGGGTCTTTCAAGATTTTCACAAAATTCTACCAAACGGGCTTCGCGCGCGCGCATGTCGAAATCTGTCGAACGCCCTTGCGCGTGTGCGGTCGCGAGAATCCTCTGCAAAAAAACGGGACGAAGTGCAGACGCGCGCGTCGTCGCGCGCGTATGCCGAAAACCTTCAAAACCCATCGGTTTCGGAAGGATTTTAAAATCGTGCGTCCAAAAAACCTGCAAAAAAACATGGTTCCGCAACACGGATTTTCAACAAAAGCTTGCGCGCGCGATCTTGCGTCGTCGTCGTCGTCGCCGTCCTCCCTCCTCCCGCGTCGTCGTCGTCGTCGCCTACGTCGTCCTCTGTCTTTCCTCGTGTTCGTCGTCGTCGTCCTCTTTGGCGTCGTGGTCGTTTCCGTCGTCGTTGTCGCCGTGGTCGTCCTTCTTCCTCCCCCCTCGTCGTCGTCGTCGTCCGTCGTCGGCGTCTCGTCGTCGTCCCTCCTATCGCGCCGTCGTCGTCGTCGTCCTCGTCGTTGTCGTCGTCGTCGTCTTCCCTCTTCCCTCGTCGTTGTCGTCGTCGGCGTCGCCGCCATTCCTCCTTCTTCGTCGTTCGCGTCGTCGTCGTCCTCCCTCCTCCCTCGTCGTTGTCATCGTTGTCGTCGTCGTCGCCATCGTCGTCCTCCCTCCTCCCTCGTCGTCGTCTTCGTTGGCGACGTCGTCGTCGTCTTCGTCGTCGTCGGCGTCGGCGTCGTCGTCGTCTTCGTCGTCGCCGACGTCGGCGTCGTCGTCGTCGCCGCCGTCGTCGTCGTCGTCGTCGTTGTCGTCGGCGTCGTTGACGTCGTCGTCGTCGTCGTCGGTGTCGTCGTGGTCGTCGTCGTCGGCATCGTCATCGTCGTCGTGAGTTTTGCAAACCAAGTTGCGGCTGGGCGGGTGGGATGCAAGAGCGCGGGATGTGTCAACTCGTTTGTTAAAACTACCCCCTACCCACGGGGGGTGCGAAGGGTTAGAGCGTCAAAAATGGCCTTGGCGAGAAGGCCCAAAACCAATGATTTCCACATTTTCGCCAGCAAGGGCGCCCCACCAAGACGGCCCCAAGAAGTGCCCAAGAGGCCCCAAGAGGCTCCCAAAAGGCCACCAAGATGCCCCCAAGATGCCCCCAAGAAGCTCACAAGTGACCCCCACGAGTCCCCCAGAGACCCCCCAGAGGCACCCAAGACATCCCCAGAAACCCCCGGGACTACCAAGAGACCCCTCGAGCGCCCCAAGAGAACTCCTAGAAACTCTCGAAGGATATCCGAAGAGGCCCCGAGAGGAATCCAAGCGGCATCCAGCCCTTCTGCTCGCCCATTTCCTCCTCCTCCTCCTCCTCCTCCTCCTCCTCCTCCTCCTCCTGCTCCTCCTGTCCTCTCCTCCTCCTCCTCCTCCTCCTCCTCCTCCCTCCTCCTCCTCTCCTCCTCCTCCTCCTCCTCCTCCTCCTCCTCCTCCTCCTGCTCCTCCCCCTCCTCCCCCTCCTCCCCCTCCTCCTCCTCCTGCTCCTCCTCATCCCCCTCTTCCTCTTCCTCCTCCTCCTCCTCATCCTCCTCCTCGTGCTCCTGTTCCTGCTCCTGCTCCTGCTCCTGTTCCTGCTCCTGTTCCTGTTCCTGTTCCTGCTCCTCCTCCTCCTCCTCCTCCTCCTCCTCCTCCTCCTCCTCCTCCGCCTCCTCCTCCTCCTCCTCCTCCCCTCCTCCTCCTCATCATCATCCTCATCCTCCTCCTCCTCCTCCTCCTCCTCCTCCTCCTCCTCCTCCTCCTCCTCCTCCTCCTCCTCCTCCTCCTCGCCCTCCTCCAGTCGGAGACCACACCTACGTTTTCTGGCCGTTGAGCTCTAGCCCAAAATGCGCAAGGAGCTCTCCCAAGCGCTGGAGGGCGGCCGTGGCGAGCTGCGCCGGGAGCGCCAGGTGAGCGTCGCCCAGGAAAGAGTAGAGTCGCACATCCGGGTCGTGGCGAGACAAGTCCTTCAGCAGCTGGGAGGGCGCCTCCCTCTGGCCAATCGCGTAGGCAGCCGGCGAGGGCGACCTCGACCTCATCGAAGTTGCCCACCGCACCCCTCTGGAGGTGTTTGGCGGACCGAGAATACCACTCGTCAAGCACCCACGCGACCTCCGGCACGTGAACAGCCCCCAGATGGCGGGGTCTCGCCGCAAGCGCTGGAAGGCCGCATCGATGTCCACCTTCATGAACACCATCCCCAGGTGGGCGTCCGACTGGGCTTGCAGCTGCTTGACCAGCAGGTCGGCCCGCAGCTCCGGCCAACTCCGCACTTGTTGTGCTTGTGACGGCCCGCGGCCTGGCGGTGCCTTGCCTTCTTGACCCGCGCCAGCGCTCGCACCCCGAGTCCCCAGAGGCTGGCCCCCGCGAGCAGCGGGCGGACATCCCCATCCCCCCTGTCCAAGGCCACCACCTTTCCCACCTGGAAGGCTTGGAGCACCGGCGCCAGCACTTCCCTGAAAGTGAGCTTCGTGATCGCCTCGGCTAGCAGCGCAAGCGCCTCTGGGTCGCCCGCCGCCGTGCAGAGGTGCCTCAGGCGGGCCCCGAGCAAGCGCAGCACGGTCGGCCTGGGCGGCTTGCGGAGGAGCCTGCTGACATCCTCCTGCACCTCGCCCCACAGGTCTGGGTCGGGGGCGGCCCCGCGAGGGACCGCGGGCGGGGCCAGGCCGCCTGCCGCTGGAGCGGGAGGAAGGCAGCGCGCAGCTTGCCCAGGGTGCCGCCGCTGCGGACCGCCCCGCACCGTCTCCCAACAGTACGCCCCACAGGCCCTCCCACCACCACGCCAGGCGTTCTTCCAAAGCCTCAGCGTTGGTGGCCTGGCCGGCAGGCCTGGCAGTGAGCAGCCCGTCGAAAAGGAGCGCTTTCCACTCCTGCTCGGATTCCCCTCTCTGTCGAAGCCGCCAGTACTCCCAGCAGCTCCAGGCGCGCTGTGACAATTGCGCCGCGGAACCGATCAAGCACTTGAGCAAACGACAGCGTGCCGAGACGGATGGCCACCGACCATGGGAGGCGCTGCCACCATCCACGCTGCGGGAGCAAATCGCTGTCCCAGTGCTGGTGAAAAGGCGGCGGCAGCAAGTCGCTTGCCTCTCCCTCCCGCGGCTGCCGCTGCAAACGTGGCGCTGGCGACCGAGCCAAAGCCGCTCGCGCTGCTTGCAGGGTGCTCTTCCGTAGCATTCCCACACGCCGATAAACGATGTGCAGTTCGCACGAGCGGAGCGGCACATGAGAGGCATTTCCACCTCCCTCGAACCTGTCTGCCCCACGGGCCAATCGCAACTCCTCGCTCTCGAAGGGGATGCCGTAGCCTCTGCGTGAAGCCGGGCGGAAGGTAGTCGGCTGCAGGCCAACCGCCCAGCGTTGCTCCTGTCGAAGCCGAGGCCGGCGCCTGCCCCCCTCTATCTCCACGTCACCCTCCAACAACTCCTCGTCCTCGGCCCGCCTGTGGCAGGGTCATCAGCTCGTCGCTGTCGTTGTCGTCGTGGTCGTCGTCGTCGTCGTCGTCCGTTTGGGTCGGCGGCACCGGCCGTAAAGCCTTCACGATAATATCGCAGCCTCGATGTCTGGGACTGGCCACGGGACCCAATTTGCAGCGGTCGCAGATATCACATGTGATCTGCGCACACAGGCTGGGCGCAGGCCCCAACTCCCGCCAGGCTCAGCGCTAATCATCCGCTAAGCGCCGAGCCGCCTGGCAGCAGCAAGAAGACGAAGCGAAAAGCTCTTACGGAGGAAGAGCGGACTCCATGAGAGGAATAAAAAATGAGCATACATAAACACAAACAGTTGGAGCTCCGCGCGGACTTCTTGGATCTGCGCTGGGCGGCGCCAGAGGCGCCGCCAGGGGGCCCCAGCGCCGATCTGAGGAATCTTCGCGGACCTCTGAGTTAGTACGTTTATGCCATTATTCGTTCCCCTGCTCACGGGGATCGAGCGGACTGCGTGGGACAGAGACGGATATGCTAGCACTGCGACCCCCCCCTGGAGCCGCACGTCCCAGCCAAACGGGCAGCACGACAGACAGCTTCTAGCACAAGGCCATCCGGGCGGTATGGCCAGAAAGCGATGGCCATCGAGCATATGCCCTAAGATTTACGACGCGCGCGTCGCCCCTGGAGGAGCCACGCACAGATAATGCACGTATGCTCGGGTGGCGCCGGGCTCCAGAGCTCTGACGCAGCTCGACCTCCGGCGTGGCGGCGCTCCCTTTCGGCATCCCGCGCCGCGCCGCGCCTTGATCTCCTTCTTGAGCTCCTCCTTGGACTTCTTGACTGTCTCCTTGATGGCAATCGCCTCGCACCCCGCTCTGCGCCACGACAACAGGAGGCGAGCAGCGGCACGGTGGGAGGCAGCGGGGTGCGTCCGCGGGAGACGGGGCGAGAAAGGAGGGCGAAGCAGGAGGGAGACGAGTAGGAGAGGAGGAGTAAGAGGAGGGAAGAGCGAAGAATTGGAGGACGACGAGGAGAAAGAGGGGATGGAGGAGTAGGGCCGTGAGGACTTCGGAGTTGAGCGAGGACGACGACGACGACACAGAGGGACGAGCAGAAAGACGACGAGGAAGGAAGGGCAGGAAGACGACGGGGAGAAAGGCGGGAGGAGGAGGAGGAGGAGGAGGAGGAGAAGAAGGAGGAGAAGGAGGAGGAGGAGGTGAGAGAGGACGGAGGCAGGCAGGAGGGAGTAATTAGCACGAGGAAGGGGGGGAAGACGAGGAGAGTAGGAGGACGAGGACGAGGACGAGGAGGAACGAGGACGAGGACGACGAGGAGGACAAGCAGGGAGAGGGGAAGCGAGAGGAACGAGGCGCGAATCCGAAACGAAAACGAACCACGCGGACTTAGCTCGGGGAGGAGGACCGACGGGGACGAGGGACACGAGGAGGCAGGAGGGAGGGAGGGAGGGAGGAGGGAGGAGGGAGGCGGGAGGAAGGAGGAGGGAGGGAGGGAAGACACGAGGAGGCAGGAGGAGGGAGGAGGGAGGAGCGAAGGGCGCGAGGCGAGCGCAGAGCGAGGCCAGCGCGCGGGGACGTCGCCGGCGCGGCAGAGCGAGGAACCCCCCCCCCACGCGAGACACTCGACGCTGGTCGATGCTCGAGGGCGCCGTCCTACAGTGGAGGCCAGTCCACAAAGAGCTTCCACAAGAAGCCCAGGATTGTTTATTGTGGGAGCGTCCATGGATTTTTTGTTGTCGGAGCGTCACGCTTTCCACCGCAAAACCATCGAAACCCAAGAAACCCAGGGAACCCTGGAGGCAAGCAGGGTGTCAGTTGGCATGGGTCTCCGCTGCAAGACAAGGGGCATCCCCACCCTTCGCGTGACCCACGCGGGTCCTAATGGCGAACCTTTGGGCTGTCCGGTGCTATCTGCCTTCCTCTCTGGCGGGTGGCGCACCAGAGTTAGGTCGGGCGTGTCCCCCCTACAGGCGGATTTTGGGAAAAAATAACTTCAAATAACATTTGCTTTACTAATAAAAACGCTCATAAATACTCAAACGTTTCCAAACAATAGCCTCCATACTGATTTTTTACAATTTTTGAATGCGTACTCCTCGCGTAGAGTGGCAGGTCCGACTTAACACCAGAGCCACCCCCGCCCCCGCCTGGGAGACCAAAAATGCCCTGTCCCCCCCCCGACGGAGGGAGGGTGCTGAGCGGCGGCGGACCTTCTCGGAAGGCGGCGGGGTTCCTCAGAGGCCCTCCGAGCTTCTGAGAGGCCCTCCGCGGCTTCGGAGAGGCCCTCCGTGCCATCGGAGAAGTCACTGCACCGACCTTGCAGACGTGCTGCAGGGGATTTTTGCGTGGATTTCTGTCGATGCAAAACCCCGAAACGGCGAGTGAACAACGAAATGAATTTCGCGTGGATGTTTTCTATCTTCGTTCCTGGCCAAGTTTTTATTATTATATATAGAAACAAAAAAAAACTAAATTCACCTCGAAATCCGGAACAAAGTCTCCGGGACACTCTGGGCCCATCCTATCGTTTTCCGAACGGAATCCGCTCTGCGATGCTGGCGCCATGATACGTCAAGGCCTGAAGGCTCCTCGGGAGGCCAGGGAGGCCTTCTGTGCCTTCTGAGCAGGCCCGCCCCCTCTGCCTTCCCCCTTAGGCGCGCTGGCGAGACGAGGGGGCGGTGGGTCGGAGGTGATATCCGACGTCGCGATTTGCTCCAGAGCGGAGGTCGTCTCTCGAGAAGTCCACGTGCCACTTTGCATTTCAGACAACAAAAAACACGACGTCGGAGGTCCAGGATTGGGAGCACGAGGCACAGGGGACCTTGTGCAGGGGAGCCCAACCCCGACGGTTCAACGACATGGCCGACGAATTTGCCAGCCAGAGCCTCCAGCACCGTAGTTCTATCAGTGAGGAAAACAATGCTCAACGCATGCCTTCGCAACAACACGTGGTTCACCGGACGTTGCGCGTGGACGGCGGTGACGGCGCCACGTCTTGCCGAGCGTGTTCAGGTCCATAGTAGCAGAGCTGGGCGTCTTCCTGCCAAGATGCCTACGATTCTCGAAGCCGGCTCCATCGCACTAGAACCTGGTTCGGGGGCGTCGCACCCTCGACCTGTCGGTGGTGAAAAGCCAGATGCCCGAGGCCGTGGGCCGTATGAGGCAAGGCTGGTGGGAGGCAGAGGGGGTCCAAAACTCTGGAGGTCCTGGGAGGCACGCGGGAGACAAGAAAAGACCAAAAACTACACATACACACAAACACATTCTCTCACGCACACACACACACACACAAACAAAAAAAACGCGATGCACATATGTATACATATATTTATACACACACACACGTATCGAAGAAAAAGGAAAAAGCCAACCGACCCCAGCTCGGAAATAAAGAAACGTGCCGAAACGTTCGACCGCACTCTTTCCCATGTTTTACGTCCTTTGGCTCATGAATATAAACTTATATACGTAGACACACACATACAAATACAATCATATATATAAACATAGACATGGCGAGGGGACTCGAGCTGGATCAAAGGACGAGTTCGTCAGCCCAGTGTTTGAACCCACTGACGCTCTAATTCAGTCTCCGACGCCTCTCAGACACCACATATAACCCAGGGCCCCGCCCCCCCCCCCAAAAAAAAAAAACACAAAAGGAAAACAAAAAAAATGCGAACGGGATCGCCCCCACCCCCCCTCGCGCTGGATAGGAACGCTCGTGAGCATCGCAAAATCTCTCGAATGGGATCGCCCCCCTGTGGTTTTGGACTTTTGGGCGTGGCGCGGTGGTGGCTACCCGTGCCCCCCTGCCCCCGTGGCGGGTGTGAGACGGTTTGCCGTCGTCGTCGCCCTCGTCGTCGTCATCATCATCACCATCACTAACAAAATCACCATCACCATCACCGTCATGGTCACCAACGTCGACATCATCACCAGCTACATCACCATCACCATCAACATCATCATCCACATCATCCCCATCATCATCGCCATCCTCGTCGTCATCACCATCCTCATCGTTAGCATCGTCATCATCATCTTCATCATCATCATCATCATCATCATCATCATCATCATCATCATCATCATCATCATCATCATCCTCCTCATCCTCATCCTCATCCTCATCCTCATCCTCATCCTCATCATCATCATCATCATCATCATCATCATCATCATCATCATCATCATCATCATCATCATCATCATCATCATCATCATCATCATCATCATCATCATCATCATCATCATCATCATCATCATCATCATCATTTTCATCACACCACCATCACCATCATGTGCATCATCCTCATGATCACCGTCATCATCAGTACCAGCATCACCTCCACCATCATTATCATCATCATCATCATCGTCATCAACAGTATCACCATCATCATGCTATCCGACGTTCGTTTTCGAAAACACCCCCCCATAGGGCGGCCCGGAGCGTCGGGGCGCAGCGGCGCTGGTAAGACAGAGAGCCCTGGAGGGAAAGGCAAGAAAGCTGCATATCATTTCCTTCTACGATCATCACTGCTGTGCTCACATGATATCCGACTTTCGTTTTCCATAGCACATCCTGTGTGCAAGTTGAAAGGAAAGGCTGGCCAAAGGGCGGCCAGGGGCATCGGGGCGCAGCGGCGCTGCTTGTACCGCGCGGCCTCACAGAGCCCTAAAAACTGAGAGCTCTCAACCATTTCCAACCTTGCTGTCAGTGCCACGTGTCTGAAATTCGCCGTGCCCCCCCGGCGCGTTGGTGACACAGTCACCCAACAGCCCCTAGAGCTGGAGCGAGTTGAGCAAGCTGTTGGACACGCTGCCAGCTGTCAGACGACATGTGGGCGAAGGATAGGGCGGCCGCGCCAATCTGGAGATAGTGACGCATGGATTTCGCATTCTCCCAGCGCCCACGGTATTGTAGCAGCCCCAAGTTCTGAAACGAGCGGAAACGATGGATGACCCCACCTCCTCGCAGCAACCCACGGGTGCAGGGCGAGCCGCTGATTCCAATGAGGCCACTGAGGTAGCTGAACCTCTGAGCCAGCCCGCGCAATTGTGCTGGGCGCAACACTCACTGCCGCCGGCGAGAGGGGGCCAAAGACGCGCCCCCTGAAGCTCAGCAACCCAGGATCGTCGATCAGGACGCTTTGGAGTTTTGGCCTTCGGTCTGATGTCTTGGCAGAAAGCAGCACAAGCACGCCTGCATTGATGTCACCTCCCAGGTCCCCAGGCAAGACGAGGGGCTGCCCGAGGACATTCCTGACTTCGCTGGGCCGCAGCAGCAGGTGAAAGGCTAGGAGCAAAAACGCTGATGTCCTGTCCCATCCTTGCGCCTGGGGCAACGACGGCCAGGGCCAGGAGCACCTCGACAGGCATGGGCGCGCGCATCTCGGCAGGCTCGACATTGCGCCAGCGAGCCGCAGCACAGCCTCGTGCCCAGTGCCAGGAGGTCGGGGCCCTGCCTCCCTCGCGCCCCGTCGGCGGGGCCCCGAGCTGTGGCGGGCTCGGGCCTGCGCGTGGCGCTGTTGCACGAATGGCTCTGTGCGGCGGCGGTCGAGACGAGGGCTCCAGGTGCCCCTGGCGGCGCTACGTGGGTGGGCGGGGACGCGTCGCCCGCGCTGCCCCCCATCGGCGCGCGGATCGCCTGCGGCATGTCGATAGCCACCGCG
>CAUYUJ010020365.1:152500-158487 GCA_963575745.1 Prorocentrum cordatum
TCCACACCATCATCATCCCCATCACCATCACCTTCACCCTCAACGACAATAAAAACAACACCACCACCACCACCACAGGCGTTAGTATTATCATCATCATCAGCAGCAGCAGCATCATATTCCTTATCCTACTTCTCCCCTTCGTCCTGCCGATGTTGCCCGTCCTCCTCCTCCTCCTCCTCCTCCTCCTCCTCCCCTCCTCCTCCTACCTCCTCCTCCCTCCTCCTCCTCCTTCTCCTCCTCCTCCTCCTCCTCCTCCTCCTCCTCCTACTACTCCACACCATCATCATCCCCTATCACCATCACCTTCACCCTCAACGACAATAAAAACGACAACACCACCACCACCAACAACAACAGCAACAACAACAACAACCACAACAGCAACAACAACGACATTAACAACAATCGCATCAACATCCATAACAACAGCCACAACTACATAACCGCCAACTACCAACCGTGACCACCACCATCATCATCATCGGACTCACCGCCACCATCATCATCATCATCATCATCATCATCATCATCATCATCAGCATCGTCTTCATCATCATCATCATCATCATCATCATCATCATCATCATCATCATCATCATCATCATCATCATCATCATCGTCAACATCATCATTATCATTGGCGACATCGGTATCGACATGGTCACCACCACCATGAGCATGCCCATCGTCGTCTCCGTCGTCATCGTCATCCGCACCATCACCGCCAAACCAACCACCATCATCATCATCAGCATCATCATTACAATCGTCATCACCATCGCCACCACCACCGGCATACTCACCTCGCCATGATAACCAACATATGTACTTCCATCGGCACCATCGCCATCCTTATCGTTACCATATTCGACACCATTTATTGTTAATATCAATAGCATCGCAACAACCACCATCACCATGCCCACTATCAGAAAATCACCACTATCATCATCACCATCATCATCACCATCACCAACGGCACCGTGATCGTCACCACCAGCATGCACAACATCGCCATCGTCGTCGCAACCATGATCGTTTCACCGTTGCCGTCGTCATCGCTATCGTCAGCGCCACACCAACTGCCACCACAACCACCACCACCACCATGATCATCATCATCACACTCATCATCACCATCACCATCATCATCAGCATCGTCATCATCATCGTCGCCGTCGTCGTCGTCATTGTTGTCGTCGTCGGCGTCGCCGTCGTCGTCGCGACCTAGTCGCGGTCGCCACCATGGTCGTCGTCGTCGTGGCCGCCGTCGTCGTCGTGTCGTTGCCGTCGTCGTGGCCGCCGTCTTCGTCATCAATGTAATCACCGCCGCAGTCTTCGCCGTCGTCGTCGCGCGGACGTCGCCGTCGCAGCCGCCGCCTTCTTCGTCGACGCCGTCGTCGCCGCCGCGGCCGCCGTCGTCGTCGTCGTCGTCGTCGTCGTCGTCGTGGTCGTCGACATCGTCGTCGCCGTCGACGGCGTCGTCATTGTTGCCGTCGTCTTCGTTCGTCACCGTCTCCATCGTCGTCGCCATCGTCGTCACCGCCGTCGTCGCCGTCGTCGCCGCCGTCGTCGTCGTCGCCGTCGCCATCGTCGCCGTCGCCATCGCCGCCGTCGTCGTCGGCGTCGCCGTCTTCGTCGTCGTCGCCGTCGCAGTCGTTACCGTCGTCGTCGCCGTCGTCATTGGGGTCGTCGCCGTCGTCGCAGTCGTAGTCGACGTCGTCGCCATCGTCATCGTCGTTGTCGTCGTCATCGTCGCCGTCGCCGTCGTCATCGTCGTCGTCGCCGTCGTCGCCGCCGTCGTCGCCGTCGTCACCGTCGTCGTCGTCGTCGTCGTCGGTGTCGACGGTGTCATCATCGACACCATCGTCGTCGCCATCGCCATCGTCACCATCGTCGCTGTCGTCGCCGTCGTCGTCGCCGCCGCCGTCGTCGTCACTGCCGCCGCCTTCGTCGTCGGCGTCGTCGTCGCCATCGCCGTCGACATCGTCGCCGTGGCCGTCATCGGGGTGGTGGCCACCGTATTCGTCGTCGCTGCCGTCGTCGTCGCCGCAGTCGTCGTCGTCGTCGCCGTCGTCGTCGTGGCCGTCGTCGCCGTCGTCGTCGTCGTCGTCGTCGCCGTCGTCGTCGGTGACGTCGTCATCGTCGCCGTGGTGGTCGTCGTCGTCGTCGCCGTCGTCGTCGTTGTCGTCGTCATCGCCGTCGTCGTCGTCGTCGTCGCCGTCGTCGTCGTCGCCGTCGTCATCGCCGTTGTCGTCACATTCGTTGTTGTCGTCGCCGCCGCTGTCGCCGTCGCCATCGTCGTTGTCGTCGCTGTCGTCGCCGTCGTTGTCGGCGTCGTCGTCTCCGTCGACGTCGCCGTCATCGTCGACGCCGTCGTCGGCGTCCCCGCCGTCGTGGTCGTCGCCACCGTCGTCTTCATCGTCGTGGCACCGCCGTCGTCATCGTCGCCGCGGCCATCGCCGTCAGCATCGACGTCGCCGTCGCTGCCGTCGCTGTCCCCGCCGCCGTCATCGACGTCGTGGACGTCAGCGCCGCCGTCGCCGACGTCGCCGTCGTCGTCGCCGTCGTCGCCGTCGTCGTCGTCGACGCCGTCGTCGTCGCCGTCGTCGTTGCCGCCGTCGTCGTCGCCGCCTTCGTCGGCGCCGCCATCGTCGTCGTCGTTGTCGCAGCCATCGTCGTCGTCGTCGTCGTAACTACCATCGTCGTCGTCGTCGCGGTCGCGGCCGTCGTCGTCGTCGTAGTCGTCGCCGCCATCGTCGTCGCCGTCGTCGTCGTCGAAGTCTGCGTCACTGTCATCACCGCCGTCGTCGTCGCCACAGTCCTCGTCGTCGTCGGCACCGTCATCGTCGCCGCAGTCGTCGTCGCCGTCGCAATCGTCGTCGTCGTCGCCATCGTCGTCGTTGTCCGTGTCGTCGTCGCTGGCGTCGTCGTCGTTGCCGTCGTCGACGTCGCCACCGTCGTCGCCACAGTCCTCGTCGTCGTCGGCACCGTCATCGTCGCCGCAGTCGTCGTCGCCGTCGCAATCGTCGTCGTCGTCGCCATCGTCGTCGTTGTCCGTGTCGTCGTCGCTGGCGTCGTCGTCGTTGCCGTCGTCGACGTCGCCACCGTCGTTGCCGTAGTCGTCGTCACCGCCGTCGTCATCGTCGCCGCCGTCGTCGTCGTTATCCGCCACCGTCGCCGTCGACGTCGTCGTCACTGTCGTCGTCGTCGCCGTCGTTGCCGCCGTCGTCGACGTCGTCGTTGCGGTCGTCGGCGCCGTCGCCCCCGCCGCAGTCGTCGCCATCGTCGGCGGCGCTGCCGCCGCCGTCGTCGTCGTCACTGTCGTCGCCATCGTCGTCGGCATCGCCATCGTCGCCGCCGTCGTCGCCACCATCGTCGCCGACGCCGTCATCGTCGCTACTGTCGTCGTCGCCACCGTGGTCGAAACCGTCGTCATTTCGTCGTCGTCGCCGCCGACGTCGTCGTCGTCGTAGAGATCGTTGTCGAGAATGTCGTCGCCGTCGTCGTCGTCGCCGACATCATCATCCTCGCCGTCGTCGTCGTCGTCGCAACCGTCAACATCGACGTCGACGTTGCAGTCGTAGTCGTCGCCGTCGTCGTCGTCGTCGCCACCGTCGCCGTCGTCGTCAGAGCCGCCGCCACCGTCGTCGTCGTCGTCGTGGTCGTTGTCACCGTCGTCCTCGTCGTCGCCATCGCCGCCGTCGTCGTCGTCGCCATCGCCGTCGTCGCCATCGTCACCGCCGTCGTCGTCGGCGTCGTCGTTGCCGTCGTTTTCAACGTCGTCGTCACCTTCGCCGTCATCGCCGTCGTCGTCGTGGTCGTCGCCATCTTCGTCGTCGTCGCCGTCGCCGTTGTCGTCGTCGTCGCCGCCGTCGTCGACGTCGCCATCGCTGTCGTTGTCGTCGTCGTCGTCGTCGTCGCCGTCGTCGTCGCCCCCCTCGTCGTCGTCGTGGTCGCCGACGTCATCGTCGTCGTCGTCGCCGTCGCTATGGCCGTCGGCATCGCCGTCGTCGCCGTCGTCGTCCCAGTCGTCGTCGTCGTCGTCGGCATCGTCGTCGTCGCCGTCGTCGTTGCCGCCATCGCCGCCGTCGTCGTCGACGGAGCCGTCGTCGTCGTCGGCGCCGTCGCAGGCGTCGTCGTCGTCGTCGCCGTCGTCGTCCTCGTCGTCGCAGTCGTTTTCATCGTAGTCGTAGTCGCAGTACTCGCCGTCGTAGTCGCAGTTTTCACCGCCACCGTCGTAGTCGTCGTCGCAGCCTTCGCCGTCGTCATCGCCGCCGTCGTCGTCGCCGTCGTCGTCGTCGAATTCGCTGTCGTCGTCGCCGTCGTCGCCGTCGTCGCCGCCGTTGTCGTCGTCGTGGTCGTCGCCGTCGTCGCCGCCGACGTCGTCGTCGCCGTCGTCCCCGTCGTCGTCATCGTGGTCGCCGCCGCCGCCGTCGTCGTCGCCGTCGTGGTCGCAGCCTCCACCGTCGACGTCGCCGTCGTCGTCGTCGGCGACGTCGTCGTCGACCGCCGTCGCCGTCGTCGTCGTCGCTGTCGTCGTCGTCGCCGCCACCGTCGTCGTCGTCGCCGGCATCGTCGTCGTCGCCACCGTCGTCGTTGTCGTCGTCGTGATCGTCGCCACCGTCGCAGTCGACGTCGTGTCGTCATTGTCGTCGTCGTGATCGTCGTCGCCGTCGCAGTCGTCGTCCCCGCCGTCGCCGTCGCCGCCGTCGCCGTCACCGTCGACGTCGCCGTCACCGTCGTCATCGCCGTCGTCGCCCGTCGTCGTCAGATTCGCCGCCGTCTTTCCGTCGTCACCGTCGTCGCCGTCGCCGCCGGTTTCGTCGCCACCAGCGTCGTCGAAGTCTGCGTCGTCGTCTTCGTCGCCGACGCCATCGTCGTCGGCGTCGACGCCGTCGTCGCTGTAGTCGTCGACGTCGCCGTCGCCGTCGCCGCCATCCTCGTCGTCGTCATCGTCGGCGCCGTCGTCCTCGCCGCCGCCGTCGTCGTCGTTGTCGCCGCCGCCGTCGTCGTCGCCGACGCCATCGTCGTCGCCGTCCTCGTCGTCGTCCTCGTCGTCGTCGTCGCCGTTGTCGCCGCCGTCGTCGTCGCCGTCGTCGTCGCCTTCGTGGACGTCGCCGTCGACGCCGTCGTCGCTGGCTTCGTCGTCGTCGTGGCCGACGTCGTCGTCGCCGTCGCCGCCGTCAACGTCGTCTTCGTCGCTGTCCTCGTCGCCGTCATCGCCGCGGGCGTCATGGTCACCGCCGCCGACGCCGCCGTCGTCGCCGTCGTCGTCGCCGTCGTCGTCGTCGACGTCGTGCCGTCGTCCTCGTCGCCGTCGGAGTCGTCGTCGCAGACGTCGCCGTCGTCGTCGCCGCCCCGTCGCAGTAGCCGCCGTCGTCGTCGTCGTCGCGCCGTCGTCCCCGTCGCCGTCGGAGTCGGCGTCGTCGCCGTCCCCGTCGTCGTCGTTGTCGTCATCGCCGTCGTCGTCGCCGCAGTCGTCGTCGCCTTCGTCGCCGTTCTCACCGTCGTCGGGGCCGTTGTCGTCGTCGCCGTCGCCGTCACCGTCGTCATCGTCGTCGTCGTCGCCGTCGTCGCCGTCGTCCCCGTGGTCACCGTCGTGGTCGCCGTGGTCGCCGACGTCATCGCCGTCGTCGCCGTCGTCGTCGTCGTCGCTGTCGTCGTCGTCGTCGCCGTGGTCGTCGCCGCCGTCGTCGTCGTCGCCGTCGTCGTCGTCGTCATCGCCGTCGTCGTCCTCGTCGTCGTCGCTGTCGGCATTGTCGCCGCCGTCGTCGTCGCCGTCGAAGCCGTCGTCGTCGTCGTCGACGTCGGCGTGGTCGTTCATGTCGTCGTCCTCGTCGTCGTTGTGGTCGCCGTCGTCGTCGTCGTCGCCGTCGTCGTCGTCGCCGACGTCGTCGTCGTCGCCGACGTCGTCGTCGCCGTCGTCGTCGTCGTCGTCGCCGTCGTCTTGGTCGCCATCGTCATCGCCGAGGCCGCCGTCG
>CAUYUJ010020366.1:0-40000 GCA_963575745.1 Prorocentrum cordatum
TAGAGGAATTCCGGCGCGGGGTGGAGCTAGTTGGTCGACCCGGCCAGAACGGACAAAGTGATAACTTTTGGGTGGTTTTGCGATTTTTTGAAAGATATTTGACCATACCTCGTAGAGCTCTTCGGCATCGATGAGCTAGAGGAATTCCGGCGCGGGGTGGAGCTAGTTGGCCCACCCGGCCAGAACGGACAATGTGACAACTTTTGGGTGGTTTTGCGATTTTTTGAAAGATATTTGACCATTTATTTTGAGAAAGCAGATTTTTACGCCGAGTATTGGCATATAAACTTCCCTCTAACAGCAGCTCAGCTCTCTCGATGCATTTTTACAGGAGCTGACTTCCAGGAACTAAGCGAATATAAAAATCGAAAAAATCGAACTTCAAGATTTTTGAAAAATCTGAATTTTTTGACTCTGTGTCGATTCTCTGCACTCTTACCAGTGAGAGGAGCTCTACGAGGTTCCCGGCGTTGACCAGGTTGACGGTTCACCGCCGGCGCCAGTTTATTTTGAGAAAGCAGATTTTTCGCACCTGTAAACGACTATGAGGGCCTATCCGTCTTAATATGAGCTCTCTAGGCGCACTTTTACTATCAAAACACTTGGCGTAACCATCTTCGTATCGACATGGAAAAAATCATGTTTTCTTTTTGTTCGAGAAATGCTTCCAGAAGCCCTCTCTTTTGATGTTGAGCACTCCTACGCGTGCTAGGAGCTCTACGAGGTTCCCGGCGGTGACCAGGTTGACGGTTCACCGCCGGTGCCAGTTGGCCCACCCGGCGGAGGCGGACAATGTGATAACTTTTGGGTAGTAACTCGTAGAGCTTCCCTTAGCAAGTTATTGCTGGAAGCTTAAGAGTAATTCCGGAGCGCTGGAGAGCTTGTTGGCAAGAAAAATCTCGACGGACCTTTTGCTGACTTTTGGTCGGTTGAAAATTTGGTTCTCAAAATTTGACCATTCGTTAGAGCTCTAGTATTTTTTCGTGATATACGATCTTATTCGCGCTCGGCCATCTTGATCTCAGCTCGAATTGGGTATTCTTTTCACTGCCAAAAAGTTCGTCACGGCGGGTAACGGCCGTGATTTTGGTCGAGTCAACTTGATAGCGTTGTCGGTATTTTCTGCTAACTCGAGGTCTAGGGCAGCTACAGTGCTGGTAAGCACAGCTATCGCACTCAGAATCATCAGGCGCGTTCGCCTGTTGAATCCAGAGGTCTGAACTCGGTCTGCTAGCCGAGCTAGGTTCGCAAACCTATTCGCATTATTGGAGTCATCTTGACAGACGCTCTCGGTTTTCTGTATTTAACTCGAGCTGTAGGGCAGCTACAGGGCTCATTGTCACAGACATCTTTGGGAAATCACCATTCGCGTTCGTCTATTGAACTGAGAGCTCTGAACTCGGCCTGCTGCCTGAGCTAGGTTCGCGAAACTATTTGTATTGTCCGAATCATCTTGAAGAGTGCTCTCGATTTTCTGCACTCAACTCGTGCTGGGTAGGGCTGCAGTGCTGCGGGTCACAGATGTCGATTTGCACACATCAGGCGCGTCTGTCTGTCGATTCCAGAGCTTGAAACTCGGTCTGCTGCTCAAACTAGGTCCGCAAAACTATTTTATTATTCGAGTCGATACTGCTGGTTTTCTGCACTTAACTCGGGCTGTAGGGGGGCTGCAGGGCTGGGAATCACATGAGTGGATTCGCAGACGTCAGACGGGCCCGCCTGTCGCATTCAGAGGTCTGAACTCGGTTTGATACTCGAACTGGATTGCGAAACTGTTTGTTCTTTGTTAGAGTCATCTTGAGAGGTGTGAAATCGCTTGGGCTGAAAAACTGGTCGTCCTTTGGAGTTTTTTTACACACTATTTACTGTCAGGAAGCTCCACGAGTCCCCCGGCGGTAAGAAAGGTTGATGGTTTACCGCCGGCGCCCAGTTTTGCGAATACTTGAAAGATATTTGACCATTTATTTTGAGAAAGCAGATTTTTCGCACCTGTAGTTATCGCGCGTCTGGTAGTAAACTTTTCAGGTCCGTAGCTACAGTATTACTATCAAAACACTTGGAGGAACCGACCTTGGATAGAAACAGAAAAACGCGATTTTTCGATTTTGTCGTTACTCGCTCCAGAAGCTTCCTTCCTGTGTTCTGAGGATCGCTGTGTGAGAAAAGAGCTCTACGAGGGTCCCGGCGGTAATCTGGTTGACGGTTTACCGCCGGTTCCCATTACTATAGGCTCTGTAGCTGCCCTACAGCTCGAGTTAAGTACAGAAAACCGAGAGCGTTTGTGAAGATGCATCGAATAATACGGATAGATTTGCGGACCTGGCCCGGCTAGCAGACCGAGTTCTGACCTCTGGAGTAACTCGTAGAGCTTCCCTTAGCAAGTTATTGCTGGAAGCTTAAGAGTAATTCCGGAGCGCTGGAGAGCTAGTTGGCAAGAAAAATCTCGACGGACCTTTTGCTGACTTTTGGTCGGTTGAAAATTGGGTTCTCAAAATTTGACCATTCGTTAGAGCTCTAGTATTTTTTCCCATGATATTCGATCTTATTCCCGCTCGCCATCTTGATCTCAGCTCGATCGGGTAACTTTGAAGACCAAAAAGCAGGCAGGCGGGAACAGCCATTTTGAGTCATCTTGATACGCGCTGTCGGTTTTCTTAAGATAACTCGAGCTTCAGGACAGCTACAGAGCTGGTCAGCACAGCTAATGCATTCAGAATGATCAGGCGCGTTCGCCTGTTGAATCCAGAGGTCTGAACTCGGTCTGCTAGCCGAGCTAGGGTCGCGAACCTATTGGTATTGTTCGAGTTATCTTGAGAAGTGCTCTCGGTTTTCTGTACTTAAATCGTGCTGGGGGAGGGCTAGAGTGCTGCTAGTCACAGGAATCGAGTTCGAGACATCAGGCGCGTCCGTTCGTCGAACCGAGAGCTCCGAACTCGGTCTGCTGCTCGAACGAGATCCGCGAAACTGTTGTATTATTCGAGTCATTCTGAGAGGTACTCTCGGTTTTCTGCACTTAACTCAGGCTGTATGGGGGGCTGCAGAGCTGGTAATCACAGGAATCGATCTGCAGACATCAGACGCGTCCGTCTGTCGCATTCAGAGGTCTGAACTCGGTTTCATACTCGAGCTCGATTAGAAAACTGTTTGTTTGTTTTGTTGAGTCATCTTGAGAGGTCTATAATCGCTTGGGCTGAAAAACTAGTCGTTCTCTGAAATTCTTTCCCACATTATAAATTGTCAGGAAGCTCTACGAGTCCCCCGGCGGTAAGAAAGGTTGACGGTTTACCGCCGGCGCCCAGTAACTCGTAGAGCTTCCCTGAGCTAGTTATAGCTAGAAGCTAAGAGTAATTCCGGCGCGCTGGAGAGCTAGTTGGCAAGAAAAATCTCGACGGACCTTTTGCTGACTTTTGGTTGGTTGAAAATTTCGTTCTCAAAATTTGACCATTCGTTAGAGCTCTAGTATTTTTTCCCATGATATTCGATCATATTCCCGCTCGCCATCTTGATCTTAGCTCGATCGGGTAACTTTGAAGGCCAAAAAGCAGGCAGGCGGGAAAGGCCGTTTCGAGTCATCTTGATACGTGCTGTCGGTTTTCTCAAGATAACTCGACCTTGAGAACAACTACAGAGCTGGTCAGCACGGCTAATGCATTCAGAATGATCAGGCGCGTTCGGCTGTTGAATCCAGAGGTCTGAACCCGGTCTGCTAGCCGAGCTAGGGTCGCAAACCTATTCGTATTATTCGAGTCATTGTAGCAGACGCTCTCGGTTTTTCGTACTTAACTCGATCTCTAGGGCAGCCACAGAGCTGATAATGACAGAATCGATTAAGAATTATCAGGTGCGTCCGTCTGTTGAATCAAGATCTCTGAACTCGGTGTGCTCCGCGAAATAGGTTCGCAAAACTATTCGTCTTGTTCAAATCATCTTGAGAAGTGTTATCGGTTTTCTGTACTGAAATCGTGCTGGGGAGGGCTACAGTGCAGCTGGTCACAGGAATCGATCAGACGCGTCCGTTCGTCGTACCGAGAGCTCGGAACTCGGGTCTGTTGCTCGAACGAGATCCGCGAAACTGTTGTATTATTCGAGTCATCTGAATGATGCTGTCGGTTTTCTGCACTTAACTCGGGCTCTAGGGGTTCCAGAGCTGGTAATCACAGGCATCGATTCGCAGACATCAGACGCGTCCGCCTGTCGCATTCATAGGTCTGAACTCGGTTTCATACTCGAGCTCGATTGGGAAGCTGTTGGTTTGTTTTGTTAGAGTCATCTTGAGAAGTCTATAATCGCTTGGGCGGAAAAAATAGTCGTTCTCTAAAATTCGTTTCCTCATTATTTATTGTCAGGAAGCTCTACGAGTCCCCCGGCGGTAAGAAAGGTTGACGGTTTACCGCCGGCGCCCAGTGAAGAGCCGAACGCGCCGGATGATTCTGAATGCGATGGATGTGCTTACCAGCTCTGTAGCTGCCCTGCAGCTCGAATTAAGTACAAAATACTCACCACGCGTATCAAGTTGACTCGAATAATACGAATAGGTTTGCGGACCTAGCTCGGCTAACAGACCGAGTTCAGACCTATGGATTGAACAAGCGAACGCGCCTGATGATCCTGAGTGCGATAGGTGTGCTTACCAGCACTGTAGCTGCCCTACAGCTCGAGTACCTCGTAGAGCTCTTCGGCATCGATGAGCTAGAGGAATTCTGGCGCGGGGTGGAGCTAGTTGGCGACCCGGCCAGAAAGGACAAAGTGTTAACTTTTGGTCGGTTTTGCTAAGATTTGAAAGATATTTGACCATTCATTTTGAGAAAGCAGATTTTTACTCCGAGTATTGACATATAAACTTTGTTCCCTGAGCAGCTCAGCTCTCTAGAGCCATTTTTAATACCAGTTCACTTGGAGCAACCGACTTCATGTCCGAAAAATCTGAAGATTTTGTAGAAAAGCTGCCAGAAGCTCTCGCTTGATCCTGAGCTTTCTCACGGATGCAAGGAGCTCTACGAGGTTCCCGGCGGTGACCAGGTTGACGGTTCACCGCCGGCGCCATAGAAAATACCGATAACGCGTATCAAGTTGACTCGAATAATACGAATAGATTTGCAGACCTAGCTCGGCTAGCAGACCGAGTTCAGACCTATGGATTGAACAAGCGAACGCGCCTGGTGATTCTGAGTGCGATAGGTGTGCTTACCAGCACTGCGGCTGCCCTACAGCTCGAGTTAAGTAGAAAATACCTTGTAGAGCTCTTCGGCATCGATGAGCCAGAGGAATTCCGGCGCAGGGCGGAGCTAGTTGGCCGACCCGACCAGAACGGACAATGTCACAACTTTTGGTCGGTAACTCGTAGAGCTTCCCTTAGCTAGTTATAGCTGAAAGCTTAGAGTTACTCGGAGAGCTTCCCTAAGCTAGTTGCTGGAAGCTTAAGAGTAATTCCGGCGCGCTGCAGAGCTAGCAACTCGTAGAGCTTCCCTTAGCTAGTTATAGCTGGAAGCTAAGAGTAATTCCGGCGTGCTGGAGAGCTAGTTGGCAAGAAAAATCTCGACGGAACTTTTGATGACTTTTGCTCGGTTGAAAATTTGGTTCTCGAAATTTGACCATTCGTTAGAGCTCTAGTATTTTTTCCCGTGATATTCGATCTTATTCCCGCTCGCCATCTTGATCTCAGCTCGATCGGGTAACTTTGAAGGCCAAAAAGCACAGTGGCGGGAACGGCCGTTTCGAGTCATCTTGATACGCGCTGACGGTTTTCTGAACATAACTCGAGCTCTAGGGCAGCTACAGAGCTGGTAAGCACAGCTAATGCATGCAGAATGATCAGGCGCGTTCGCCTGTTGAATCCAGAGGTCTGAACTCGGTCTGTGAGCCGAGCTAGGTCCGCAAACCTGTTTGTATTATTCGAGTCATCTTGATAGACACTCTCGGTTTTCTGTACTTGACTCGAGCTTTAGGGTCGCTACAGTGCTGGTAAGCACACCTATCGCACTCAGAATCATCACGCGCGTTCGCCTGTTGAATCCGGAGGTCTGAACTCGGTCTGCTAGCCGAGCTAGGTCCGCAAACCTGTTGGTATTATTCGAGTTATCTTGATAGACGTTCTCGGTTTTCTGTACTTAACTCGAGCTGTAGGGCAGCTACAGGGCTCATTGTCACAGACATCGATGGGAAATCACCAATGGCACGCGTCTGTTGAACCGAGAGGTCTGAATTCGGCCTGCTGCCCGAGCTAGGTTCGCGAAACTGTTCGTATTGTCCGAATGATTTTGAGACGTGCTCTCAATTTTCTGCACTGAACTCGTGCTGGGGGAGGGCTACAGTGCTGCAGGCCACATATATCGATTTTCACACATCAGGCGCGTCTTTCGGTCGATTCCAGAGCTCGGAACTCGGTCTGCTGCTCGAACTAGGTTCGCAACACTATTATATTATTCGAGTCGATACTGTCGGTTTTCTGCATTAACTCCGGCTGTAGGTGGGCTTTAGGGCTGGAATCGCATGAGTGGAATCGCATGATGTCGCATACAGAGGTCTGAACTCGGTTTGATACTCGAACTGGGTTGCGAAACTGTTTGTTTTTTGTTAGCGTTATCTTGAGAGGTCTGAAATCGCTTGGGCTTAAAACAAAGTCGTTCTTTTGAGTTTTTTCCCACAGTATATATTGTCAGGAAGCTCTACGAGTCCCCACCCCGGCGGTAAGAAAGGTTGACGGTTTACCGCCGGCGCCCAGTTGGCAAGAAAAATCTCCTAGTAACTCGTAGAGCTTCCCTTAGCAAGTTATTGCTGGAAGCTTAAGAGTAATTCCGGAGCGCTGGAGAGCTAGTTGGCAAGAAAAATCTCGACGGACCTTTTGGTGACTTTTGGTCGGTTGAAAATTTTGTTCTCGAAATTTGACCATTCGTTAGAGCTCCAATATTTTTTCCCATGATATTCGATCTTATTCCCGCTTGCCATCTTGATCTCAGCTCGATCGGGTAACTTTGAAGGCCAAAAAGCGTCCCGGCGGGAACGACCGTTTCGAGTCATCTTGATACGCGCTGTCGGTATTTTGTACTTCACTCGAGCTGTAGGGCAGCTACAGAGCTGGTAAGTACAGCTATCGCACTCAGAATCATCACGCGCGTTCGCCTGCCGAATCCAGAGGCCTGAACTCGGTCTGCCAGCCGAGCTAGGTCCGCAAACTTATTCGTATTATTCGAGTCATCTTGATAGACACTCCCGGTTTTCTGTACTTAACTCGAGCTTTAGGGCAGCTACAGTGCTGGTAAGCACACCTATCGCACTCAGAATCATCACGCGCGTTCGCCTGTTGATCGAGAGGTCTGAACTCGGTCTGCTAGCCGAGCTAGGTCCGCAAACCTATTCCTATTATTCGAGTCATCTTGATAGACGCCCTCGGTTTTCTGTACTCAACTCGAGCTGTAGGGCAGCTACAGGGCTCATTGTCACAGACATCGATGGGGAATCATCCGTCGCGTTCGTCTATTGAACCGAGAGCTCTGAACTCGGCCTGCTTCCCGAGCTAGGTTCGCGAAACTGTTCGTATTGTCCGAATAATCCTGAGACGTGCTCTCAATTTTCTGCACTCAACTCGTGCTGGGGGAGGGCGACAGTGCTGCAGGTCATACATATCGATCTGCACACATCAGGCGCGTCTTTCGGTCGATTCCAGAGCTCGGAACTCGGTCTGCTGCTCGAACTAGGTTGGCAAAACTATTATATTATTCGAGTCGATACTGTCGGTTTTCTGCACTTAACACGGGCTGTAGGGGGGCTTCAGGGCTGGGAATCACATGAGTGGATTCGCAGAGATCAGACGCGCCCGCCTGTCGCATTCAGAGGTCTGAACTCGGTTTGATACTCGACCTGGGTTGCGAAACTGTTTGTTTTTTGTTAGCGTTATCTTGAGAGGTCTGAAATCGCTTGGGCTTAAAACATAGTCGTTCTTTGGAGTTTTTTCCCACAGTATATATTGTCAGGAAGCTCTACGAGTCCCCCGGCGGTAAGAAAGGTTGACGGTTTACCGCCGGCGCCCAGTTGGCAAGAAAAATCTCGACGGAACTTTTGAAGACTTTTGCTCGGTTGAAAATTTTGTTCTCGAAATTTGACCATTCGTTAGAGCTCTAGTATTTTTTCCCGTGATATTCGATCTTATTCCCGCTCGCCATCTTGATCTCAGCTCGATCGGGTAACTTTGAAGGCCAAAAAGCACTGTGGCGAGATCGGCCGTCTCGAGTCATCTTGATATGCGCTGACGGTTTTATGAACATAACTCGAGCTCTAGGGCAGCTACAGAGCTGGTAAGCACAGGTAGTGCATGCAGAATGATCAGGCGCGTTCGCCTGTTGAACCCAGAGGTCTGAACTCGGTCTGTGAGCCGAGCTAGGTCCGCAAACCTGTTCGGCCGTTTCGAGTCATCTTGATATGCGCTGACGGTTTTAAGAACATAACTCGAGCTCTAGGGCAGCTACAGGGCTTGCGAGCACAGCTAATGCATGCAGAATGATCAGGCGTGTTCGCCTGTTGAATCCAGAGGTCTGGACTCGGTCTGTGAGCCGAGCTAGGTCCGCAAATCTGTTCGTATTATTCGAGTTATCTTGACAGAAACTTTCGGTTTTCTGTGCTGCACTCGAGCTCTAAGACAGCTACAGAGCTGATAGTTGCAGAAACTGATTCAGAATCGTCAGTTGCGTTTGTCTGTCGAATCCAGAGCTCTCAACCCGGTCTTCTGCTCGATCTATAATCGCGACATTATTCGTATTGGTCGCTGAGAGGGGGCTACAGTGCTGGTTGTCATATGAATCGATTTAAAGAGATCATGCGCGTCGGCCTGTCGAATCCAGAGCTCGGAAGGAGTCGATTCCCAGACATCAGACGCGTCCCCTTGTCGTATTCAGAGGTCGAACACTATTCACTATGAGCAGAATGTTAGTGCGTGCTGTCGGTTTTCTTAACTTAATTCGAGCTTGGAAGCTCTACGAGTTCCCCGGCGGCAACCAAGGTTGACGGTTTACCGCCGGCGCCCAGTAATTCCGGCGCGCTGGAGAGCCAGTTGGCTCGAAAAAAAGAACTGGACTTAACTCGTAGAGCTTCCCTTAGCAAGTTATTGCTGGAAGCTTTAGAGTAATTCCGGAGCGCTGGAGAGCTAGTTGGCAAGAAAAATCTCGACGGAACTTTTGACTGGGAACCGGCGGTAAACCGTCAACCAGGTTACCGCCGGGGACCCCGTAGAGCTCTTTTCTTGCCCAGCGCTCCTCGAAACACATCAAGAAAGCTTCTGAAGCGTGAGCCGGAAAACTCGAAAAATCACGATTTTTCGGTTTACATCCAAAATCGGTTCCTGCAAGTCTTTCAGTAGAAATATTGCAGCTACGGACCTGAAAATTTTACTGGCAGACGCGACAGAGCCCAATTCACGTGAGAAAAATCTGGTTTCTGAAAATGAATTGTCAAATTTCTTTCAAATCTTTGCAAAACCGACCCGAGGTCATCACATTGTCTCTTAACGTCCGGTTGGCCAACTAGCTCCACCCCGCGCCCGAATTCCTCTTAGCTCATCGATGGCGAAGAGCTCTACGAGGTATGACTTTTGCTCGGTTCAAAACTGGACGCCGGCGGTAAACCGTCAACCTTGGTTACCGCCGGGAGACTCGTAGAGCTTCCAGCTCGACGAAGTTGAGAACACCGAGGACCTACCAATATTCCGACTCATAGTAAATATTTTGTGTCCTCTCAATGCGACAGGCGGACGCGTCTGACGTCTGCGAGTCGACTTCTATCATTACCGGCCCTGCAGCCCCCCTACAGCCCGAGTTAAGTGCAGAAAACTGACAGCACCTCTCAGGATGACTCCAACAATACAGTAGTTTCGCAGACCTAATTCAGGCAGCAGACGAGTTCCGAGCTCTGGTCTCCGCAGGCGGATGCGCCTGATGTCTCTAAATCGATTGCTGTCCCCAGCAGCACTGTAGCCTCCCCCCAGCACGAAATACCGACAGCACTTCTCAGGATGACTCGAACAATACGAATAGTTTTGCGAACCTAGCTCGGGCAGCAGGCCAAGTTCAGTGCTCTCGAGTCAACGAACAAAGGCGCCTGGTGATTTCCAATTGATTTCTGTGAGTACGAGCTCTGTAGCTGCCCTACGGCTCGAGTTGAGTACAGAAAACCGAGGGCACCTATCAAGATGACCCAAATAATACGAATAGGTTTGCGGACCTAGCTCGGCTAGCAGACCGAGTTCAGACCTCTAGATTTAACAGGCGAACGCGCCTAATGATTCTGACTGCAATAGATGTGCTTGCCAGCTCTGTAGCTGTCTTACAGCTCGAGTTTTAAGACCAGAAAACCGAGAGTGTCTGTCAAGATGACTCGAATAATACGAACAGGTTTCCGGACCTAGCTCGGCTCACAGACCGAGTTCAGACCTCTGGGTTCAACAGGCGAACGCGCCTGATCATTCTGCATGCATAAGCTGTGCTTACCAGCTCTGTAGCTGCCCTAGAGCTCGAGTTATGTTCAGAAAACCGACAGCGCGTATCAAGATGACTCGAAACGGCCGTTCCCGCCACAGTGCTTTTTGGCCTTCAAAGTTACCCGATCGAGCTGAGATCAAGATGGCGAGCGGGAATAAGATCGAATATCACGGGAAAAAATACTAGCGCTCTAACGAATTGTCAAATTTCGAGAACAAAATTTTCAACCGAGCAAAAGTCATCAAAAGTTCCGTCGAGATCTTTCTTGCCAACTAGCTCTGGGGCGCGCCGGAATTACTCTTAGCTTCCAGCTATAACTAGCTAAGGGAAGCTCTACGAGTTATTCCCGGATAGCTCCTTGGAGAGCTAAGGGTTTCAGAGAAGAAGCTGGCGGTGCGTGGTGGGGAGCAAACGCCCACCTCCGCCGGTCCACGACTGGGCGCCGGCGGTAAACCGTCAACCTTTGTTACCGCCGGGGGACTCGTAGAGCTTCCTGACAACATATAATGTCGAAGAAAATTGCAGAGAACGAATAGTTTTTCAGCCCAACTCGAGTATCAGACCGAGTTCGGACCTCTGAATGCAACAGACAGACGCGTCTGATGTCTTCAAATCGATTCCTGTGATTACCCGCCCTGCAGCCCCCCTACAGCCCGTGCTCAGCGCAGAACGCCGACAGTAGCTCTCAAGATGACTGGAAGAATACGAACAGTTTCGTAATTCTAGATCGCGCAGCAGACCGAGTTCAGAGCTCTGGATTCAACAGGCGAACGCGCCTGATTATTCTGAGAGCGATAGATGTGATTACCAGCACTGTAGCTGCCCTACAGCTCGAGTTGAGTAGAGAATACCGACAGCGCCAAGTTGACTCGAATAATACGAATAGGTTTGCGGACCTAGCTCAGCCAGCAGACCGAGTTCAGACCTATGAATTAAACAGGCGACCGTGCCTGATCATTCTGCGTGCGATAGGCGTGCTTACCAACACTATAGCTGCCCTCAAGCTCGTGTTAAGTATAAAATACTGACAACGTGTATTAAGTTGACTCGAATAATACGAATAGGTTTGCGGGCCTAGCTCAGCTAGCAAACCGAGTTCAGACCTATGGATTTAACAGGCGAACGCGCCTGATGATTCTGAGTGCGATAGCTATGCTTACAAGCTCTGTAGCTGCCCTACAGCTCGAGTTAAGTACAAAATACCGACAGTGCATATCAAAATGACTCAAAACGACCGTTCCCGCCAGAGTGCTTTTTGGCCTTTAAAGTTACCCGATCGAGCTGAGATCAAGATGGCGAGCGGGAATAAGATCGAATATCACGGGAAAAAATACTAGAGCTCTAACGAACTGTTGAATTTCGAGAACCAAATTTTCAACCGACCAAAAGTCACCAAAAGTTTCGTCGAGATTTTTCTTGCCAACTAGCTCTCCAGCGCGCCGGAATTACTCTTAGCTTCCAGCTATAACTAGCTAAGGGAAGCTCTACGAGTTATTCTCGCAGCAACTTGCCGGAGCTTGCAGCGGGTCCGGGGGCGTGGCTTCCTAGCGTTTCCCAATACGCGTGGCTCCAGGGTGCGCGAAGCGCTTCGGCAGAGCTTCGGAAGAGCTTCGGCAGTTCTTCCAGGCTCCTAGGCAGATCTTCCTTGCGCGCTTTGCAGGGCCCCACGCATCGTAAACGGCGCCCCTGCAAGCGTCTCCTGCGACGTTTCCAGCGTCCCGCGCATCGTTTCAGGCGGACTTGCAGAGATCCTCGTACGGCGTTCCGCGCTTAACTTTTCCCGGATAGCTCCTTGGAGAGCTGAGGGTTTCAGAGAAGAAGCCGGCGGTGGGTGGTGAGGAGCACACGCCCATCTCCGCCGGTCCACGATCCCCGGAGCAGGTTGCCGGTCCCGGCAGCGTGTTCCGGGAGCTCTCCACCTAGCGTTTCCCAATACGCGTGGCTCCAGGGTGCGCGAAGCGCTTCGGCAGAGCTTCGGAGGAGCTTCGGCAGTTCTTCCAGGCCCCTAGGCAGATCTTCATTGCGCGCTTTGCAGGGCCCCACGCATCGTAAACGAGGCCCCTGCAAGCTTCTCCTACGAGGTTTCCAGCGTCCCGCGCATCGTTTCAGGCTGCCTGGCAGGGATCCCCTTGCGGCGTTTCGCGCTTGCCTTCGCTATCCGGGTTTTGGACGCTTACAATTGGGTGGTTTTGCAATTTTTTGAAAGATATTTGAAAATTCAGTGGAAAGCAGATTTTTACTCCGAGCATTAGTATTTAAACTTCCCCCTGTCTTAGTATGAGCTCTGTAGGCGCACTTTTACTATCAAAAGACTTGGAGGAACCAACTACCTCGTAGAGCTCTTCGGCATCGACGAGCTAGAGGAATTCCGGCGCGGGGTAGAGCTAGTTGGCCGACCCGGCCTTAAGACAAAGTCATGACTTTGGGTCGGTTTTTCTGAGATTTGAAAGATATTTGACAATTCATTCTGAGAAACCATATTTTCCTCACGTGTAGTGGGTTATGCCGCGTCTGTCAGTAAAATTTGCAGGTCCGTGGCTGCAATATTACCATCGAAAGACTTGCAGGAACCGATTTGGGATGGAAACCG
Organism: Prorocentrum cordatum; assembly: GCA_963575745.1. Classification (NCBI taxonomy): domain Eukaryota; class Dinophyceae; order Prorocentrales; family Prorocentraceae; genus Prorocentrum; species Prorocentrum cordatum. The sequence continues at coordinate 13,057 of CAUYUJ010020366.1, forward strand.
AAAAATCGTGATTTTTCCAGTTTTTCGACCCTCGCTTCAGAAGCTTTCTTGATGTGTTTCGAGGAGCGCTGTGCAACAAAAGAGCTCTACGAGGTGCCCGGCGGTAACCTGGTTGACGGTTTACCGCCGGTTCCCAGTTTATGTCGACAAAAAAAAATGAATTTTTCCCTTTTTCGAGAAATGCTTCCAGAAGCTCTCTCTTTCGACTCTGAGCACTCTTACATGTGAAAGGAGCTCTACGAGGTTCCCGGCGGTGACCAGGTTGACGGTTCACCGCTGGCGCCAGTTTTGTTCTCGAAATTTGACCATTCGCTAGAGCCTAGTATTTCCGTGAACTCGTAGAGCTTCCCTTAGCAAGTTATTGCTGGAAGCTTAAGAGTAATTCTGCCGCGCTGGAGAGCTAGTTGGCAAGAACAATCGACGAAACTTTTGCTGACTTTTGGTTGGTTGAAAATTTTGTTCTCGAAATTTGACCATTCGTTTGAGCTCTAGTAGTTTTTCCCATGATATTTGATTTTTTTTGCGCTCGCCATGTTGATCTCAGCTCGATCGGGTAACTTTGAAGGCCAAAAAGCAGACAGGCGGGAATGGCCACTTCGAGTCACTTGTCTGCCAGCCGAGCTAGGGTCGCAAACATATTCGTATTATTTGAGTCATTGTAGCAGACCTTCTCGGTTTTTCGCACTTTACTCGATCTCTAGGGCAGCCACAGAGCTGATCATCACAGAAATCGATTGAGAATTATCAGGCGCGTGCTCTGAACTCGGCCTGCTTCCCGAGCAGTTCGTGAACCTATTGGTATTGTGCGAGTCATCTTGAGAAGTCCTCTCGGTTTTCTGTACTTAAATCGTGCTGGGGAGGGCCGCAGTGCTTCTGGTCATAGGAATCGATTTGGAGACATCATGCGCGTCCGTTGGTCGGACCGAGAGCTCGGAACTCGGTCTGCTGCTCGAACGAGATTCGCGAAACTGTTGTATTATTCGAGTCATCCTGAGAGATACTCTCCGTTTTCTGCACTTAACTCAGGCTGTATGGGGGGCTGCAGAGCTGGTAACCACAGGAATCGATCTGCAGACATCAGACGCGTCCGCCTGTCGCATTCAGAGGTCTGACCTCGGTTTAATACTCGAGCTCGATTGGAAAACTTCGTTTGTTATGTTAGAGTCATCTTGAGAGGTCTATGATCGCTTGGACTGAAAAACTAGTCGTTCTCTGAAATTCTTTCCCACATTATATATTGTCAGGAAGCTCTACAAGTCCCCCGGCGCTAAGAAAGGTTGACGGTTTACCGCCAGCGCCCAGTTCAATCTTATTCCCGCTCGCCATCTTGATCTCAGCTCGATCGGGTAACTTTGAAGGCCAAAAAGCACTCTGGCGGGAACGCCCGTTTCGAGTCATCTTGATACGCGCTGTCGGTTTTCTGAACACAACTCGAGCTGTAGGGCAGCTACAGAGCTGGTAAGCACAGCTAATGCATGCAGAATGATCAGGCGCGTCGCCTGTTGAATCGAGAGGTCTGAACTCGATCTGTGAGTCGAGCTAGGTCCGGAAACCTGTTCGTATTATTGGAGTCATCTTAACAGAAACTCTCGGTTTTTTGGTTTTAACTCGAGCTGTAAGACAGCTACAGAGCTGGCAAGCACACCTATCGCAGTCAGAATCATTAGGCGCGTTCGCCTGTTAAATCTAGAGGCCTGAACTCGGCTGCTAGCCGAGCTAGGTCCGCAAACCTATTCTATTCTTTGGGTCATCTTGATAGGCGCCTCCGGTTTTCTGTACTTAACTCGAGCCGTAGGGCAGCTACAGAGCTCGTAGTCACAGAAGGAAATCACCAGGCGCCTTTGTTCGTTGACTCGAGAGCACTGAACTTGGCCTGCTGCCCGAGCTAGGTTCGCAAAACTATTCGTATTGTTCGAGTCATCCTGAGAAGTGCTGTCGGTATTTCGTGCTGGGGGGAGGCTACAGTGCTGCTGGGGACAGCAATCGATCTAGAGACATCAGGTGCATCCGCCTGCGGAGACCAGAGCTCGGAACTCGTCTGCTGCCCGAATTAGGTCCGCGAAACTATTGTATTGTTGGAGTCATCCTGAGAGGTGCTGTCAGTTTTCTGCACTCACCTCGGGCTGTAGGGGGGCTGCAGGGCTGGTAACGATAGAAGTCGACTCGCAGACATCAGATGCGTCCGCCTGTCGCATTGAGAGGACACAAACTATTTACTATGAGTCGGAATGTTGGTAGGTCCTCGGTGTTCTCAACTTCAGTCGAGCTGGAAGCTCTACGAGTCTCCCGGCGGTAACCAAGGTTGACGGTTTACCGCCGGCGTCCAGTTTCACAACTTTTGCTCGGTTGAAAAATTTGTTCTCGAAATACCTCGTAGAGCTCTTCGGCATCGATGAGCTAGAGGAATTCCGGCGCGGGGTGCAGCTAGTTGGCCCAGCCGGCCGAGGCGGACAATGTGACAACTTTTGGGTGGTTTTGCGAAAATTTGAAAGATATTGGACCATTTATTTTGAAAAAGCAGATTTTTACGCCGAGCATTGGCACATGAACTCCTCTCTGACAGCAGCTCAGCTCTCTCGATGCATTTTTACATGAGTTGACTTCCGGGAACTGAGCGAATATGAACATCGAAGAAATCGAATTTCAAGATTTTCGAAAAATCTTCATTTTTCGATTATGTGTCGATTCTCTGCACTCGTACTAGTGAGAGGGGCTCTACGAGGTTCCCGGCGGTGACCAGGTTGACGGTTCACCGCCGGCGCCAGTTTGACAATTCGTTAGAGCTCTAGTATTTTTTCCCGTGATATTCGATCTTATTCGCGCTCGCCATCTTGATCTAAGTTCGATCGGGTATCTTTTACTGCCAAAAAGCACACTGGCGGGATCGGTCGTTTCGAGTCATCTTGATACGCGTTGTCGGTATTTTGTACTTAACTCGAGCTGTAGGGCAGCTACAGAGCTGGTCAACACACCTATCGCGTTCAGAATCATCAGGCGCATTTGCCTGTTGAATCCAGAGGTCTGAACTCGGTCTGCTAGCCGAGCTAGGTCCGCAAACCTATTTGTATTATCCGAGTCATCTTGACCGACGCTCTCGGTTTTCGGTACTGAACTCGAGCTCTAGGGCAGCTACAGAGCTGGCCAGCACGCCTATCGCGTTCAGAATTATCAGGCGCATTCGCCTGTTGAATCCAGAGGTCTGAACTCGGTCTGTTAGCCGAGCTAGGTCCGCAAACCTATTTGTATTATTCGAGTCATCTTGACAGCCGCTCTCGGTTTCCGGCCTTTAACTCGAGCTGTAGGGCAGCTACTGAGCTGATAGTCACATCAATCGATTGGCAGTTATCAGGCGCGTTCGTCTGTTAAATCGAGAGATCTGAACTCGATCTGCTGCCCGAGCTAGGTTCGCGAAACTATTTTATTCTTCGAATAATCTTGAGAATTGCTTTTAATTTTCACTCAACTCGTGCTGGGAGAGGGCCACAGTGCTGCTGCTCACAGAAATCGATTCAGACACATCAGGCGCGTCCGTCCGTCGAACCGAAAACTCGGAACTCGGCCTGCTGCTCGAACTAGGTCCGCGAAACTATTGTATTATTGAAGTCATCCTGAGAGATGCTCTCGGTTTTCTGCATGAACTCGGGCTGTAGGGGGCACAATCGCCTGTCATTCAGAGGTTTGAACTCGGTTCGATATTCGAACTGTGTTGCGAAACTAGTTTTTTTTTGTTAGAGTCATCTTGAGAGGTCCGACATCGCTTGGGCTGAAGAACTAGTCGTTCTCTGGCGTTTTTCCCCACATTATATAGTGTCAGGAAGCTCTACGAGTCCCCCGGCGGTAACCAAGGTTGACGGTTTACCGCCGGCGACCAGTTTTGCTCAGATTTGAAAGATATTTGACCATTTATTTTCGGAAAGCAGATTTTTCGCACCTGTAAACGACTATGAGGGCCTCTGCGCCTTAATATGAGCTCTCTAGATGCACTTTTACTATCAAAACACTTGACGCAACCAACTTTATGTCGACATAACTCGTAGAGCTTCCCTCAGTAAGTTATTGCTGGAAGCTTTAGAGTAATTCCGAAGCGCTGGAGAGCTAGTTGGCTCGAAAAAAAAAGAACTGAACTTTTCACAACTTTTGGTCGGTTGAAAATTTTGTTCTCGAAATTCAACAATTCGTTTGTGCTCTAGTATTTTTTCCTGTGATATTCGATCTTATTCCCGCTCGCCATCTTGATCTCAGCTCGATCGGGTACCTTTTACTGCCAAAAAGCACACTGGCGCGATCGGCCGTTTCGAGTCATCTTGATACGCGATGTCGGTATTTTGTACTTAACTCGAGCTGTAGGACAGCTACAGAGCTGGTAAGCACAGCTAATCGATGTAGAATGATTAGGCGCGTTCGCCTGTTGAACCCAGAGCTCTGAACTCGGCTTGCTAGCCGAGCTAGGTCCGCAAACTTATTCGTATTATTCGAGTCATCTTGATTCGCACTGTCGGTATTCTGAACTCAACTCGAGATATAAGACAGCTGCAGAGCTGGTAAGCACGCCTCATCGAATCAGAATGATCAGGCGCGTTCGGCTGTTCCAACCAGAGGTCTGAACTCGGTCTGCTAGCCGAGCCAGGTCCGCAAACCTATTCGTATTATTCGAATCATCTTGACAGGCGCTCTCGGTTTCCTGTACTTAACTCGAGCTATAGGGCAGCTACAGGGCTGATACTTACAGAAACCGATTCAGAATCATCAGTCGCGTTTGTCTGTCGAATCCAGAGCTCTGAACTCGGTCTGCTGCCCGATCCAGAATCGCGAAATTGTTCGTATTCTTCCAGTCATCTTGAAAGCTGCTGTCGGCTTTCTGCACTTAACTCGGGCTGTAGGGAGGCTGCAGGGCGGGTAATCGCAGGAATCGATTCGGAGACATCAGACGCGTCCGCCTGTCGCATTCAGAGGTCTGAACTCGGTATGATACTCGACTTGGGCTGAAAAACTATTCGTTCTCTGCAGTTTTTTTCGACATTATATGTTGTGAGGAAGCTCTACGAGTCCCCCGGCGGTAACAAAGGTTGACGGTTTACCGCCGGCGCCCAGTGAAAAAAAAACATGGTTTCTCTTTTTCGAGAGAAGCTTGCAGAAGCCCTCTCTTTCGATGCTGAGCACTCTTACGCGTGCTAGGAGCTCTACGAGGTTCCCGGCGATGACCAGGTTGACGGTTCACCGCCGGCGCCAGTACCGACAACGCGTATCAAGATGACTCGAAAGAGCCGATCCCGCCGGGACGCTTTTTGGCAGTAAAAGATACCCGATCGAGCTGGGATCAAGATGGCGAGCGAGAGTAAGATCGAATATCACGGGAAAAAATACTAGAGCTCAAACGAATTGTTGAATTTCGAGAACAAATTTTTCAACCGACCAAAAGTCACCAAAAGGTCCGTCGAGATTTTTCTTGCCAACTAGCTCTCCAGCGCTTCGGAACTGGGAACCGGCGGTAAACTGTCAACCAGGTTACCGCCGGGCACCTCGTAGAGCTCTTTTCTTGCACAGCGCTCCTCGGAAAACATGAAGGAAGCTTCTAAAGCGAGAGCCGAAAAATTCGAAAAAATACGACTTTCCGGTTTCCATGCAAAAGCGGTTCCTGCAAGTCTTTTGATAGTAATATTGCAGCTACGGACCTGAAAATTTTACTGGCAGACGTGACATAACCACAACACGTGAGAAAAATCTGGTTTCTCAAAATGAATTGTCAAATATCTTTCAAATCTTACCAAAACTGGGCGCCGGCGGTAAACCGTCAACCTTGGTTGCCGCCGGGAGACTCGTAGAGCTTCCTAACTCGACTTAAGTTGAGAAAACAGACAGCACTTACCAACAATCTGACTTATAGTGAATAGTTTTTGACCTCTGAATGCGACAAGCGGACGCGTCTGATGTCTGCGAATCGATTCTTGTCATTACCAGCTCTGCAGCACCCCTACAGCCCGAGTTGAGTGCAGAAAACCGACAGCACCTCTCAGGATGACTCGAACAATAGGAATAGTTTCGCGGACCTAGTTCGGGCAGCAGACAGAGTTCAGAGCTCTGTATTCTACAGGCGGACGCGCCTGATGTCTTCAAATCGGTCCCAGTGATTACCAGCCATGCAGCCCCCCTACAGCCCGAGTTAAGTCCAGATAACCGACAGCATCTCGCAAGCGACTCGAACGATACGAATAGTTTCGCGATTCTAGATCGGGCAGCAGACCGAGTTCAGAGCTCTGGATTCGACAGACAAACGCAACTGATGATTATGAATTGGTGCGTGTAACTATGAGCTCTGTAGCTGTCCTACAGCTCGAGTTAAGTGCAGAAAACCGAGAGTTTCTGTCAAGATGACTCGAATAATACGAACAGGTTTCCGGACCTAGCTCGGCTAGCAGACCGAGTTCACACCTGGGTTCAACAGGCGAACGCGCCAGATCATTCTGAATCGATTAGCTGTGTCTACCAGCTCTGTAGCTGCCCTAGAGCTCGAGTTATCTTGACAAAACCGTCAGCGCATATCAAGATGACTCAAAACGGCCGATCCCGCCACAGTGCTTTTCGATAGTAATATTCACCCGATCGAGCTGAGATCAAGATGGCGAGCGGGAATAAGATCGAATATCACGGGAAAAAATACTAGAGCTCTAACGAATTGTCAAATTTTGAGAACAAAATTTTCAAACGAGCAAAAGTTGTCAAAAGTTCAGTCGAGATTTTTCGAGCCAACTAGCTCTGGGGCGCGCCGGAATTACTCTTAGCTTCCAGCATTTACTTGCTAAGGGCAGCTCTACGAGTTACCGACCCAAAGTCACCACTTTGTCTCTTAAGGCCGTGTCGGCCAACTGAACCTAGTTCGGGCAGCAGACCGAGTTTCGAGCTCTAGATTCGACAGGCGGACGCGCATGATCTCTTGAAATCGATTGATATGACAACCAGGACTGTAGCCCCCTCTCAGCGCAAGTTGAGTGAAGAAAACTGAGAGCACTTCTCAAGATGACTCGACCAATACGAATAATTTCGCGATTCTGGATCGGGCAGAAGACCGAGTTCAGAGCTCTGGATTCGACAGACAAACGCAACTGACGATTCTGAATCAGTTTCTGTAAATATCAGCTCTGTAGCTGTCTCACAGCTCGAATTAAGTGAAGAAAACCGAGAGTTTCTGTCAAGATGACTCGAATAATACGAATAGGCTTGCGGACCTAGCTCGGCTCACAGACCGAGTTCAGACCTCTGGATTCAATAGGCGAACGCGCCTAATCATTCTGCATCGATTAGCTGGGCTTGCCAGCTCTGTAGAAAAGCTCGAGTTATGTTGATAAAACCGTCAGCGCGTATCAAGATGACTCGAAACGGCCGATCCCGCCAGAGTGCTTTTTGGCCTTCAAAGTTACCCGATCGAGCTGAGATCAAGATGGCGAGCGGGAATAAGATCGAATATCACGGGAAAAAATACTAGAGCTCTAACGAATGGTCAAATTTCGAGAACAAAATTTTCAACCGACCAAAAGTCACCAAAAGTTCCGTCGAGATTTTTCTTGCCAACTAGCTCTCCAGCGCGCCGGAATTATGGGAACCGGCGGTAAACCGTCAACCAGGTTACCGCCGGGACCCTGGTAGAGCTCTGCATAGACCAGGTCGATTCCGAGATAATAGCAGAAAAAAGCTTCTGCATACTAGCTTGACATGTGTTGTTCGGTCGTGCATCATGGTGGTTCCCCGTAGTCTTTTAATCGAAATAATGCAGCTAGGGCTCTGAGAATTGCACCATCGAAAGCGCCATGATTCACTGCATAGAATAAAAATTCAAATATGCAAAACGAATTTCAAAATCTCTCGCCATCTTCGAAAAACCGACCCCAGGTGACCACATTGTCCGCCCGGGCCGGGTCGGCCAACTAGCTGCAAGCCGCGCCGGAATTCCTCTAGCTCATCGAGGCCGAAGAGCTCTACGAGGTACTCTTAAGCTTCCAGCAACTAGCTTGGGGAAGCTCTACGAGTCATTCCTCTAGCTCTTCTACCATCAGAGCTCTACGAGGCATTACTCTAAGCTTCCAGCAATAACTTGCTAAGGGAAGCTCCACGAGTTACTAGCCTTCCCGCGGCGGAATTCCTCTAGCTCATCGATGCCGATGAGCTCTACGAGGTATTACTCTCAAGCTTCCAGCATTAACTTGCTAAGGGAAGTTCTACGAGTTACTAGCTCCACCCCGCGCCGGAATTCCTCTAGCTCATCGGTGCCGAAGAGCTCTACGAGGTATTACTCTAAAGCTTCCAGCAATAACTTGCTCAGGGAAGCTCTACGAGTTACCCGGAGAGCAAAGAGAACACACACACGAAGACCTTCCTGGCAAGCCCACGGAAGCTAGCGTGAAAGCCCCTCTGGGGCTCTGGGGGGCTCCCCCGCAGCGCTTCCGAAGCGCTGCCAAAAACGCTTCCACGCGTGCACGCGTGCGGGCACGCGTGCAAGCTTGCCGGAAGCTCTCCCGGACCAGTTGCCGGATCGAACGACCTGCTGCGAGAATTCTGCACCGGCGGAGATGGGCAAGGCGGGCACCACCAACGTCCGGCTTCAAATCTGGCCATGGCCGTGGCCGTGGCCGTGGCCGAGGCCGAGGCTGAGGCCGAGGCCGAGGCCGAGGTGGCCGTGGCCGTGGCCGTGGCCGTGGCCGTCGCCGTGCCGTGTCTGTGGCCGTGACCGTGGTCGTGGCCGTGGCCGTGGCCGTGGCCGTGGCCGTGGCCGCTGCCGTGACCGTGGCCGTGGCCGTGGCCGTGGTCGTGGTCGTGGCCTTGGCCGTGGCCGTGGCTGTGGCCGTGGCCGTGGCCGTGGCCGTGGCTGTGGCCGTGGCCGTGGCCGTGGTCGTGGTCGTGCTTGTGGTTGTGGTCGTGGCCGTGGCCGTGGCCGTGGCCGTGGCCGTGGCCGTGACCGTGGCCGGCCGTGGCCGTGGCCATGGCGTGGCCGTGGCCGAGGCCGAGGCCGAGGCCGAGGCCGAGGCCGAGGCCGAGGTGGCCGTGGCCGTGGCCGTGGCCGTGGCCGTCGCCGTGCCGTGTCTGTGGCCGTGGCCGTGGTCGTGGCCGTGGCCGTGGGCGTGGCTTTGGCCGTGGCCGTGGCCGTGGTCGTGGCCGTGGCCGTGGCCGTCGCCGTGGCCGTGGTCGTGGTCGTGGTCGTGGCCGTGGCCGCGGCCGTGGCCGTGGCCGTCTTGGCCGTGGTCGTGGCCGTGGCCGTGGTCGTGGCCGTGGTCGTGGCCGTGGCCGTGGTCGTGGCCGTGGCCGTGGCCGTGGCGTGGCCGTGGCCGTGGCCGTGGTCGTGGTCGTGCCCGTGGCCGGAGCCCTGGCCGTGGCTCGCGATTTTTTCGCGGTGGTCTTCCTTTTCCAGTCACCGCCGCGGCTGCGGTCGGGGCTGCGGCTGCGGCCGCCGCTGGGGGGGGGGAACTATCTGCAGTCGGGGATGCGGCTGCGGCCGCGGCTGGGAGGGGGAAACCATCGTTATTTTTTCGCAGTGGTTTTGCCGCGACTGCGGTCTGGGCTGCGGCTGCGGCTGCGGCTGCGGCCGTGGCTGGGAGGGGGGAGCTATCGCGAATTTTTCGCGGTGGTTTTCCCGGCCGCGTCCGCGGCCGCGGCTGCGGTCGGGGCTGCGGCTGCGGCCGTGGCTGGGAGGGGGAAACTATCGCGAATTTTTCGCGGTGATTTTCTTTTCCCGGCTGCGGCCGCGGCTGCGGTCGGGGCTGTGGCTGCGGCCGTGGCTGGGAGGGGGAAGCTATCGGGAATTTTTCGCGGTGGTTTTCTTTTCCTGGCCGCGGCTGCGGTCGGGGCTGCGGCTGCGGCCGCGGCTGGGAGGCGGGAAATTGTCATTTTTTCGCGGTGGTTTTCTTCTCCCGGCCGCGGCCGCGGCTGCGGTCGGGGCTGCGTCTGCGGCCGTGGCTGGGAGGGGGGACCTATCGCGAATTTTTCGCGATGGTTTTCCTCTCTTGGCCGCGGCCGCGGCTGCGGGCGGGTCTGCGGCTGCGGTCGCGGCTGGGAGGGGGAAAGTATCGCGATTTTTTCGCGGTGGTTTTCCTCTCCCGGCTGCGGCCGCGGCCGCGGTCGGGGCTGCTGCTGCGGCCGTGGCTGGGGGGGAAAATTTCCGTGAATTTTTCGCGGTGGTTTTCTTGTCCCAGCCGCGGCCGAGGCCGCGGCTGCGGCTTCCCGCTACGGAGGCCCCCCCTGCGCCCCCCCCACCCCGAGAAAGGCTTCCCCTTGCGAGGGCGGCCTTGCGAAGGGCACCCCGCGAAAGGGCGCGCCGCGAAGGGCGAGGGGGGGAGGGAAAAGGGGGAGAGCAGAAGGGGCAGCAGAGGAAGCAGAGCGAACGAAGGAGCGGGACAGAACAGCAAAAGGAGGGGGACGGGGGAAGACAGCAGGGGGCGGCAAGGGGAGCGGCCGAAGGGAGGCAGCAGGGGCAGCAGCCAGAGTTTGGAGGGAGGGGGGAGGGAAGGAGGAGGCAGGAAGGACAAGGGCGGGCGGCGGCGACGACGACGACGGCGGCGCCGCCGCCGCCGCCGCGGCCGCCGCTGCCGGGAGGGCAGCAAGGGCACCGCCGCCGCGGCCGCCTGCCGCCGCCGCCGCGACGACGGCGACCGCCGCGCGCCCCGGCTCAAGCAGGCGCGCCCCGCCCGGCCCGCCGCCCCCTGCGCCGCGCGCGGGGCAGCGGGGGCGCGGGGCGGCCGCGCCGGGCGCGCGCGCGCACGCGCGCGCACGCCACGCGCACGCACACACACACACACGCAACACGCACGCACACCACGCACGCGCGCACACGCGCGACCTCCCCTCTCTCCCAGGTATTGCGGTGGTTGACCTTAAACTAACCACCCGCCCATATTTCCTGCGCCCGGGAGGGGGGGAAATGTGGGTGCCCGCGCTCGGAGGAGGCGGGGCCCAGCGCTCGGGGGAGGCTGGGGGGGGGGGCGCTCGGAGGAGGCTTCCCCGGGGCTGGCGCTGATCATCCAAGTCTCCTTGGGCAGATGATCAGCGCTGGTCCCAGCCGGACGCGGGCCGGTTACCTGCCCCAGCGCTCGGAGGAGGCTGGGGCGGGTTGTTTTCTGGCGGCGGCGAGCTTCAGCGCGCTCTCTCCTCCGGGAGGGGGCGCGGTGGAGTTTGCCGCCGCTGGAAAACATTGTTCGCGCTCGGAGGAGGCGAACAGAAAGGAGAGAGCCAGGACCGGGGCGGGGCCGGGGCCGGGGGCGGGGCCGGGGGCGGGGCCGGGGCCGGGGTCGGGGGCCGGGGCGGGGCTGGGGCCGGAGGGGGCCAGCTTTTCTGAACCGTGGGGTTTGGGAAGCCGTCACTATCGCGAATTTTCTGCAAGGTTTTTTACAGAAAATTCGCGGTCGTCGACGCGCCCTCGGGCCGAGGCAGCAGCTTCTGGGAGGTGCCGCTCGGAGGGGGAAACTATCGCGAATTTTTCGCGACAGTTTCTGGTCCCCGGGGGCATCTCCCAGGACGCGGGCGAGGGGGGCAGCTTCTCTGGAGAATGTGTACTGGGAAGCCGTCACTATCTGGAATTTTTCGCAAGGTTTCTCGCGGAAAAGTCGCGATCGTCGACGCGCGGGGGGCCACGGGCGTGCGAGCCGGGTTTTTTCGGGGAAATTGCATGACGGGAGACCGTCACCATCGCGATTTGTCGCCGTTTTCGGCTCCGGGTGTCGCCCTGGTTCTGGCCCCGGAGCTTCCGGAGGCGCCCAGGTCGCCAGCGGCGGAAGCAGCGCAGAAACGTACGGGGGCGCGTGCGCTGGGACCGCCCAGCGGCCCTGGAGGCGCGCGGATGTCCCCGGAGGTCAAAATTGGGGAAAAAGGAGAGGAGGACGAGGAGGAGGGGCGAAAAACGGCGGCACTGGGGCGTCTGGAGGCTCAGGAGTTCGCGGACTTGGTAGCGCTGGGAAAGCAGTCGAGGGGGTGCTGGCTGAGGGCGTCTTCGGTGTCGGCCCCGGCCCCGGAGGAGGAGGAGGAGGAGGAGTGGGAGGAGGAGGAGGAGGGGGGCGACCAGCGCGATTTTTTCGAACGCTTTTTGGCCGGAGAAGTGCGTGCTTTCGACGCCAGCGACGACGTTGGCGAGCACGACGCCGACGATTGCGTGGACGACTGGGGCGACGCTGACGACGATTGGCTCGACGCTGACGGCGCCGTCTGTCCGGCCCCGGCCCGGGCCTCGGCCTTGGCCCAGGCCTTGGCCGCGCCGCCGGTCTTGGCTGGAGTCTTGGCGCCGGCCCCGGCTTCTGGGTCGGCTTCCGCGCCGCGTTGGGCCCCGGCCCCAGCGTCGACCTTTGTTGCAGCTTCTTCCAGGACGCGCTCGGAAGTCGACGAAGCGCCGTCTTTCGCCCCGGCTATGGCCCCGGCCTTGGCCCTGGAGCTTCTGGAGGCGCCCGTGCCATTAGTGGCAGGTTTGGGGGGGAGGTCGCAGGGCCAGCGGGCGGTTCGGAGGTCTGGCAGAGGCTCTGGCCCCACGACGTGGGCGCAGAGGCTGAGGGAATGTCTCCGCTCGGAGAACTTCGAACTCCAGAGAGAAGTCTTCGACGCCGCGGCGTTCGACGCAGCGGGGCAGCGCGAGAAGGCGTTGCGGAAAGTGCGCCGCGCAGCCGCCAGGCGATTGCGCTGTTTGCGGCGGGGCACGGCGTGGGCGCAGCGAGCGGCGGTGGCGGTCGTTCTGAACGAACATATCCGCGCGGCGCCCCTGTCTCCGCCAGCGCGCCCCCGTTCGCAGGCGCGCGCGTCTGAGGAGGCGCCGCTGCGGGTGGGCTCCCCGAGAAGTTCTGCGACGCAGGAGACCGCGAAGCGATTCCTCAATGCTCGGGCATCGCAGGCCGTGGACTCGGGGTCGCGTCGGCGCGTCTCGCGCCGTGCCGCTGCGGTGCCCGATGGCGCGAAGTCTGTCGGCGACGTAGCTTTGATCGCAGCGTGCGTCTGCGCCGCGTGCGGTCTGCCCTCTGCGAGGGAGCCGGGCGCCGCGGTCGCGGCGGGGGTCGCGCGCGCGACGGCCCGCGCACGCGTGGCAGGAGAGGGGCAGTTTCTGGCGCAACGCTGAGGCGTCATCAGAAGCTGGCCCTTCCGCCGCCACGGTGGCGGTCGCCAAGTGGTTCTACTGTGGTTGGCGTGGCTTGTTCGCGCGCAAGTGCGGGGGGCGGCGCGTCTCCGCGCGGAGGTTCTCCCCTGGCATCGGGATCGGCGGCGCGAAGGGCAGGGCGTCGCAGGGCGCTGGCGACTGCGCGAGTGATGCTGCGTGGAGGGCGTCGCGAGGCGCGGGCGAGTGCGTCGGCGTTGCTGCGCTGCGCGTGGCCTCTGTCCTCGCCGCGCTGGGTGGCGTGCTTGCCGATGGATTCTCGCACGTGGGTCTGGGCTCTGCAGGGGCGCCCAGCGCGTCCCGTGCTTGGCGTCGGCGGCTTCGACGCGGCGTCGCGTCGGGGCGACTCAGAGTCGTCGAGGCCGGAGATCGCCTGGGTGCGTGGCGGAATAAGTGTTTGCAGTTGAGCGTTGCTGGGCTTGGCTGTGCTGGCGCGCGCGCGCAAGCGGAGGTTATCTTTGAAGTGCAGTGCGCGAATGATTCCGGGGCTGGGGCGTGCGGTGACGCTGCGGAGAGAGCGAATTTCGCGGCGGTGCAGGGTTGGCTGGAGGCGCGACGGGCGAGGGTGCGTGTCTATGCGGCGCACAGTGCAGACTGCGTCCTGCGGGGAGAGTGTTCTGGCGCGTGGTTTTTGGGTTGCGCGTGGGGGCGGGACATTGGCAGTGTCGTATGGTATCCAGAGGGGCATGTTGCAGAAGTCGTTGATGTGGATGGCCGCTTGGCAGATGGCGTGCCTCTCGGAGACGCCGACGGCGCGCCGTGGCTGCGCTCGGTCGCGGGCGCGCCGAAGAAGACCGCGCCGAAGCAGAAGGCGGCCGCGAAGAGCCAGCGAGGAGCGCATCTGCGAGGCGCGCAGAACCCAAGCGTGGCTGCGCGGAAGAGACGCGCGATGGGCGAGGTCGGCGGCCCAGCAGGCGGGGCAGCAGGAGCGGAGGAGTCAGGCGCGGCGGTCGGTCGGTCGGCGGGCGGCGCGGCGGGCGGGGGGGGGTCTGGCAGAGCGGGCGCAGATCTGGAGTTCAGTGGCGCGACGCGCGCGGGCGCTTCCGCGCAGACTGGCGGCCGAGATGGGCGCCCGCTCGGCAGGGCGCCGACGACGATGGGCGATCCTGACGCGGGCGTGGACATGTGGGATGCGGGGCGTGACGAGGGAGAGTGCTGCGACGTGGAAGGCGGCGCCGCTGGGGATGATGCAGCTCGCCGTGTCGCGGCGGAGGCGGGAGGTGCGTCGACGCGACGCGCGTCCGGGTCTCGCTGGAGCGCTGGCGCTGGCAGCGCCGCGGCGCGGATCATTCCCGGGGTTGACGACTTCAGCAGCGACGACGGTGGCGGGCAGGTCTGCGCCGGGCACGAGGGCGGCGACGCTGGTGGCGAAGGGCGCGGCGGCGGTGGTCGCGGCCGCGCTCGCGGCGCGGCGGCGGGGGGCGGCGGGCGGGCGGCTGCTCGGCGTCGTATCATTCCAGGTGTGAACGATTTCAGCAGCGATGAGGATGCTGGCTTCGTTGGCGCTCAGGGCGAGGTGGGTGTCGTTGGCCGTGAGGCGCGGGGCCGCGGGGGGCGTGGTCGTGGTCGGGGTGCCAGGCGAGGGCGGGCGGCTGCTGGCTCGCGTCGCATCATTCCAGGTGTGAACGATTTCAGCAGCGACGAGGAGGGCGGCATCGTTGGCGCCGAAGACGAGCTGGGGGTTACTGTCGGTGAAGAGCAGGGTAGCGGGGAGGGCGGTCGCCGTGGGGTGGTGGTGGCGCGGCCGGGCAGGACGGCTGTTCTTCCCCGCGTCCCAGGCGTCACTGATTTCAGTGACGATGAATACGGCGCGCCCGCTGGGCCCGCAGCGTACGGAGCTTCTCGTCCGCGCAGGGGCAGGGGGGCACGCCGGAAGCGCGGGGCCGCGGACGGGTCGCTCGCGACAGAGGCGGAGTCCAGGCAGTTCCAGCCGGATTACGTGGATGAGGACCGCTGCAAAGGGATGACGTGGGGGGGTGGCTGGGGGCGAGAGCAGTGCCGGTCGCGGCCCCAGAAAGGCAGCGACGTGTGTGGGAAGTGTGCCAGACATGGTTGTCCGCACGGGCGCGTCAGGGGCCCGATCCCTACGCTCGCGTTGGACAAGTTCAAGGAATTTGCATTGAAGGCGAATAAGGCATCAAAGCAGTGGTACGCGCGGCACGCGATGTGGGACGCGGCGTCGAAGATCAAGCCGGAGTTGAAGTCCTTGTGTGAGGTGGACGTGCACGGTCGGTTCGTGCTGTCCAACAGTGAATATGAGCAGTGCCTTAAGAAAGTTCATGATAATTTTAGAATACATAAGAATTATGGGCGTTTTGGCTTCGTGTATGAGCAGGGTGCAGGGGTGGCGCGGCGGAGCCGGTGTCGACGTCGCGGATGGCGCGGTGAACGAGGGTGGCTGTGCCGAGGGCGCGGGCGGGGGCCGCGGGAAACGGCGGTTGGGGCGCAAGACGTCCGAGGTGGAGGCCGGCGGGGGCGCTGCGGGACGCGGGGCGCGGAAGCGGCGGCTTGGGCGCAAGACGTCCGAGGTAGAGGCCGCTGGGGCTGGCGCGGAGCGCGGGGCTGCGGAGGGCGGGCGCGCTGGAGAGGAGGCCGCTGGGGCGGCGAGGGCGTCGTCGACGGGGCGCAGAAGGAGGCTCGAGTGCAAGACGTCTGCGGAAGAATGGGCTGTGGAGGGCGGCGGCGGGCGCCTGGCCGCGGAGGGGCGCGGCGGCGAGGTCGCCGCGGAGATGGTGGAGCTCTCGGCTTCGGAGCGCGAGGACGAGCGCTCTGCGTCGGATCATGAGGAGGACGACGTGGCCTTGCTGGACGAGGTGCGCGGCGCGCTCAACGCGGAGCTCGTGCGTTTCGCCGGTGCCGGACCTCCGGCCGAGGCAGATGAGGCGGAGGCGCTGGCGGCGGAGGGGGCGGACGGGCGCGCGTCGCGCCGCTCTGGGTTGCCTCGTGGCGGGGGTGGGGATGCGCGCGCGTGGGCAGTGGCGTCCGTGCCACACCTGAAGGAGAGGCGGCTGCAGGATCTGGTGCATGCCGTGCGTGAGTACCTGCTGTCGCGGCGCGGCTGCAACCCGGCGAGCGTGCGGATCCAGGGGTCGGGCGGCGACGCGTTGTGGGGTGCGCTGATGGAGCCTGGGCGGCCAGGGCGGTTTGGGAGAGTGCTGCTGGAGCTGGAGGACCGCGCGCGTGGTCGTGGCCCGAGCGAGGAGCGCTCCTCCTGGGAGGAGATTGCCGTGGAGGAGGATTTCCGGTGTCGCTCGGAATGGCCCCGGGTGCGCTTCGAGTGTAGTATGTTGCAGACGCCCGTCGTGGTTGAGGGCGGTGCGACGCGGTGCGGTGGCGGGCGGTGCGGTGCTGCGATGAGCCGGGCGGGGGCGACGCGGATGACTTTCGTGCTCTGTGGCAGCGCGAGTCGCGGGTCGCGGCTGGGTTCGCAGCGAACGTGGTGCTGGACGACGACGTGGTTGTGTTGCCCGTGGAGCGGCCTGTCGGCTGGCGGGAGCCAGCGGACATGGCGGGGGCGTGGTGGCGGGGGCAGGGGCCGCGCGAGCGCAGGGCGGAGGAGGGGGAGAATCCGGGCCGCGTCTGGGTTGGCCAGCTGCAGGAGGACGTAGGGGTGGCGCGGCTGCTGGCCGAGGCACGTGCAGGTGAACGCTCTGTGCAGGATGGTCTCGACGCGCTGCAGCAGGGTGGTCCGGGCGCGCGGGGGGCAGGTCGCGCGGGTCGTGGTCGCGGGCGCCCGGCGAGGAAGCGCAACAAGTACTCGAATGATTTGCGAGTGGTGCTCCGAAGCAGACGGGCTCCGACCGACCGCGCGCGCCCCGGCAATATGGAAGTGTTCGTGTTTGGGGGGGCGCCCGAGGCTGACCACTGGGTTTTCCGACCGCGGCCGGACGTGCGCTATCGCGTGGGACTCGCTGTTTCGTTAGCGCAGAGACCAGACCACCGAGCGCGTGTTGCTGCAGGAGATGTTCACCAGAAGTGCATGCTGCTGGCGCTGAAGACGGTGCCGCTGCGCGTGGCGAAGTACGACGTGCAGCTGCGCGACGCGTCCGTTCGGGCTGTGCAGGCGGCGGAGGCGATCCTGACGCGCATGGTGAAGTTCACGTGCCACGAGTGCCAGGAGCGGTTCCCGGCGTTCCACCCTGCCTTCGAGCCGCCGGACCAGCTCGCGGAGGAGATGCTGCTGCTGCGGCGCGGCGGGGACGGGCTGGCCGCGTGCAGCACGGAGGTGGCCGAGTGGGACGAGGTGCCGCCGAGCGACCCGCCGGACGGCTTCGCTCTGGAGTGCGCGGGCGTGTGCATGCGGTGCAGGCGGGATCTGGACAAGCAGGCGGCGGCCGCGCCCACGGAGGACGACTTGTACCAGGTGGTGGGTCTCCGTACTGCGCAGAACCATATGGACCCGTGCTTCCGTTTCCCCTCCGATGACCTCCGCGAGCTGTTCGATCAGGCCACGCTCACGGAGGGTTTGCTCAATGCCCTGGACCACATGCAGGTGCACCTGGCCACCGTGTCCCGGACGGGGCTGCGCAAGTACCGCAAGAACATCATTTCGTTCCCGCAGGACGTGGCTGGGTTCGCGCGGCGCCACGAGCTGATGAAGGGGTTCCGCGTCGGGGACCGCGTGAACTCGGTGCGGGGGCCCGGCGAGCGCCCCGACGACCCGCAGCGCCCCGAGCGCATGGCTGCGGGCAGCACTGACGAGGAGCGGCAGCGTTTCGGCGTAGACATCTGTGGGCGCCTGGTGTTTCCAGGGCGTGTCGCAGAGGTGCTGCTCAGCGGGGAGGTGCTCATCGACTACGATCATGGCGGCAGGGGGAAGGAGCTTCAGGAGAACGTGGAGCCGCGGGTGGCGCTGCCCTGGCACCCGAGGAAAGTGCCCTTCAGCCTGATGTTGCGGCGGAATGTGGGTTTTGGGAAGGAGGTGGTCGAGGGGCTGCACGTGCGCTGGCGCTACTGTGGGCACGTGCTGCGGGCGCTGTGCGCATTTGCCGGCACGTACGGCCCCTGGCGCCTGGGCGGGACTGCGGAGGAGCCCATGCACAAGTATTACGACCCGCGCCTGTTTGACGTGCTGCCGGACGACGAGATCATCAGGTGCTATGCGCCGAGAGCGGGCGAGGACGCCGCCGTGCTGTCGGGGTACGAGGCAGGGGAACCGGAGGTGCCCGGGCCGGTGACGCGGGCCGAGGCTATTTCCAGGGATTGCGGTCTGTCAGGCGTCGACGTCGTCACGCCGCGCCAGTTCATTGCCGCTGGCTTTGACGTGCACTTCGTAGGGCCGCGCGATGAGGCTGGGCGCGAGACGACAGGCCGCGATGGCGACGGCGCGCAGGGTGGCGACGGCGGCGCTGAGGCCGCGGCCGCCGATGATGCCGATGATGCCGATGATAACGAGTTCGATGTCGGGGACGGAGACGAGGCCATGGCGGTGGATCACGACGTGTTCAGTGCATGGCTCGACAAGGCGCAGTTCGTGTACGGCGGGGCTGTGCAGCGGTGGTGGGCGGGGCTGCAGCCAGAGGCGGAGGGCCACTCGGAGGGGCTGAAGTTTGGCGATGATGAGACGACGGAGGACTTGTTCGGGCGCCTGCTCGACGCGGCGCGGGGGGAGAGCAAAGTGGTGTCCGTGCAGAGGGATCGGATGCCTGTGGAGTGCGTGCGCGTTGAGTTTCTCGTGGACTGGATGAGGCCGCGGGTGAGGGGGCCGTTCGCGGGCTCGCACGGGGACGTGATTCCGGAGGCGGTTCTAGACGAGGTGATGCTGGAGCTGGCCATGGCCGGCAGGTTCGTGGGAGCCGCCCAGGACAGGGATACGGGATGCGTGGAGGAGAATTTGCCGGAGTTTGACGAAGACGAGGCGGTCGGTCAGACGGGGGAGCGGATGATTTACGGGTGGCCTGGCCAGGAGTGAGGACCCGATCCCAGCGCGCTCCTTCGGTCGCTTCGCGAGGGCGTTCCCGTTGGAGTTCCCGATGGGCATTGGCGACCTCTTCGAGGACCGCCCCCGACGGGTTTCCGTGCAGGAGTGGGTGCAGCACCTGATGCGCTACCGCACGGGGCAGTTCGTGGGTGGCCCGTGAGGGCAGCGTGTGATGTGGGCCATGGTGAACGTGCTGCTCCTGAACGAGGCCAGGGCCAAGGGCTTTGGCGTGTATCGGACCATGTACAGGCGGGCGGGTCTCGCGGTCCAGGGCCCCAGCGTAATGACCAAGGGCGGGCTTCGGCAAATCCTGGAGAGCGAGGACCGAGTGCGGATTTTGGTGGGCCAGCTGGCGAACGTGGGGCGCGACGTGCCGTCGACCACGATGCACTGGTCTTATGAGTCCAAGAAGCTGCAGAGTACCGTTAAGCACCTGTCCTGGCACCCGCCCTGGGTCGACGGCTCTCTTGCGGACGGCGCTGAGCCTGTGGGCAGGCGGTTCCTGCGCGAGATGGACATGCCTGCGGGGAACGGGCGGACCCAGCGCAGGCGGCCGCTCGTGCCCGATGTCGTCGGTCTCGGCCGGCACCCGTCGATCTGGTGGACACAGAACCCGTTCTACAATGCCGCGTATGACATTCAGCGCATGGGGGGAGGTCCAGGGGCGCGGGCGGCGGGAGACCGTGCCCTGGGAGATTGGGTCGGCGAGGGGCGAGAGGAGCGCTTCCGTTTCGCGCGGGACAACCCGGACCTGGTGGCGTACATGATGGCCTTGCGAGTGGAGTTGAATATGCGGATGGTGATGCCCGCAGTGCTGCCGCACTCAGACCATTTCAAGTACATGGCGATGGCCAGGGCGGAGTGCGGCGCGGGCGGAAATCTGCACTACCACGGGTTCAGCGTGGGGCTGCCCGGGCCTGAGGTTGCGCGGGTGCGTGCCGACGTGGACGGAGAGGGTGACATGCTCCCGCCGAGCGTGGTCAGCGACGTGGCGGCATGCCTGCCCGCGCTCGAGGCAGGTCCGCTGGCCTGGCTGCCGCTGGAGCGGAAGCGTCGTGCTGCTGCTCTCGCGGCCCTGGAGCAGGTGCTGCGCGCCGCTGCTGGCCGGCCAGTCGGGCGTGCATCTGCGGGTCGTGGGGGTGAGGGCTCAGCTGCTTCGGGGTCTGGGAGTGAGGATGCCGCGGACGACCGTGAGGATGAGTTCGTGGGTAGGGCGTCTGCGCTGCTCGACGCGCTGGTGGATCGTGGGTGGTTGGTAAGAGTGGATGTTGATGAGGGTGCGCGCGGTCGCGGGGACGAGCGGGATGTGGCGTTCGAGCGTGTCGTGCCAGAGATCGCTGCCGCCCCTGTGGACGCGCCGGGTGGCAGTTCTGTGGAGGGCGGTGAGGACGGTGATGGCGCACAGGACGCTGGCGCAGTTCGGGGGTCGAGGCTTGCAGGTGTTCCCGCTGGGGTCCGCGTGCAGCGCCTGGCAGGTGCTGCTGTTGATTTCGGTGTGCTGAAGCCAGAGCACGAGAATGTTTCGCTTCAGAGCGTTCTGGAGAAGCGGTTCTATGAGTTCTTCGGGCACGTGGTGTCGGAGTGGAACCCTTGCTACGATGACGCGGGCGCGTGCAGGTACACTTGGGACGACGATGTTGGCGCCTTCGACGTTGACGTGGAGATGCAAGACCAGGCCGCTGGCGAGACGTCGGAGGGCCGGGCGGTGCGGAGCGTGCCTGCGTCTGCGCCGGAGTGCTTGAACTTGCGGAAGGTCCTGGACGAGACCCTTCAGCTCCAGGCAGCAGGGAAGGTGGACGTGCAGCCCGTTCGGAGACTGGTGTCGGCGCTGGTGAACAGGGCCGCGCGCCACACGAAGCATGGCATGGGGCCGCCTAAGCTCGGTGTTCATGCGTGTGCTCGCGGAAAGGAGGGGTGCGTGTTCTGCCGGTATGATTTTCCGCGCGAGAGATGGAGCCGCGTTGGGTCAAGGCCGTTCCGCATGGAGACGGGGCGCAGGGAGGGCCATTGGCAGGCGGTGTTCCCGAGGAACGACAGGCTCTGCAACAGTTACGAGGAGCACGTGCTCCTGGCCAACATGGGGAACATCGATTGGCGCCCCGTCCTGAACCTGTGGGCCGTCGTGGAGTACGTCACCAAATATGCGACGAAGGCGCCCAAGGGCTCGCGGAAGATCAAGGAGGTCCTCGACGACGCCGTCAACGAGGTCTGCGCGTATGTTCCGGAGGGTGAAGGCACGGACTTCCTCCGTCGCTCGATTCAGAAGTTTTTCGCTCGGATGCTCGGTGAGCGGGACTACCACTGTTACGAGGTGGCCCTGCTGGGGTTGCGCTTGCCTATGGTCCTGTCCATGATGCCTGTCGTGACCCTGAACACTACGGGCGCGCGTGCCCTGAAGCCTGCATCCGCGCTGCGGGACAAGGCGGAGGACGAGCCGGTCCACTTGGATAGTAAAGTGGACAAGTTCGACAAGCGCCTGGAGTTTGTGCGTCGGCAGCGCGCCAGGGGCGATTTGTCTATTACGGAGGAGGAGGTGCGCGATGTCTCGCTGTTCGAGTTCTACTGGAAGTACGCCGTGTACCGAGGGGAGTTGAAGCGCGGGAATCCAGCGGTGTGCCTGCAGGTAACGCCAGGCTATAGCGCGGAGTGTGCGAATGTTGACCACGCTTGCCACGAGGCGTACGCGCGGGCGAATGTCATCGCTCACTGGCGGCACATGGCGACGGAGGACCGCCGGGCCATGATCGAGGCGGAGATGCGGCGGGATGTCCGACCTGTGCCGGAGGTGTGCGTTGGGGCTACGGAGTTCGTTCCAGATGCTGGGGGCGACCGGCTCCTAGGCGTGCAGGACCTGTGGTTCAAGTCGGGGGGGGGGCCTGGAGGGGCAGGACAGATCAGTTCTGGGGGTACATGTTGATGGAGATGCTGACTGACCCAATGCTCCGCCAATGGGTGCCAGCCTGGGTCGTGGAGCAGTACGAGCGTGCGAATCCGTACTACAAGGAGGTGCTTGGCGCGATCCTGGAGGCCGGTGGGGCTACTTCCAACCGGGAGCTGCTGAGCCGGACGCGGCGCGAGATGGTTCTTCGGCACCAGGCGCGGCAGCAGGGGCGTGGCTCGGGAGTGGGCGAGGCGGCGGGCGACGCGGGGGTGCATGCGTCTGATGCTGGCTCGAGGGAGGGCGATGGTGACAGGGAGAGCGACGCGGCGGAGTCGGGGGAGGACGTGGAGGAACTTGTGGACAGACTCGTACTGGGCGCTGATGAGGATCCCAACGAGGAGCCTCAGGACGCCGTGTTGCGCGACCCGCGGCCGGGAGAGGGTGCGAAGGTTGCCGCGGGTGCGGTGGAGGCGTCCGAGTGGGATCGCCGCCCAGCGGATGAGCGCGTCAGCGCGGCGGGCCCTGCGGTGCAGGCGGCCGACGTGCGCCTCGGGGATGTTGCGCTGGATAATGTGCGCGACAGGGTGCGGGTAAACCCCAAGGATTTCAATTGGTTGGATGAGGCGTGCAATGTGCCCACAGGCGAGAAACAGCGTCTCGAGAGGCTCCGCGATGCCTGGTACGGCAAGGCCGACGTGGGCGACGGGGCTGAGGTCATTCGTCGCGAAGACCTGGATCCTTGGCAGAAGTTTGCGCATGACGTCGTCATGGACGATCGCCATTCAGAAGATGATCCGCTCCGGTTGATGGTCACGGGCGTGGCTGGTACGGGGAAGTCGCGCACGGTGCGAAGTTTTGTGGCAGCGAGGCGGCAGAGGGCGCGTCAGACGGCTGCGCGTGTGAGAACGGATCGGGTGCCGGGCCCTGCCGGTGGGGTGCGAGAGATTCGGCGCTCTGCTCCAGAGATTGAGGAGGAGGTTCGCAATTGCTGTCTGCTTGCCGCTCCAACTGGGTGCGCGTCGTTTCAGTTGAAGTATGGCGCGACCACTCTGCATAGGGCGTTCGGCGTTCCAGTGGGGTATTGTGGCCCATGGAAAAGGAGGGACGGTGATCGGTTCTTACGGACGCAGCTGCGGTTGCGACAGGCGAGGCTGTTTGTGCTGGACGAGATGAGTATGATCGGGCGACAGATGTTGGGGAAGATCGAGTACAAGGTGCAGGATACCCTTGGCAAGTCGGGGAAGCTTGCGGTCCGCGGGCGGGAAGGAAAGGGTGGCAGGGGGGAGGAGGAGGAAAGGCTTGTTTATCTCGGCGGGAAGGATGCCGTTCTCGCTGGGGATCCGCAGCAGGCGCCGCCGATCGGCGATGATCCGTTATACCGGATGGGAGCGTATGGGGGTCATGGGAAGAATAAGCCTCGGGGAGCTGAGCGGGCTCCGGATGATGCCTGGAGCACGGAGAAATTGGTGGCTACTGGCAATTTTGTGCGGAATACGTTCCAGGACGTGGCCGTTCTTCGCCGCGTGCACAGATGGAGTGGTAATCGGGAGGGTCTGTCCACCGAGCGGCAGGCGGAGTACAGGCGGGATGCCGACCGGTTTTTGGAGGTGACGAAGGGGATGGCGCAGTGCACGTGGGACCAGTCCGATCATGCGTGGTTGAGGCGCCGGAATAGGTCGGTGTTGCAGATGACCCAGGAGGGCAGGGAGGAACTGGCAGCCTTCGAGACGGCTCCGCTGCTGATGGATGGAAGGAAGGATCGGGCCTCGGGTGCGTGTGGCGCAGATAGGGTGAACTTGGAGAGGCTGTATCAGGTTGCGGGTGAGAGTGACAAGCCCATCGCGGCGCTGCGCGCCTATCACGACAGGAAGGAGAGAAGCAAGTCTCGGCCGGACCAGATGGCGGCGGACGACTTCCGAGGAATCGAGAACGAGCTGCACGTGTGCGAAGGGGCCCGCGTGTTGCTGACGCAGAACCTGTGGGTCGAGGCGGGGTTGATGAACGGCGCGATGGGCACGCTGCGCGGATACATGTGGCCGGGTGGAGCGGATCCGCACAACAGTGAACGCCCGGACCTGCAGGCGCCCATCTGTGTCTTCGTCGAGTTCGACGACGTTGATCTTGGGAAAGAGGCGCAGAACGATTCGAACGACCCCGCGCGCCGGAAGTTGGTGCCGCGGTCTTTCTTCCCGAACGACCCCGTGCGCGAGAAGTGGGTCCCCATCTGGAGGCAGAAGGTGTCGTCCGCGACGGAGGAGGGCGTTTCGCGCGAGAATTATCCGCTGCAGCTTGCGTGGGCATTGACGCACTGGAAGGCGCAGGGGATGACGTTGGCGAGAGTTCGCGTGCACATGTCGGCGAAGACCGCGGCCGTCGCTGGGATTGGTTTCGTCGCCACGACTCGTGTCAAGCATCCGTGGGATTTGGTGTTCGAGGAGGACTTGCCCGAGTATGCGGACTTTATGCGGGCCAGGCATACGACCGCGTTCCGGGAGCGTCGACGCTTCGAGCTGCGGTTGGAGGCGCGCGCGTCGCGAACGTTGCGGAAGTATGGGTATTGCGAGGCGGATCTGTGGACCGCAGACGAGGCACGCGCGGCGGAGAGATTGCTGGACCGTTTGTCTATCGTCCGTGCGGTGCAGGCGGACAGGCTCAGAGGAGCGAACAGGGTGGTGGATGAGGACACTTGGCTGTGGGGGGAGGAGGGCCCGCCGTGCGTGTCTGCGCTTGCAGAAGCTGTCGTCGCTGAGGCGGGCAATGACGACGTCGCGCGGCGTATGCTGATCGCCGTGGCCGACAGGCTTCTGGACCGCAAGCGGGTGCGCTGCGTGACGCCAGAGGAAGGTTGTGCCGCGCGGGATCTGGCGGGTGGTGATGCAGAGGATTTCGCTGCTCTTGACTCGGTGGAGGATTTGCGCGAGCGTTTGACTGCTGCTGCTGCTGCGCGTTTGTCGCGGGAGTGCGTAGATGGCGGTGAGGATTTGCGGTCTCGTGTCGTCGTCATGATAGTAGAGCGGTGGGCGGCGTGTGGGCGGTGGGACGAGCGCGTGTTCGACTCCGTGGAGCCGAGCGTGGGGCCCCTGCACCTGAGCGCTGTGAAAGAGGCCTTGGGCGGGCTGGTGCCGCCGAGGTTGCGCAAGAGCTTGGACAAGGAGGCTAGGAGGGTGAAGGACGCGTTTGGAGACGTTCGCGGTGGGTGTGCGCTGCGCATGGACAAGTGGGTCGTGAACGTGCGAGCGGAGAGCGCGCTGGCGGAGGGTAGGCTGGAGCGGCAGGCGCTCGAGTTCTTCTTGAAGGTGGCGCAGCAGCTGTGTGTGGGGTTAGATCTGCCGATGACCGTGGCCTCCGCAAAAGTGGGCGAGCACATCGGGGGGGAGGAGACTCCGGAGAATTTTGCCCGGGTTGCGCAAAATTGGAAGAGTGTGTGGGATGCGAACAGCTTGAGCGACAAGCAGGAGTTGCTCATGGTGGTTGCCGTGGGCGCTCTGGGCGGGTCCGGTGTCCCGCAGGACTGGATGTTCGTGCGTGTCACGGCTGGTCGGACAGGAGGGGCGCTCGTGCGCGCCGAGTCCCTGTCAGTGTGCGTTTACGATCGGGGCCGCAGGGAGGCCGTTGCAAAGCAAATAGCCGCGAATATCGACGCGTTGCTGCGCCCGATTCAGGCCGGTGCCGGGGGGCGGCACCCGCCAGTGGTAGATTTCGGGGAGGCGCCACGCGTTCGGGTGCCCTCGCAGAGGATAGCCGGCGCACTGGGGCTCCTGCTGGGCCGCGTTGGTCGCGAGGCTGGGAGGGGTGTGCTGGATGCGTCGGCTGAGTCGTTCGTGCCCGACGTGTGTCGAGCGTTGCGGGGCGCGTTCGCCTCTTTCCGGGCTGGTGTTGGTGCGCGCGGAGCGCGGGACGTTATGGAGTTGTTGCTGTCGGACCAGGAGTGCCGCGACGCCTTGGACGCGTTCGGCGTCGTGCCTCGCGCGGGCGCGTCTGCGTCCAGCGCGGCGGGCGCCGGCCTGGCGATGGCGGGCGTGCCGCGTGGGGCCGCGGGCGAGGCGGGCGAGGGAGAGGGCTTGGGGGGTGCGTCGACGTTGTCATTTGCGACGTGGAATATCGCTGGAGGGCATCGCGCCGTCGTGGCGCCGCGTTCCTGGAGCGAGCGAGATCAGCGTGCGGCGGTCCTCGGCGAAGTGCTCCGTTGGAGGCAGGCGCGCGGGTGCGATGTCGTTGCCCTGCAGGAGTGCGAGGGCGGGGAGGCGTACGAGGAGCTGTCAGCGGAGTTCCAATTGGCTGGCGTTGCGCAGGCGCGCGAGTCCAGGGGTTATGTGCATCTTTACGTTAGGCACGGTCTGCGGGTGGAATCGGTGGCTCTGGCAGGGAAGGATCCCTGCGTGCTGTGTCGTGTGGAGGTGCCTGGGGACGGTGGCGCGGGCGGCGACGGGCGCGTGATCGTGGCGGCTGTCCACCTGCCCACGGACGCTCCATGGGAGCGGCGGCGTGCGATATTGGAGAAGATCTCGAGGGCTTCTGCGGACGGGCGCGACCGGCTGCTCATCGTGGGCGACATGAACAGTACGGACATGCAGGTTCAGGCCGTCGTGGAACAGCTGCGTCTGAAGGACGCCTGGTACGAGGGTCGATCTTGGGGCTGCCCTGGCAATAAGTTTTACTCGGGTCTCGGCGAGAGGGGGGCTGTTGGCCAGAGACGGGACCGGGTTCTGTTCGGACAGGACCTCTGGGCTGAGGTGCACTTGGTAGGGAAGGGGAAAGTGTTTTTCGAGGGTTCCGAGTTTCACATGTCCGACCACTATGGACTTTTCGGGTATGTGCGGGCCCATGCGTGTTTCGGATCTCGGGAGCAAAAGATGAGGGCTCTAGCGCAGCGCTCGCGAGTTGCTCTGCAGGCGACGCGTGATCGTTCGCACAGGCTGGAGGGCGTCGACGTCCAGAATCGGTTACAGCACGGGCGAGAGGCCGCGGCTCTGGCCAGGCAGCAGGCGCAGGACAGAAATCGACAGGCGTACTTGCGAACGCAGCAGCGGGC
>CAUYUJ010020366.1:45000-158429 GCA_963575745.1 Prorocentrum cordatum
GTGCGATCTGGGAACCACTACCACAGCTTATTTGCTGTTCAATCGAAACGAAATGATCCAATGCATGCCGCGGAGGGGATCTGAGCGCTGAGATCGGGCCACATTCAGAAATGGTCGAACACTTTTTAATTTCATGATTTACTTTCCGAGGCAATGCGGTTGTCAGGAACGCGGGAACCTCTGGCTGTTCTTAGCGGTCATAGGTGTAGAAAGCGAAGAGTCATGATCAAACGAAGCCAGCCGAAGGCTGTGGAGAGCTGAAGTCGGTCTGCAGATCCATGAAATTTAACGCATCCTTATATCGTGTAACGAAACGTTCTGACGACAGGCAGTATTCGCAAGATGAGATCTTCAGGCTGTCCTTAGCAGTCACGCGGCTGCGGAGCTCTACGAGGTCCCCGGCGGTTACCAGGTTGACGGTTTACCGCCGGCGCCCAGTTTTCAGAAAGCAGATTTTTCGCACCTGTAAACGAATATGAGGACCTCTCTGTCTTGATATGAGCTCTGTAGGCGCACTTTTACTATCAAAACACTTGGCGGAACCATCTTCATGTCGACACGAAAAACATCAATTTTTCTCTTTTTCGAGAAATGCTTCGAGAAGCTCTCTCTTTCGACTCTGAGCACTCTCACGCGCGAAAGGAGCTCTACGAGGTTCCCGGCGGTGACCAGGTTGACGGTTCACCGCCGGCGCCAGTGTGAGCTCTCTAGATGCACTTTTACTATCAAAACACTTGGCGCAACCATCTTTATGTCGACATGAAAAAAACATGTTTTCTGTCTTTCAAGAAATTCTTCCAGAAGCTCCATCTTTTCATCTTGAGCACTCTTACGCGTGCTAGGAGCTCTACGAGGTTCCCGGCGGTGACCAGGTTGACGGTTCACCGCCGGCGCCAGTCGATGAGCTAGAGGAATACCTCGTAGAGCTCTCATGGTATGAGAGATAGAGGAATTCGGCGACAGGGTGGAGCTAGTTGGGGAAATTTCGAAAAGAGATGCAATCATACCATCCGCGGCCTGGCTCAGCCGATTTTGCAGCTCTAACCATTCGTTTGGGCTGATAATTGCGCAGAGCGAAGCTTTGCATTACAGAAGTTGTCTCTCAAATTCCCAGCTCATTCCGTCGACAAATTCTTCTGAGCGAAGCCAGAAACCTGACCTCAGATTGACATAAAAACATTGAAAATTGAGGATTTGAAGAACATCTACTGCGAAGTTCTCTCCTGCGATTCTCGGCGCTCTCAAGGGTGAAAGGAGCTCTACGAGGTTCCCGGCGGTGACCAGGTTGACGGTTCACTGCCGGCGCCAGTTCCGGCGCGGGGTGGAGCTAGTAACTCGTAGAGCTTCCCTTAGCAAGTTATTGCTGGAAGCTTAAGAGTAATTCTGGGGAGCTGGAGAGCTAGTTCCGGCGCGGGGCGGAGCTAGTTGGTCGACCCGGCCAGAAAAGAAGATGTGATAACTTTTGGGTGGTTTCGCGAATGACTCGTAGAGCTTCCCCAAGCTAGTTGCTGGAAGCTTAAGAGTAATTCCGGCGCGCTGGAGAGCTAGTTGGCTCGAAAAAAAAAGAACTGAACTTTTCACAACTTTTGGTCGGTTGAAAATTTTGTTCTCAAAATTTGAACATTAGAGTTCTAGTATTTTTTCCCGTGATATTCGATCTTATTGCTGCTCGCCATCTTGATCTCAGCTCGATCGGTTACCTTTTACTGCCAAAAAGCACACTGGCGGGATCGGCTGTTTCGAGTCATCTTGATACGCGTTGTCGGTATTTTGTACTTAACTCCAGCTGTAGGACAGCTACAGAGCTGGTAAGCAGAGCTATTGCACTCAGAATCATCAGGCGCGTTCGCCTGTTGAATCCATAGGTCTGAACTCGGTCTGCTAGCCGAGCTAGGTCCGCAAACCTATTCGTATTATTCGAGTCAACTTGATACGCGTTGTCGGTATTTTCCACTTAACTCGAGCTGTAGGGCAGCTACAGTGCTGGTAAGCACGCCTATCGCACTCAGAATCATCAGGCGCGTTCGCCTGTTGAATCCATAGGTCTGAACTCGGTCTGCTAGCCGAGCTAGGTCCGCAAACCTATTCGTATTATTCGAGTCAACTTGATACGCGTGGTGGGTATTTTGTATTTAATCCAGCTACAGAGCTGGTAAGCACATCCATCGCATTCAGAATTATCAGGCGTGTTCGCCTCTTGACTCCAGAGGTCTGAACTCGGTCTGCTAGCTAGGTCCGCAAATCTATTCGTATTATTCGAGTCATCTTGACAAACGATCTCGGTTTTCTGTACTTAGCTCGAGCTGTAGGGCCGCTACAGAGCCTGTAGTCACAGAAATCGATTGGGAATTATCGGACGCGTCTGTTTGTTGTATCGAGAGCTCTGAACTCGGCCTGCTGCCCGAGCTAGGTGAAACATGCTCTCAATTTTCTGCACTCAACTCGTTCATAGGAATCGATTTGCACACATCAGGCGCGTTCGTTGGTCGATTCGAGAGCTCAGAACTTGGTCTGCTGCTCGAAACAGGTCCGCGAAACTATTGTATTATTCGAGTGATCCTGAGAGATGCTGTCGGTTTTCTGCACTTAACTCGGGCTGTAGGGGGGCTGCAGGGCTGTTAATCACATGAGTCGATTCGCAGACATCAGACGCGTCCGCCTGTCGCATTGAGAGGTCTGAACTCGGTCTGATACTCGAACTGAATTGCGAAACTGTTTGTTTTTTTCTTAGAGTCATCTTGAGAGGTCTGAAATCGCCTGGGCTGAAAACTAGTCGTTCTCTGGATTTTTTCCCACGCTATATACTGTCAGGAAGCTCTACGAGTCCCCCGGCGGTAACAAAGGTTGACGGTTTACCGCCGGCGCCCAGTATTTGAAAGATATTTCAAAATTCATTTTGAGAAAGCAGATTTTTACTCCGAGCATTCGCATATAAACTTCGTTCCCTGAGCAGCTCAGCTCTCTAGAGCCAGTTTCAGTATTAGTTCACTTGGAGGAGCGGACATTTAATAAAAACAGAAAAACGTATTTTCTTTCATTTTTTTCGTTTCTCGCTCCAGAAGCTTTCTTCATGTGTTCCGAGAAGCGCGATGTGAGAAAAGCTCTACGAGGGTCCCGGCGGTAACCTGGTTGACGGTTTACCGCCGGTTCCCATTCCGGGGAGCTGGAGAGCTAGTTGGCAAGAAAAATCTCGACGGACCTTTTGCTGACTTTTGGTCGGTTGAAAATTTTGTTTTCGAAATTCAACAATTCGTTAGAGCTCTAGTATTTTTTCCCATGATATTCGATCTTATTCCCGCTCGCCATCTTGATCTCAGCTCGATCGGGTAACTTTGAAGGCCAAAAAGCAGGCAGGCGGGAACGGCCGTTTCGAGTGATCTTGATACGCGCTGTCGGTTTTCTCAAGATAACTCGAGCTTCAGGCTACAGAGCTGGTCAGCACAGCTAATGCATTCAGAATGATCAGGCGCGTTCGCCCGTTGAATCCAAAGGTCTGAACTCGGTCTGCTAGCCGAGCTAGGGTCGGAAACCTATTCGTATTATTCGAGTGATTGTAGCAGACGCTCTCGGTTTTTCGTACTTAACTCGATCTGTAGGGCAGCCACAGAGCTGATAATCACAGAAATCGATTGAGAATTATCAGGCGCGTTCGTCTGTTGAATCAAGAGCTCCGAAATCGGCCTGCTGCCCGAGCTAGGTTCGCGAACCTATTGAAATTGTTCGAGTCATCTTGAGAAGTGCTCTCGGTTTTCTGTATTTAAATCGTGCTGGGAGAGGGCTACAGTGCTGCTGGTCACAGGAATTGATTTCGAGACATCAGGCGCGTCCGTTCGTCGAACCGAGAGCTCGGAACTCGGTCTGCTGCTCGAACGAGATCCGCGAAACTGTTGTATTATTCGAGTCATCCTGAGAGGTACTCTCGGTTTTCTGCACTTAACTCAGGCTGTATGGGGGGCTGCAGAGCTGGTAATCACAGGAATCGATCCGCAGACATCAGACGCGTCCGCCTGTCGCATTCAGAGGTCTGAACTCGGTTTCATACTCGAGCTCGATTGGAAAACTGTTTGTTTGTTTTGTTAGAGTCATCTTGAGAGGTCTATAATCGCTTGGGCTGAAAAACTAGTCGTTCTCTGAAATTCTTTTTCACATTATATATTGTCAGGAAGCTCTACGAGTCCCCCGGCGGTAAGAAAGGTTGACGGTTTACCGCCGGCGCCCAGTTGGCCGACCCGGCCGAGGCGGACAATGTGACAACTTTTGGGTGGTTTTGCGAATATTTGAAAGACATTTGACAATTCATTTTGAGAAAGCAGATTTTTCGCACCTGTAAACGACTTCGAGCGCCTCTGCGTCTTAATATGAGCTCTCTAGATGCACTTTTACTATCAAAACACTTGGCGCAACCATCTTTATGTCGACATGAAAAAAAACATGCTTTCTCTTTTTCGAGAAATGCTTCCAGAAGCCCTCTCTTTTGATGCTGAGCACTCTTACGCGTGCCAGGAGCTCTACGAGGTTCCCGGCGGTGACCAGGTTGACGGTCTACCGCCGGCGCCACTTCCGGAGCGCTGGAGAGCTAGTTGGCAAGAAAAATCTCGACGGAACTTTTGCTGACTTTTGGTCGGTTGAAAATTTTGTTCTCGAAATTTGACCATTCGTTAGAGCTCTAGTAATTCTTCCTGTGATATTCGATCTTATTCCCGCTCGCCATCTTGATCTCAGCTCGATCGGGTGAATATTACTGTCAAAAAGCACTCTGGCGGGATCGCCCGTTTGGAGTCATCTTGATACGCACTGACGGTTTTCTGAACATAACTCGAGCTTCAGGGCAGCTACAGAGCTGGTCAGCACACCTATCGCATTCAGAATCATCAGGCGCGTTCGCCTGTTGAATCCAGAGGTCTGAACTCGATCTGCTAGCCGAGCTAGGTCTGCAAACCTATTTGTATTATCCAAGGCATCTTGACAGGAACTCTCGGGTTTTTTGTACTTAACTCGAGCTACAGGACAGCTACAGAGCTGATATTTACAGAAACCGATTCAGAATCATCAGTTGCGTTTGTCTGTCGAATTCAGAGCTCTGAACTCGGTCTGCTGCCCGATCTAGAATCGCGAAACTATTTCGTATTGGTCGAATCATCTTGAGAAGTGCTCTCGGTTTCCTCCATTGAACTCGCGCTGAGGGGAGCTACAGTGCTGGTGGTCACAGGAATCGATTTGAAGACATCAGACGCGTCCGCCTGTCGAATCCAGAGCTCGGAACTCGGTCTGCTGCCCGAATTACGTCTGCGAAACTACCGTATTGTTGGAGTCATCCTGAGAGGTGCTGTCAGTTTTCTGCACTCAACTCGGGCTGTAGGGGGGCTGCAGGGCTGGTAATGACAGGCGTCGACTCGCAGACATCAGACGCGTCCGCCTGTCGCATTGAGAGGTCACAAAATTTTCATTATGAGTCGGAATGTTGGTAGGTGCTCGGTGTTCTCAACTTCAGTCGAGCTGGAAGCTCTACGAGTCTCCCGGCGGTAACCAAGGTTGACGGTTTACCGCCGGCGTCCAGTAACCAAAGAATCAGCGTTGAAGGACCACTGTTTGGCTCCGCTATCTGTCCGCCGGGATATTGCTATCCTTGGCCTTATCCATCGTAGTGCCATTGGTTTGGGACCTCTCTTGTTTTCCCGTTTCTTCCGCCCCGCCTTTCCCCCTTCCTCTGTTCCCTCTCGTTCCTCTCGCTCCCGCTCTTCGGCCCTCCACAGCAGGCAACTTCAAGATCCATGAAGCGCCTCTGCGCCAGATTATGTCCGCAGGTCTCCTCTTGGAGGCGTCCGGTTGTACAATATCTTACCGGAGGCAATCGTGCGCCAACCTGCTGTCCACGATTTTCAATGCATGCTTCAGTTGTTTCTGTGCTCCCGGGCCCGCGCGGGAGACGTCCAGTGGAAGGTTTTGCTTTCGTGGCGTCAGCCGTTCGCCTTCCGCCCTCTTCTGGCTCATCGCGCGTGGGCGCCGGCCTAGTTTGTCCTTTCTCGCCTTTCCCTCCCCCTCCCTCCCCTCCGTCCCCGTCCCTCCCTGTTGATTTTTTAGTGCAAAGGGTCTCCCTTCCGATCGGCGGCCGTTTGTTCGCCTGTCTGAAGAAGGCTAGTGGTGAGGAGTTCATGCGTGTCCGAGGCTGATAAAAAATAAAAAAATAAAAATAAATAAAAATAAAATAAAAAAAAGAATAAAAAATAAATTAAAAAGAGAGACATCAGACGCGTCCGCCTGTCGCATTCAGAGGTCTGAACTCTCAGTTTGACACTCGAGCTGGGTTCCAAACTGTTCGTTTTTTTTCGCCAGAGTCATCTTGAGAGGTCTGGCTTGGGCTGCAATTCTTTCGACTTTTTTCCACATTATACACTGTCAGGAAGCTCTACGAGTCCCCCGGCGGTAACAAAGGTTGACGGTTTACCGCCGGCGCCCAGTAACTCGTAGAGCTTCCCTTGGCAAGTTATTGCTGGAAGCTAAGAGTAATTCCGGCGCGCCCCACAGCTAGTTGGCTCGAAAAATCTCGACTGAACTTTTGACAACTTTTGGTCGGTTGAAAATTTTGTTCTCAAAATTCAACAATTCGTTTGTGCTCTAGTATTTTTTCCCGTGATCTTCGATCTTATTCCCGCTCGCCATCTTGATTTCAGCTCGATCGGGTGAATATTACTATCGAAAAGCACTGTGGCGGGATCGGCCGTTTCGAGTCATCTTGATACGCGCTGACGGTTTTCTGAGTATAACTCGAGCTTTAGGACAGCTACAGAGCTGATGAGCACAGCTAATCGATGTAGAATGATTAGGCGCGTTCGCCTGTTGAACTCAGAGCTCTGAACTTGGTTTGCTAGCCGAGCTAGGTCCGCAAACCCATTCGTATTATTCAAGTCATCTTGATTCGCACTGTCGGTATTCTGATCTTAACTCGAGATATAGGACAGCTACAGAGCTGGTAAGCACACCTTATGGTTTCAGAATGATCAGGCGCGTTCGGCTGTTCCAACCAGAGGTCTGAACTCGGTCTGCTAGCCGAGCCAGGTCCGCAAACCTATTCGTATTATTCGAATCATCTTGACAGGCGCTCTCGGTTTCCTGTACTTAACTCGAGCTATAGGACAGCTACAGGGCTGATACTTACAGAAACCGATTCAGAATGATCAGTCGCGTTTGTCTGTCGAATCGAGAGCTCTGAACTCGGTCTGCTGCCCGATCCAGAATCGCGAAACTGTTCGTATTCTTCCAGTCATCCTGAGAGCTGCTGTCGGCTATCTGCACTTAACTCGGGCTATAGGGAGGATGCAGGGCGGGTAATCACAGGAATCGATTCGGAGACATCAGACGCGTCCGCCTGTCGCATTCAGAGGTCTGAACTCGGTCTGATACTCGAGTTGGGCTGAAAAACTATTCGTCCTCTGCATTTTTTTTTTGGAGATTATGTGTTGTCAGGAAGCTCTACGAGTCCCCCGGCGGTAACAAAGGTTGACGGTTTACCGCCGGCGCCCAGTTGGTCGACCCGACCAGAAAAGGAGATGTGATATCTTTTGGTCGGTTTTGCTAAGATTTGAAAGATATTTGAAAATTCATTTTAAGAAAGCAGATTTTTACTCCGAGCATTGATATATGAACTTTGTTCCCTGAGCAGCTCAGCCCTCTAGAGCTATTTTCAATACCAGTTCACTTGGAGGAACCGACTCTATGTTGACTCCGAAAAATCTCAACTTAAAGTTTTTGTAGAAAAGCTCCCAGAAGCTCTCGCTTTGATCCTGAGCTTTCTCACGCATGCAAGCAGCTCTACGAGGTTCCCGGCGGTGACCAGGTTGACGGTTCACCGCCGGCGCCAGTTCCGGAGCGCTGGAGCTAGTTGGCAAGAAAAATCTCGACGGAACTTTTGATGACTTTTGCTCGGTTGAAAATTTTGTTCTCGAAATTTGACCATTCGTTAGAGCTCTAGTATTTTTTCCCGTGATATTCGATCTTATTCCCGCTCGCCATCTTGATCTGAGCTCGATCGGGTGAATATTACTGTCAAAAAGCACTCTGGCGGGATTGCCCGTTTGGAGTCATCTTGATACGCGCTGACGGTTTTCTGAACATAACTCGAGCTTCAGGGCAGCTACAGAGCTGGTAAGCACACCTATCGCATTCAGAATCATCAGGCGCGTTCGTCTGTTGAATCCAGAGGTCTGAACTCGGTCTGCTAGCCGAGCTAGGTCTGCAAACCTATTCGTATTATTCAAGTCATCTTGACAGGAACTCTCGTTTTTTTTGTACTCAACTCGAGCTGTAGGACAGCTACAGAGGTGATATTTACAGAAACCGATTCAGAATCATCAGTTGCGTTTGTCTGTCGAATTCAGAGCTCTGAACTCGGTCTGCTGCCCGATCTAGAATCGCAGAACTATTCGTATTGGTCGAACCATCTTGAGAAGTGCTCTCGATTTCCCCCATTCAACTCGCGCTGAGGGGAGCTACAGTGCTGGTGGTCACAGGAATCGATTTGAAGACATCAGACGCGTCCGCCTGTCGAATCCAGAGGGGAGGCCAGAAAGTATTCACTATGAGTCGGAATGTTGGTAGGTGCTCGGCGTTCTCAACTTCAGTCGAGCTGGAAGCTCTACGAGTCTCCCGGCGGTAACCAAGGTTGACGGTTTACCGCCGGCGTCCAGTAAAGCGTGCTTAAATTAACCTGCGCAGGACACGCGCCACGCCAGGTGCGCTTGCGCGACGAGACGCTCCGCGCGCGACGACAACAGGTGAGAAGAGAGCTGTGCGAGGTGCCCGCTGGTTCCCAGTGCTGCCAGGGAGCCCGCCAAAGCCCGAGAAGAGCTTCACGAGAGTTTACGTGTGTTTGCTTCGCTCTTCGGGTTTTGGATGCTACCAAGTTCACTTTATGCAAAATTTTCAAGTTCGTTTTTAGAATTGAGATTTTTATCCCCTGTAGTAAGCTATAAATCACCTGCTGGTAAATTTTAAATGACTCTAGGTCCAGTATTACTATCAAAACACTTGGAGGAACCACTGTATGAACACCGAAGAATCGTTATTTTTCGAATTTTTAGGCTCTCGCTCCAGAAGGTTCCCTCACGTGTTCGGAGTAGCGCTGTGTAAGAAGAGAGCTCTACGACGTGCGGCGGTAACTGGATTGACGAGTTTCCGCAGGTTCCTAGTTAGAAGCTAGACGGACGTAGTGCCGCCAGCAACCGATCTTCGCCGCTCCACGATCCCAGCAGAACGTTGCCGGACCTGCCCCCGGAAAGCTTTTACGCGTGCCTGAACGCTTGTAGGAACGCGTGGAAGCGATCCTTGCCGCACTTCAGAAGATCTGCAGGGAAGCCCCCCAAGCCCCACAAGCGCAACAAGCGAGCGTCCGAGAGCTCGCCAGGATCGTGTGTTTTCTTTCCCAAGATAGCTCGCTGAGAGCTAAAGGGTTTAAGATTAGAAGCCGGGCGGTGGTGGTGCCTGCCAGGAGATATGTGGTAACCTAGGGTCAGTGTTTGTTTCACTTTATGTAAAATTTTGAATTTCTTTTCTAGAAGTGAGAGATTTATTCCCTGTAGTAAGCTATGACGCACCTGCTGGCTCTAGGTGCAGTATGACTATCAAAACACTTGGAGGAACCCACTGTATGAAAACCGAAAAATTGTGATTTTCAGATTTTTTTTGGCTCTCGCTTCAGAAGCTTCCTTGTTCGGAGGAGCGCTGCGTAAGAAGAGAGCTCTACGAGGTGCCGGCGGTAACTTGGTTGACGCTTTACCGCTCGTTCTCAATCTTTGTGCAAAATTTAAAGTTCGTTTTCGGAACCAGTATTGGTCTCACTTGTAGTGGTTTGTGCCACTATCGCAAGACTTGAGGAACTGACTTTGGATGAAAACCGAAAATTCATTTTTTTCCTCCAGTTTTTCTGATCTTGCTTCAGAAGATCCCCTCATGTGGTCCGAGGAGCGCTCTACAAGAAAAGAGCTCTACGAGGTGCCTGGCGGTAACCGGTTGACGGTTTACCGCCGGCTCCCAGTTCATCTTGAGAAAGCAGATTTTTCGCACCTGTAAAAGGTTCTAAGAGCCTCAGCGTCTTATATGAGCTCTCTGGGCGCACTTTTACCACCGAAACACTTGGGGGAAGCAACTTTGTTTCGGCATAAAAAATGAATGTTGAATTTCGAGAATTGCCTCCAGAAGCTCTCTCTTTCATCTCTCAGCTCTCTGACACGTGGGAAGAGCTCTACGAGGTTCCCGGCGGTGACTAGGTTGACGGTTCACCGCCGGCGCCAGTTGCTTGGTGAAAAACTATTTCTACTGTGTAACTTTTTTCGACATTACATGTTGTCAGGAAGCTCTACGAGCCCCCCTGCGGTAACAAAGGTTGACGGTTTACCGCCGGCGCCCAGTTCGACGGTTCACCGCCGGCGCCAGTTGGCCGACCCGGCATTAAGAGATAATGTGTTAATTTTGGATCAGTTTTTCAATCTTTGCGAAAAATTTGAAAATTCGTTATGAGAGCCGGAATTTTTCTCACGTGTAGTGGTATATGCCGCGGATGGTAGTTAAATTCTGAGGTCCGTAGCTGCAATATTACTTTCAAAACACTTGCTGGAACCGACGGTCGTTTCGAGTCATCTTGACACACATCGACGGTTTTCTATACTTATATCGAGATTTAGCTGATATTCTCAGGAGCCGATTGGCAATTATAAGACGCGTTTCTTTGTTTGGTGCTCGAGCTAGGTCCGCAAAGCTATTCGTATTTTTCGAGTGATTTTGACGAGTTCTGTCGGTTTTCTTTACTACACACACGATTCAGGATTGCCCCAGAGCTGGTACGCACATGAAGTGATTGTATCATTTAGCGCGTGCGTTTGTTGCATCGAGAGGTCTGAACTCGGTCTGCTAGCCGAGCTAGGCTCGCAAAACTATTGGATGAACACACTTGGTGGAACCGTCTTTTGATGCAAACATAAAACGTGATTTTTCGAGCAGAGTTTTCCTGCATATGTACCGAAGCGCCGTGCGAGGAAAGCTCTACGAGGACCCCGGCGGTAACCTGGTTGACGGTTTACCGCCGGTTCCAGTTCCGGGGCGCTTGAGAGCTAGTTGGCAAAAAAAATCTCGACGGACCTTTTGCTGACTTTTGGTCGGTTCAAAATTTTGTTCTCAAAATTTGAACATTGGTTAGAGCTCTAGTATTTTTTCCCCGTGATATTCGATCTTATTCCCGCTCGCCATCTTGATCTCAGCTCGATCGGGTACCTTTTACTGTCAAAAAGCGTCCAGGCGGGATCGGCTCTTTCGAGTCATCTTGATACGCGGTGACGGTTTTCTCAAGATAACTCGAGCTTTACGACAGCTACAGAGCTGGTAAGCACAGCTGATCGATTCGGAATGATCAGGCGCGTTCGCCTGTTAAACCCAGAGGTGTGAACTCGGTCTGCTAGCCGAGCTAGGTCCGCAAACCTATTCGTATTATTCATCTTGACAGACGCTCTCGGTTTTCTGTACTTAACTC
Organism: Prorocentrum cordatum; assembly: GCA_963575745.1. Classification (NCBI taxonomy): domain Eukaryota; class Dinophyceae; order Prorocentrales; family Prorocentraceae; genus Prorocentrum; species Prorocentrum cordatum. The sequence goes on from CAUYUJ010020366.1 coordinate 56,519, forward strand.
GAGCTACAGGACAGCTACAGAGCTGATGCGTACAGAATCTGATTCAGAATCATCAGTGGCCGTTGTCTGTTGAATCTAGAGCTCTGAACTCGGTCTGCTGCCCGATCTAGAATCGCGAAACTATTCGTATTGTTCGAGTCATCTTGAGAGATGCTGTCGGTTCTCTGCGCTTAACTCGGGCTGTAGAGGGGCTGCATGGCTGGTAATCACTGGAATCGATTCGGAGACATCAGACGCGTCCGCCTTTCGAATCCAGAGCTCCGAACTCTGTCTGCTGCTAGGTCCGCGAAGTCGTATTGTCTAAGCCATCCTCAGAGATGCTGTCGGTTTCCTGCACTTAACTCGGGCTGTAGGGGGGGCTGCAGGGCTGGTAATCACAGGAATCGATTCAGAGAATCAGACGCGTCCGCCTGTCGCATGCAGAGGTCTGAACTCGGTCTGATACTCGAGCTAGGTTTGCCAAACTATTCGTATTGTTCTAGTCATCTTCAGAGGTGCTGTCGATTTACGCGCGTAACTCAAGCTGTAGGAGAGCTACAGAACTCGTACAGCAGAGAATCCAGAAGCATCGGGGGTGTTCAGCTGTTGCATCCGAGAGGTCTGAAATTGCTTGGGCTGAAAAATTGTTTTTTCGGTGAAATTATTTTCGACATTATATGTTGTCAGGAAGCTCTACGAGTTCCCCGGTGGTAAGAAAGGTTGACGGCTTACCTCGGTGCCCAGTTGGCCGATCCGGCCCCGACGGACAATGTGCGAACTTTGGGTCGGTTGGACGAACTTTGTGAGAGATTTGAACATTCGTTTTAAGAACTGGTATTTTTCGCACCTGTGGTGGGTTGTGTCGCGTCTGCCAATAAATTCTGAGGTCCATAGCTGCATTATTACTATCAAAACACTTGGCGGAACCGTCGTTGGGTGACAACTAAAAAAACCTACTTTTTCGAGTTTTCAGCTTGTGTATCAGAAAAGCTCCTCTCACGTGTTCTAAGCAGCGCCGTGCGAGAGAAGAGCTCTACGAGGCTTGCGGTGGTATCCTGGTTGACGGTTTTCCGCCGGCTCCCAGTTCCGGCGCGCTGGAGAGCTAGTTGGCAAGAAAAATCTCGACGGACCTTTTGGTGACTTTTGGTCGGTTGAAAATTTTGTTCTCGAATTTTGAACAATCGTTAGAGCTTTAGAATTTTTTCTGACCATATTCGATCTTATTCCCGCTCGCCATCTTAATATCAGCTCGATCGGTTAAATATTTTTGCGAAAAAGCATCGCGGCGGGATCGGCTGTTTCGAGTCATCTTCATACGCGTTGTCGGTATTTTGTATTTAACTCGAGCTGTAGGGCAGCTACAGAGCTCATTATCACAGCAATCGATTGCGAATCATCAGGCGCGTTCGTCGGTTCCATCTAGAGGTCTGAACTCGGCCTGTTGCCCGAGCTAGGTTCACGAAACTATTTATGTTGTTGGAGTCATCTCGAGAGGTGCTGTCAGTTTTCTGCACTCAACTCGGGCTGTAGGGGGGCTACAGGGCTCGTACTCACAGGAATCGATTCGAAGACATCAGGCACGTCCGCCTGTTGAATCCAGAGCTCGGAACTCGGTGTGCTGCCCGAGCTAGGTTCGCAAAACTATTCGTATTCGTCGAGTCATCTTGAGAGGTGCTGTCCGTTTTCTGCACTTAACTCGAGCTGTAAGGGGGCCGCAGGGCTGATAATCACTGGAATCGATTCGGAGGCATCAGTCGCGTCCACCTGTCGCATTCAGAGCCCTGAACTCGGCCTGCTGCCCGAGCTAGGTCCGCGAAGCTATTCGTATTGTTCGAGTCATCTTCAGAGGTGCTGTCGATTTCTGCACCTAAGTCGGGCTGTAAGGGGGCTGTAGGGCTGGTAATCACAGGAATCGATTCGGAGACATCAGGCGCGTCGGCCTGTTGCATTCAGATGTCTGAACTCGGTCTGATACTCGGGCTAGATTCGCGAAACTATTTGTATTGTTCGAGTGATCTTGAGAGGTGCTGTCGATTTTCGCACGTAACCCGGGCTGTAGGAGAGATACGGAGCTCGTGCGCACAGCAAACGATCCAGAAGCATGAGGGGCGTTTGGCTGTTGCATCGAGAGGTCTGAAATCGTCTAGGCTGAGAAACTGTTCGTTCTCTGCAATTTTTTTCGACATTATTTATGCTCAGGAAGCTCTACGAGTCCCCCGGCGGTAAGGAAGGTTGACGGTTTACCGCCGGCGCCCAGTTGGCCGACCCGGCCTTGCGAGACAAAGTGGTGACTCTGGGTCGGTTTTGCTAAGATTTGACAGATATTTAACTCGTAGAGCTTCCCTTAGCAAGTTATTGCTGGAAGCTTAAGAGTAATAACTCGTAGAGCTTCCCTTAGCAAGTTGTTGCTGGAAGCTTAAGAGTAATTCCGGGGCGCTGGAGAGCTAGTTGGCAAAGAAAAATCTCGACGGACATTTTGAGGAATTTTGGTCGGTTGAAAATTTGGTTCTCGAGATTTGAACATTCGTTAGAGCTCTAGTATTTTTTCCCGTGATATTCGATCTTATTCCCGCTCGCCATCTTGATCTCAGCTCGATCGGGTACCTTTTACTGCCAAAAAGCGTCCAGGCGGGATCGCCCGTTTCGAGTCATCTTGTCGCGGTGACGGTTTTCTCAAGATAACTCGAGCTTTAGGACAGCTACAGAGCTGGAAAGCGCAGCTAATCGATTCAGAATGATCAGGCGCGTTCGCCTGTTGAACCCAGAGGTCTGAACTCGGTCTGCTAGCCGAGCTAGGTCCGCAAACCTATTCGTATTATTCGAGTCATCCTGACAGACGCTCTCGGTTTTCTGTACTTAACTCGAGCTACAGGACAGCTACAGGGCTGATACGTACAGAATCTGATTCAGAATCATCAGTGGCCGTTGTCTGTTGAATCCAGAGCTCTGAACTCGGTCTGCTGCCCGGTCTAGAATCGCGAAACTATTCGTATTGTTCGAGTCATCTTGAGAGATGCTGTCGGTTCTCTGCACTTAACTCGGGCTGTAGGGGGGCTGCATGGCTGGTAATCACAGGAATCGATTCGGAGACATCAGGCGCGTCTGCCTTTCGAATCTAGAGCTCCGAACTCTGTCTGCTGCCCGAACTAGGTCCGCGAAACTATTCGCATTGTTCGAGTCATCCTGAGAGGTGCTGTCGGTTTCCTGCACTTAACTCGGGATGTAGGGGGGGCAGCAGGGCTGGTAATCACAGGAATAGATTCAGAGACATCAGACGCGTCCGCCTGTCGCATGCAGAGGCTTGAACTCGGTCTGATACTCGAGCTAGATTTGCCAAACTATTCAGTCATCTTGAGAGGTGCTGTCGATTTACGCACGTAACTGGGGCTGTAGGAGAGCTACAGAGCTCGTACAGAAGACAATCCAGAAGCATCGGGGGCGTTCGGCTGTTGCATCCGAGAGGTCTGAAATTGCTTGGGCTGAAAAACTATTTTTTCTTTGTAATTTTTTTCGACATTATATGTTGTCAGGAAGCTCTACGAGTTCCCCGGCGGTAAGAAAGGTTGACGGTTTACCGCCGGCGCCCAGTTCCGGGGCGCTGCAGAGCTAGTTGGCAAGAAAAATCTCGACGGACATTTTGAGGAATTTTGGTCGTTTGAAAATTTGGTTCTCAAAATTTGAACATTCGTTCGAGCTCTAGTATTTTTTCCCGTGATATTCGATCTTATTCCCGCTCGCCATCTTGATCTCAGCTCGATCGGGTACCTTTTACTGTCAAAAAGCGTCCAGGCGGGATCGGCCGTTTCGAGTCATCTTGATACGCGGTGACGGTTTTCTCAGGATAACTCGAGCTTTAGGACAGCTACAGAGCTGGTAAGCACATCTAATCGATTCAGAATGTTCAGGCGCGTTCGCCTGTTGAATCCAGAGGTCTGAACTCGGTCTGCTAGCCGAGCTAGGTCCGCAAACCTATTCGTATGATTCGAGTCATCTTGACAGACGCTCTCGGTTTTCTGTACTTAACTCGAGCTACAGGACAGCTACAGAGCTGATACGTATAGAATCTGATTCAGAATCATCAGTGGCAGTTGTCTGTTGAATCCAGAGCTCTGAACTCGGTCTGCTGCCCGATCTAGAATCGCGAAACTATTTGTAGTGTTCGAGTCATCTTGATAGGTGCTGTCGGTTCTCTGCACTTAACTCGGGCTCTAGGGGGGCTGCATGGCTGGTAATCACAGGAATCGATTCGGAGACATCAGGCGCGTCCGCCTGTCGAATCCAGAGCTCCGAACTCTGTCTGCTGCCCGAACCAGGTTCGCGAAACTATTCGTATTCTTCAAGTCATCCTGAGAGGTGCTGTCGGTTTCCTGCACTTAACTCGGGCTGTAGGGGGGGCTGCAGGGCTGGTAATCACAGGAATCGATTCAGAGACATCAGACGCGTCCGCCTGTCGCATGCAGAGGTCTGAACTCGGTCTGATACTCGAGCTAGGTTTGCCAAACTATTCGTATTGTTCGAGTCATCTTGAGAGGTGCTCTCGATTTACGCACGTAACTGGGGCTGTAGGAGAGCTACAGAGCTCGTACAGAAGACAATCCAGAAGTATCGGGGGTGTTCGGCTGTTGCATCCGAGAGGTCTGAAATTGCTTGGGCTGAAAAACTATTTTTTCTTTGTATTTTTTTTCGACATTATGTGTTGTCAGGAAGCTCTACGAGTCCCCCGGCGGTAAGGAAGGTTCACGGTTTACCGCCGGCGCCCAGTGACAATTCATTTTCAGAAACCAGATTTTTCTCACGTGTAGTGGGTTATGCCGCGTCTGCCAGTTAAATTTTCAGGTCTGTAGCTGCAATATTATTATCGGAAGACTTGCAGGAACCGCTTTTGAATGGAAGCGAAAAATCATGATATTTCCAGTTTTCCTGCTCTTGCTGCAGAAGCTTCCTTCATGTGTTCCGATGTGTGCTGTGCAAGGAAAGAGCTCTACGAGGTGCCCGGCGGTAGCCTGGTTGACGGTTCACCGCCGGTTCCCAGTTCCGGGGCGCTGGAGAGCTAGTTGGCAAGAAAAATCCCGACAGATCTTTTGCTGACTTTTGGTCGGTTGAAAATAACTCGTAGAGCTTCCCTTAGCTAGTTGCTGGAAGCTTAAGAGTAAATACGGCGCGCTGGAGAGCTAGTTGGCAAGAAAAATCTCGACGGACCTTTTGCTGACTTTTGGTCGGTTGAAAATTTTGTTCTCGAAATTCAACCATTCGTTTGAGCTCTAGTAACTCGTAGAGCTTCCCTTAGCTAGTTGCTGGAAGCTTAAGAGTAATTCTGGCGCGCTGGAGAGCTAGTTGGCAAGAAAAATCTCGACAGACCTTTTGCTGACTTTTGGTCGGTTGAAAATTTTGTTCTCGAAATTCAACAATTCGTTTGAGCTCTAGTATTTTTTCCCATCATCTTCGATCTAAATCCCGCTCGCCATCTTGATCTCAGCTCGATCGGGTAAATATTTCTGCAAAAAACATCGCGGCGGGATCGGCTGTTTCGAGTCATCTTGATACGCGTTGTCGGTATTTTGTATTTAACTCGAGCTGTAGGGCAGCTACAGAGCTCATTTTCACAGAAATCGATTGCGAATCATCAGGCGCGTTCGTCTGTTCCATCTAGAGGTCTGAACTCGGTCTGCTGCCCGAGCTAGGTTCGCGAAGCCATTCGTTTTCTTGGAGTCATCTTGAGAGGTGCTTGATGCCTCCTGAAGGGTTGCGTTTGTGGCATCTCTATCATCGGGCTGTTTTGGGGGCAGGATGAGGGGCAGGGAAAGGGGGAAGGGAAGGGGGTCAGGGAAAGGGGTCAGGGAAAGGGGTCAGGGAGGGGGGGCAGGGAAGGGGGTCAGGGAGGAGGGGGTCAGGGGAGGGGGTCGGGGAGGGGGGGCAGGGGAGGGGGTCAGGGAGGAGGGTGTCAGGGGGGAGGGGGTCAGGGAGGAGAGGGCATTAGGGAGGGGGCCAGGGAAGGGGGCATGGGGGCAGGGCAATGGGGGCAGAGAAGGGGGCAGGGATGGGCCACAGGAACAGGAGACAGGGGAAGGTGGTCACGGAAGAGGGGTAAGGCATAATGTTGCGCACCTTTGCGACTGAATCTTGTCGGCCGAGGTGGTTGCCCCGATGGTTGTCCCGATGGTTGTGTCGATGGTCACCCCGATGGTAGCAATGCGAGTAGTTCCCTTGATTTGAAAGTTAACGACGAGTCGGGTATGGTTCAGGATTAAGGCTCATCGGCAGATGGGGTTCATCTTGATCTATTCCCCCCCTCTCTTTTGCGCTGGCCCCCGTGGCATCGCCGCTTTGGGCTCGAATTCTGCTTGCCCGCCGGCGTTCGCGGGCTTGGATGGACCCACTTGATGTGCTCCTGGGCCTCGGGATACCAAGCGAGGACCGCGCTGGCCCTGCCCCAGCCAGGTCTGCGAGCGTGGCTGCGGCCCTCGCTGCCGACCGAGCGGCTCGCGAGTCTCGCTGGGCGACCGTTTCGGGGAGCGCCGTTGCTGACGTTGCAGGGCCGCCGAGCGGCGTTGCCGATCGCCTGAGGGCCGTCCAGCGCCGAGAGGAGATCTGCAAGCGGGCTCGGCTGCAGAAGCAGCTGAAGGCAGCGAAGTCCGAGGTTTCCGAGGCGCGGGCATTCGTGCGCCCGCTGCAGCACTCCTGGAACGCAGCGCAGACGAACTTCGGCGACCAGGTGGTTGTTGATGAAGGTGCTGCAGCGCGGCACCCGCGTCAGTTCACGCTGCACGGTGCTCTGAAAACGGCTTTCGCACAACACGGTGACTCGTATTCGACCCGCGTCGTTGGCTTGCGGTCTCTGGCGGCCTCGTGTTTCCTGCAGCAACAGCAAGAGAAGGCGACGCGGCTCCTGTCAGATTCATCATCTGGGTATTGTTTCGTCGAGCGGGCCTACGACGACACACCAGTCCACATGTGTTTTGGACAGCTATCAGAGCAGATACGGCCTTTCGCAAAGTACACTATTCCCCATCGTCTTCGCCACCGTTTCAGGGGACGCACGTTGTGCGATTACCAGGATATTTTACGTGTTGGCCAGTCCTCGCAACACGGCGTCGTTGACATATTCAGCCACATGTGCGTCGTAGAATGTGATCCAGGCGATCGGGGGAGGAACAGGAGAGGGAGAGGAGGACAGGGGGCGGGGGCCACCATGATTTCGCACTCGCCAGCGGGAACCCGATCGAGAGGATATTTGTTTTTGGGTGCGTTTGGCGCGTGCGTTTGTAAAACCATTCCCCCGACTGCGTATGGGGGCTCCTCCTCGTCGTGATCCTCCTCATCGTGGTGGTGTTTCTCTTCCTCCTCATTGTGATCCTCCTCCTTTCCCCCTCCTTCATTCCTTCCTCCTTCCTCTTCCTCCATCCCCGACTGGGTCAGAGGATTAATGGAGTCGAGGGGGAAGTTGTTCTTCTCTCTTTGGAGGGGGAGGGCGAATCCCCCCGTTGCAGCCTCGCCGCAGGCGAGGGCGCCGAATTGGTGATTCCACCCGTGGTACTTCTTGGGAAGACCGCCGGCCACATCTTCCGCGCTGTCCAGAGCGCCTTGTCCGGCCTGCTCAGCTTCGAAGCTTTGGAGGCCCTCGGCAAGGACCGACGTTCGGACGGACGGAGGGGGAGGAGTCGGGAGGAGGAAGGAGGAGGTGGAAGGGAGGCCGGCAACAGAGAAAGCAGAAGGACGGGCGGGAAAGCAGAGGAAGGAGGAGGAACAGGAGTGGCAGGAGTTGGTTTTGGTCGTGGACTGCGCTGACAGCGCTTCGGGCAACCGCAAGTCTATACTGTATGGCGTTCTCACTTCTGGTGTTTCCACGTGCTGCTGGGGCAATCGCTGTTTAGTCCACCAGCTCTTCCGAGGTGGGGCCAGGGGGGGACTTCCGCAGACTCTCCAACTCCAACTCGCCCATCCCACCTCTTCAAGGTCCTCGCCACCTCCCTCATCGAACTCCACGTTCTTGGGGGTCTGGGGGCTGGAGGTGTCATCGTCATTCTGGACCGGCGCCATCTGATCCCAGATTACAGCGCACTGGGGTCCGTGCTGCGGATATCAGGCCGGGTTGACACTTTCAAGAGAGCCATCGCAACTGTGTGCCAGTCGTTGGACTTCAGGTTGGGCGTGGCTCCGCCAGGCGAAGCCGAGGCTCACCGCGCCGCAGATCGGCGTTTGCTCGATTGCCTCCTCTTGCAGCGCGCGCTTCGCAAGGAGTTCTCGAGCCCGTTTGAGGGCGCGAAGGACCAGCGCGTCACAGAGAGGGCGAGCATGTTGTTCGACCACCTCCAGGCGCCGTTTTCCTTCCTCCTTCCTTCTCCCTTTGGCCCCGACGGCGACGGCAGCGTCCGCCGCAGGCGCCGTGGGGCAAGGGCGACATCATCCACTATTGCGTTGCAGGCTGCAGGTGTGGCAGATCGCGAGAGAGGGCGATCTCGTATCTCATTGAGCTGCTGTACTGGCTCTTCATCACCATGATGCCAACGTGCACGGGCTTCTCCAGGTGGCCCCCCCTCCCAGCTCACCCCTCCCTTCGCCCGCTTCGACGGTCGACGATCGCGGCGACTTTCGATCCGCGGTTGACGACCAGACGACGGCGACAACGACGGCGAGCGACGACGATGATTGCGAGCGATCGCCTGCGACGATCGACGTCGACGACGCCGAGCGACGAATAGGGCGAGCGAAGACGTCGACTCGACTACGAGTGACGACGACGACGGTCGTCTTCAACGACCGTCGATGACGGCCGTCGTCAGCGCCGACCGCCAGCGATGACGACGACGAGCGAGATGGAAGGTGGTCTGTTCTGGGGCCCTTCTGCTCATGGCTCGGCATGGCGCTCGTGCCGCACGACATCTTTCGACGTGCATGGGCGCTCGCGTTCAGCAGGGAGAACGCCGTGGATCACATCCCAGAGGGGGGCGAGGAGTCTTTCGCTCAACAGATGAGCAGGAAAGTCCACCGCGTCACCAAGTATCTTGCTGACCAAGAGAAGGTGACGTACACTCTCCTGCTTGCCTTGAGCTCCAAGCCCTTGGACGACCTGATCGTGGACATCATCCGGCGTGATGGGAACGGTCGGGTGCTCGCAGATTTGTCGTCGCCGACAAACATCAGTCCCGTTCGGAAGTGCCAGCGCGAGTTCGTGCAGACCCTCACCAGCGGCATGGCCTTTTCGCTCGTGTCGGAATATTTCGTTTTGGACGCTGCTAGCATGCGTAGACACATGGGGGATTGCAGGACTTGCGTAATTGAGTTATCGTCGGCTGTGCATTGGAGAGTTGACTTTTACTTGAAGCAGTTCCCGTTCCAGTTGATCAAGACCGTTCACCCGCGCCCTGCCCGCCGTGGTTCTATAGATGCGCCTGCCGCTGTTGCCGATCGCTTGTTCTCCGTGGGCGAATGCTGCTTGGACATTGGGTTCTCGCTCAAAGTACGTCGCAAGTACGGCACCGCTCAGGCGGCGTTGGCCAGCCAGGCGCTGAGGGGCTGTTTGACATCCTGGATGAACCTGGGCAGGGTCTCGGTCGCCCACGTGGAGGGCAGCCACGCCACGAACAAAAACTCTATATATGCGGGCCACAATAAAAAGCGGAACATTGAAGGGGCAGTCCATCGGTGCACGATGCGGACCTTGATGAGATCTCATGTCTTTCGAGGCAGAGTGGATTATAGCAAGCCGAAAGCAGATGCCGCATTTGCGAAGAGACGCTTCGGTCTGCAGACTTCCTCCACAGCTCGCCGGAGACGTAGTCGCACTGGCAGGCGCGTGGTGGTCACGATTGCAAAAAGGAAGTCTCGTCTTGGAGGGGTTCGACCACGGGGTAACAGATGTTGGGCTTATGTGTCGGCCAAGTCCCGCTTAGCTCGGATGGCCAGAGGTGGCCAATCATGGGGCCGCCGTCAGGAGCGAGCTGCCCGAGCACAGTGGATGGCGGAGTATCGCGGCATGTCTGTGGCTCAACGCGATGACTTCCACCAGTTGCATGACCGCTTGGAGAACGAGGGCGCTGCAGACCAGCATCTCGACGACGGCGAGGCTGACTTGCTGGATATCGTCCGAGAGGCCCGCTGCTCGCGAAGCGGCTCCCGCGTCGAGGACTACGGCGTCGAGCAGCTCTCGCGGCGGCTTCTCCCATTTGATTTCGGCGACGAGTTCTGGCCAGTCGACGCCGCGAAGTTCCAGGCGCACCTGGAGGTTTTGGCGCAGAAGTTCGGGATCGAAGAGTGGAGAGGCGGCTTGGGCCTCTTGGGCGAGAAACGGAGGGGTGAGATCCGTTGCGACATGTGCGTCGATGCGGACCCTCGCTTGGCCCCCGCTCTGAGAGTGAAGCTGCCGTGCTGGGAGGAGCATCCAGGACTTTGCCGAAGGGGCGACGCCCCCCATTTTGCGTGGGCGATGCGCTTGGCCAGGTCAATACATGCGGAGCTGGGTGCATCTGTTGACATGGGGTGCTTCGTGAGCTTCCACGCTGACAGGTACTCCTCGCCGCCCTTGTGCTTGGGCCTTCGCCGTTATCGGATGCCGCCCTTGCTGGTCTTTGCGAGATGCAGTTTCGTCGATGCTGATTCTGATGAAGAGGGGGATGGCGACGTCCACGGTCCGAAGTACATCCAAGTCGACACTCAGAGAGGCGAGCTCGCGTTCCACACGAGTTACCGTGCTGCTCGGGCGTTGGCAATTGCTGGAGGCGCCGACGCCAATGCTCACATGGTGATGTTCGTCACAGAGAACGTTGAGTACAGCCCGACTCGCGTTCGCATCGTGGACCGCAAGTACTGCGATTTAGGTGGCGGCTGGGCGAATCGGAGCTGGGGGAGGGGGGGAAATGGGAGAGGAGGAGCAGGAGGAGGAGCAGGAGGAGGAGGAGGAGGAGGAGGGGGAGGAGGGGGAGGAAGGAGGAGGAGGAGGAGGAGGAGGAGAAGGAGGAGGAGGAGGAGTAGGACTGAGTAGGAGGGTGGAGGAGGAGGAAGAGGGGCGAGGAGGATCGGGAGAGGAGGAGGAGAAGGAGGAGGAGGAGACAGAGGTGGGCAAGGCGGAGGATCGGGACCTCTTTCTTGCATCGCCGCCTCTGCGCCCCAAGGTTGCGGCGCGCCGCCAGCGGCTGGCGGCGGCGGCCCTGCCGGCGGCGCAGGCGGCGGCCCCCCCGGCGGCGCGGGCGGCGGCGCCGATTTGCTCGACGCGATCGCCGCTGCAGAGGCATGGCCTTCTCATCTTCCGAATCGCCCCCTTTCTCCTCCCCCCTCCTCTTTTGCCTTCTCATCCTCCTCATCGCCATCATCTTCTACCCCCTCGTTCCCCCCCCCTCCTTCAATCTCTGGTCGCCCTCGTCGCCCCTCTCAACTTTTGCCTCAGGCCAACTACGGCTCTTCGTCGTCGTCTTCGTCCTCCTTCTCCCATCCCCCTTTCCTCTTCAACGTCCGTCCTCTCCCCCTTCCCCCGCGTCCAAGCTGTTTCGATCCTTGGCGGAGTCTGGAGGCCGCGCCGGCGCCGCCGCCCGACCCTGGCGCTGACGGCGGCGCTCATGCGGCTGGCGTCGGCGCCGACGGCGTCGGCCACGTGGACGGGGCGTCGGCGGACGGCCCCGACTCCGAATGCGAGGGTGGGATCATCTTGGTGGAGGAGGCCCAGTTGGATAGCGATTCCGTGATCTTCGGCGAGCCGCTGGCGCCTGCGGCCGAGCCAGCGGCCCCGCCGCCGCTGGAGGAGGCGCCCGCGGCCGAGCCAGCGGCCCCGCCGCCGCCGGAGGAGACGCCCGCGCCCGAGCCAGCAGCCCCGCCGCTGGAGGAGGCGCCCGCGCCCGCGCCAGCGGCCCCGCCGGAGGAGGGGGGGCCCGCGCCCGAGCCGGCGGCCCCTGCAGCGGCCCCCGCCGAGGCGGAGAGGCGAGTCGGCCCTGACGGCTACCCGCGCCTCCCTGGCCCATGCGGCTACATTCGTCTGTCGCTCAACAAGGACGGCTCGCAGGACATGCGAGCTGTCTGTGAGCTGTGCCAGCTAACGCTCAGCAGGACTTGCCGCCCCCCCCCGCCCTGGGCGAAGCGAGGCACGAAGCTTTTTGGCCAGGGGCGCCCAGTGGGGAAGCTCTGGGCTTTCCTGGAGTACGGGGGCGGCTTGCCAGCCGCCCACACGCGAGACGATCACAAAGTGTTCGTCCTCGTTGGCCCAGGCGACCTTGAAGTTCGCAACGGGGCCAGGGCCAGGGCTCGCGCTCAGGTAGGATCATCTTTGTGGTTTGATGCCGAGCGCGAGCCCAATGACGGGGACGTGCCGCCTCTGTTCGAGCCAGCGTTGGTGCCTTGACAACGCGGAGCGGGGCTCCGAAGATTCGATGCGCCTTCTTCCTTTCACGCTCGTCCTTTTCCTCACCCTTTCCACCCCTTTTGCCGCCCCCCCCCGCCCTCCCTTCGCGGGCCCCGCGCCCCCCCCCCCCCCTCGATGGCGCAAGTCGTTTCAAGAGGGGGGGGGGGGGCGGCGTGAGTCCTGGGGGGTCGTGGGGGGAGAACCAGGGGCATAAGGGCGCGCGAGCCCTGAGTTAAGTCAACGGGCCTCGAGCGGGCGGGTTGACGCCGACCGTCGCTGATGGGCCCTTGAATCCTTGTGCAGCTAGCGTTTGAGTGCGTCTGTGGGCCCCGTGGGCGCGGTGCGCCACCCTTGGCTGAGCTTGAAATACGTGGCCGCCTGTGGCCCTTGTGGGGCATGGAGCTCGGGATCTTTCTGCGCGCGCGTCTTGAACGTGCTGTTTTTTCCAGTTTTCCAGTCCATGGGGTTTGGCCGAATCCACTGCAGAAGCTTGAATGAATTCAGCGCGTGCCAATGCGGCGCGGGGATCTGGGCCGCCCGACAAATGTCCCGAGGGGCCCTTGAACATGCGATCTGGTTTTCGATGGGTGCCCCTGGGGGAGACGAGGCAGGCGGGGGACGAGGAGGAGGAGAAGGAGGAGGAGGGGAAGGAGCAGGAGGGGGAGGAGGAGGAGGAGGAAGAGGGGGGGGGGGGGGAGATGGAGGAGGGGAGGGGAGGAGGAGGAGGAGGAGGAGGAGGAGGAGGAGGGAGGTGGAGGAGGAGGAGGTTAGGGGAGGAGGAGGAGGAGGAGGAGGAGGAGGAGGAGGAGGAGGAGGAGGAGGAGGAGGAGGAGGAGGAGGGCACTTCTGCCCAGCCACAGGTGCACCCCCTGTTCTCTGGTTGTCATCGATCGTTTTGGTCAGGGCCAGTCCCCGGGTGACGATGTCAGAGAGAGGGAGAGAGAGAAAGAGAGAGAGAGAGAGAGAGAGAGAGAGAGAGAGAGAGAGAGAGAGAGAGAGAGAGAGAGAGGAGAGAGAGAGAGAGAGAGAGAGAGAGAAAAAAAAGAGATAGAGAGATAGGGAGAGAGAACTATAGAACGAAAGAATGAGAGAGAGAGAGAGTGAGAGAGAGAGAGAGAGAGAGAGAGAGAGAACACAAAATGAGAGAGAGAGATAGATACAGAGAACGAGAGAGATAGAGCGAGAGAGAGAGAGAGAGAGAGGGATGGCGCGCTCTTCGTCGAAGATGCCCCAAGCCATTCTGGCCCAGCTTGGAGGTCAGGTTTTCTTCGAGGGGGAGTTCTCCAGCGAGGGCGCCCCGCGCGGTGCCGATGGGCGAGCCTGGCAGCGCAGGGGGCCCGGGCACAGTCAAATCCCCGTCCAGGTCCGCCTGCGAGGCAGAGGTCGAGGGCGCGGGGCAGCGTTCGAGCAGCAGCAGCACCGACAGCGACTGCGAGGAGTCGGAGTCGGGGTCCGCGGCCTTGGAGTTGCAGCTGTCAGATGAGGAGCGGGGTTCTGCATCTAAGTTGGTAACTACTAGGTCCCCTCCAGGAGCGCCGGGATAGTCGCGCTTCAAGCTTCGCTTCGACCTCTGTCTCCGCTGCCGGGGCTGGGGAGCTGCCTTTCTCCAAGGTGGCTTCGCGCCTTGCGAGGGCGCGAAGGTAACCGCGGCCTGCGCGTCGCGCGTTCAAGCCGCCGCCGCCGTCGAAGCTGCTGCCGTCGTCGCTGCCGCGGCCGTCGTCGTCGCCGCGGCCCGAGCCGATCGGCTGTGCCAGCGGCCAGCGGCGCCGCTGGATATCGCTGTTTTCTTTCGGCAACCATCTTGGCTCCATCCGACGTCGGGGCCCGCTGCCCATCGCGCCGCGGCGCCCCCTCGCTGTGGCATGGCGTGGTACTTTCGGCGAGGCGCCTCAGGCTCGCGGAGCGAGACTCCGCCGCCGTGCCGAGAGCCCTTGCCTTGGCGCTCGCGGAGCGAGACTCCGCCGCCGTGCCGAGAGCCCTTGCCTTGGCCAGCGCCGCGTTCGCCCTTGCCTTGGCCAGCGCAGGATGCGGAGACAGGCGTGCGGCCCGGTCTTTCGACGGCGCCCAGGGCGACATCGCGCGGCGCGTCCGCCGCGGAGGAGGAGGACTGCTCCCCCCCCCGCTCGTGGTCGCCCACATTCACTTCGGCGACGGTCAGGTGGGAGCTGCCCAGTAGCTCGCCCACCCATTCGTCGATCCTGGACCAGTCCGAATTCGAATCAGAGGCGCGGCAGCCCGTGCATGAGGAACCTCAGCCTCGTGCGCCCCAGGGGCTGGCCGACGAGGAGTGGCTTGTTGACTTTCGTTCGCAGCTTCCCTCGCCGACCGAAAGGCACACTCCGACGCGTGATCTTTCGCCGACCAGCTGGGCGTCGCCGCAGTGCCCCCCGACGCCCATCGAGGTGTTGGCGTCGAGCCCGACGGAGATCGACCGGCCGACCACGCCGAGGTCCGCGTTCGTTGACGTTGGAATTGTCGCCGAGTCCGACTCCGAGCCCGACGCCCCAGATCTTGGATCTGGCAGAGGACCCCGCCTTTCTTCGCGCGCCGAAAACGCCCCCCCCCCCCACCGCCGCCGCCACCTCCCCCTCCTCTTCCTCGCCCCCCCCCCCCCTTTCACCCCTCCCCTTAGCCCCCTATCCGCCCTCGTCCTCCCCCGCCCTCGCGTTTTTCATCCTTGCCTTTCCTCCTCGGCCCTCCTTCCCCCTTCCCCCTCCTCGCCTGCCTCTCCGCCGTCGCCCTTCTCCTCCTGAGCAGCCCGTTCGGCTCGCATGCGTGGCTTCCCTCCGTGGAGGATTGCGATGGCGGATCGTGGGTTCCGCGGTGCGATCGGCCGGCCG
Source organism: Prorocentrum cordatum (assembly GCA_963575745.1). Lineage (NCBI taxonomy): Eukaryota > Dinophyceae > Prorocentrales > Prorocentraceae > Prorocentrum > Prorocentrum cordatum. The sequence continues at coordinate 71,663 of CAUYUJ010020366.1, forward strand.
CGCTGCGGCTGCGCCGCAGCGCGCCGCAGATCTTTCGGCCCCGCTGGGGGCGGCGCCCTCGGCAGCGCCGCTGGCGGAGCGCCCTCTCCTTCCCCGTCGTGGTTCGGGGCGGGCCGAAACAATTTGGCACGTTATGCTCGCAGGCGGAAGGAGACCTGTGGATTGTGGACGGACGGACGTCCTGCTGATTCAATTGTAAAATCATATTCTTGCTCATCTTCTTGCCGTTCCTCTTCCCCCTGGCCCCTCCTGCTCCACCTGCTCCTGATCCTCCTCCTCCTCGTCCACGTCCCCCATCTTCCTTCTCGCCCTGTCTCGTCCTGCTCCTACTCCTCCTGCCCTCCTTCATTCCCCTCCCTTCCTCCCTCGCATCCCCCTGACTTCCCTTCATCGCCCTCCTCGCCTGAATCCTCGCGAGGACTTGGAGCTGGCGGGGGGCTCGAAGAAGAGGAGGGCGACCCGCGGCCGCAGTCGCGGTCGCGGTCTCGGCCGAGGCAAGGCCAAGGCCAAGGCCAGAGGCAGAGGCGCGGCCAGAGGCGCGGCCAAGGCGGAGGCCCAGGCCAAGGCGACGCCGACCCCGCAGGTAGAGCCAGAGGCCGCGCCGACGCCGCGAGGGGGGGCCAAGGGCGCAGGCGCTGAGGGTCAGCCGCAGCGGAGGCGCCGCCGCTTTACCGCGGCGGCCTTGAGGGAGGCGACGCCGCCCAGGGGCCGGGCGGTCCGCCGCCGACCCGCGGCCAGGGCCAAGCGGGCGGCCTCGGCATCGGCTTGCCCGCCCGTGGAGGTCCGCTGGGCTCAAGAGGGGCCGACGCCAGATGGGCAAGTGACATATCCTTTTCCTTGATATCTCGCAGCTCTCCCTCCCGAACTTCTCTTTGGGGGGCTGAAGGGGGACTGGCGGGCGAACTTTGGGGGCCCCTCGCAAGCCTCGGATGGGGCTCCAGGGGGGGCCCGAACCAGAAAGATCAGCGGCCATCCCTTAACCAGGTTCTACGAGGGGTCAGAAACAGATCGGCCACTGTAGCACGAAAAGCGCTGGACCTTTTACGACGAAAATGGGGCGTTGCAAGATGCGTCGTAAAATGTCCGGCGCCTCCCTTCGCCCTCCCTCCGCCCAAGGTTGGGGCCGCGGCGGCCGCGGGCGTCGAGGCGGGCGAGGTCGCCGAGCAGGTCGAGGCCTTCGAGGCGGACGAGCCCGCCGCCGCGAAGGGCCCGTCGGCGACGGAGAGCCCCTCGGGGGCGCCCGACATTTTGGACGCCATTCAGGATTTCTGGGCGAAGACGAGGATGGGGGGCATTGAGGGGAGGGGGATGGGACGTGGAGGAATCAGGGAGAAGGGTGCGGGGGCGTGGAGGAGGAGGAGGAGGTGAAGGAGGCCGCCCACTTCCATCCATTCTGGCCCCCCGCGCCGCAGAGAGGCGGCAGCGAGTCCAGAGGGCGGCCGTCCGGGGCAGCAGATCGCCCTCTTAACAGCGGAGGATTTCCTTCGCGGGAATTCAATACCTATCCCGCCACGCCACCATGTTAACACAACCGGTTGTCCTCCTGAATCATATGTCGAAGCCCTTTTGGTGGCGCAACCTTGTTTTCGTCGTCGTCGTCGTAATCGTCGGCGTCGTCGTCGTCGTAATCGTCGTCGTCGTCATCGTCGTCGGTCGTCGCTGGAACGGAACCGAGTAAAAATTGCCTGGAGCTCCTTGGAGTTTCTGTGGGGGTTTCTTGGGTGCTTCGGGGATCCCATTGAAGGTCTTGGGAGCCTCTTGGACGCGTCGTCGTCGTCGTTGTTGTCGGTCGTCGGTGGTCGCTGGAACGGGGTTCCGAATGCAAATTGCCTGGAGCTGTGGCGTCGTTTTGGCGTCGTCGTCGTTGGTTTCGTCGTCGTCGTCGTCGTCGTCGCCCGCCGTCGGTCGTCGCTGGAACGGGGTACCGAGGGAAAATTGCCTGGAGTTCTGGCGTCGTATTGGCGTCGTCGTCGTCGTCGTCGTCGTCGTCGTCGCAATCGTCGTCGTCGTCGGCCGTCCGTCGTCGCTGGAACGGGGTGCCGAGTGCAATGTGCTTGGGGCTTCTTAATGCGTCCGCGGGGGCGCATTGGGTGCCTCGGGGGCCCTCTCGAGGCCTCTTGGGGGTCTCTCTGAGGGGCCTCTTGGACGTCATTCGGCCGCCCCCTTGTTCTATGCATCCTTTGGTCTGCCTGGTTGTTTTCGAGGCTTTCGGATCGCAGTTTCTAGAGGGCACGTGTTCCTTTCTTTACCCTGGAGGAGGTCAGGGACTCGGCTTCGCAGCAGGTTGCACGCTTGATGACGCGCGTCAGCGACCTTCTATTGGTTTGCGCGTCTGCGGGAGAGGCCTCTCGCGCAACCTGTTCCCGCCACCTTCTCCCCGCGAGCGCGTCGAGGGGCCCCCTTGCCCGCGGGGAGTGGTCTTCTTCCCCATTGGCTGCAAAGGGTGTCATCAACGTGCCTTGTCGGTCCGCCCTCCCTTCTTTTCGCCGAGCACCCCGACTGTCTCTCCCAGTCGCCTTCGTTCTTTCGCCCCCCCATTGCTCCCTCCTTGGCTCCGTTAGCCTCGCCGCGCCCCTCTTCCCCCTTCTCCGCCCCGCTCTCCCCGCACCTCTCCTCTTGCATCCCCCCCCCCTTGCATCCTCCCTCCCTCTCCCCTATCATCCTCTCCCCCGCTGCCCCCGCTCTCCCCCTCCCCTCCTCCTCTCCCTCCCCCCCTCCCCTCCCCCTCCCTCCTCTCCCTCCCGTCCCCCCCCCTTCCCCCCCCCCTCCCCCTCTTCCCCCCCCTTTCCCCCCCCTCCCCCCCTTCCCCCTCCCCCTCCCCCCCCCCTCCCCCCCCTCCCCTTTCCATTTCCCCCATTCCCCCCCCCCTTCCCGGGGTGTTTTCCCGGGAGTTTCGGGAGTTTTGGTAGGGGGGGGCCTCCTGGGGTTTATATAAGATTTAATATATAAGGGGTGCAGGGCCGGGGGTTCCGGGAGTTTCCGGGGTTTGTAGGGGGGAGGGGAGGGGGGGATAGGGGGAGGGGGTAGGGGGGGGAGGGGGGGGGGGGGGAAGGGGGGGGAGGGGGGGAAGGGGGGGAAGAGGGGGGGCAGGGGGAGGGGGGGGCAGGGAGGGGGGGCAGGGAGGAGAGGCAGGGGGCCAGGAAGCAGGGATGGAGGAGGAGGAGGGGCAGGGAGGCCCAGGGGGGGCAGGACGGTGCAGGGAGGGGTCCAGGAGGTTGCCAGAGGGGAACAAGGCGGGGGCCATGGGACTGACTGGCTGACTGGCTAGTTGGGCTGGCTGACTGGCTTGCTGGCTTGACTGACTGATTGTGGGCAGTCCGACTGCGTGACAGATTGGCCTCGCCTTCTGGGATCTCCTACTTTCTGGCCTACGCAGGGGGCTCCCTTGGGATCTCTAACCTTGTGGCATGCCTTCTGGGGTCTCCTACCTTTTGGGATCACCTACTTTCTAGCCTACCTTCGGCAGCCTGGACTCTGTGACAGAGTGGCCTACGCAGGGGGCCCCCTTGGGATCTCTTACCTTCTGGGTCGCGCCTGTCTCTATTCGAGGGGGTCGGGGGTCGAGGCAAGGGGTTGCGGTTGCCCCCAGGCTTCCAGCCCGCCGGCCAAGGCGCCTGCCCCGCCGGTTCCGCCCTCGGCGCCAGCAGCAGGTTCCGCAGGGCCTCAGCGCAGGCTGGCCCGGAACAACTCTCTCGACGCTGGGCGTTGCAAGTTGGGCGATTTGGACTCCATCGCGCGGCAGTTCTACGAGCTCCTGTCGCCCGAGTCCAAAGCGCGGCTCATCGTGAACTGCAGTGGGGTGCGCTCCACGTGTGGCACGTTGTGCAGCGGCACGGACGTGTGCTTGGACGTCCTCCGCAGCGTCCTCAAGATTGGCGGCGGCACCTGCTCGCACAGCTTCAGCTGCGAAATTCACCCTACCAAGCAGAGGTGGTCGGGTTCACAGAACCGCGCAAGGGGGAACGGGGGGATTGTCGAGGGAGAGGGGGTTGTCGATGGAGGAGGAGGAGGAGGAGGAGGAGGAGGAGGAGGAGGAGGAGGCGGATGGGGGGCAGGAGGAAGACGAGCGGGCAGGAGTGGGACGCGTGGGGGGCTTGAGGACGTGGAGAAGGAGGAGGGGGGGGAGGATGGCGATGCGGGGGGGGGAGGTGGAGGAGGGGCAGGAGGAGGAGCAGGAGGAGGGGGAGGGGGAGGAGCAGGAGGGAGGAGAGATTGAGGGATGCCTTTAGGTGGATCCAGACGATGACCACTCCGCCCCCTGCCATGCTCTTCGCGGATGTCGTGGAGTTCCTCCGCCCCAACAACAAGGCATATGACGTCATCTCGTCCCAGTGCCGGACCATCCCAGGGACGGACGTGATGTTCTTGGGGTTCTCGTGCGTCGACCTGTCCCGTATGAACAAGAACGCGCCGAACTCCAAGGGCTGCGTCAGAGCTGGCTCCCTACGCACAGGGGAAACGTTGAAGGCTGGGCTGGCTTACGTACGGAGGCATCAGCCTCGTCTCGTTTTCTTTGAAAACGTTGCTGCCATCGAGGACGCCGAGGTTGCGACGGGCTCGACCAACGCCATGGACCTCGAGGTAGCCCTCTTGGAGCTCGGATACATCCTCACCTCCTCGGTCGTGGACGCGCGGTGGCACGGGTCGCCTCAGAGGAGGACCAGGTGGTGGGCTGTGGCGACCAGGATGTCCACCGAGCCGCTCACGCAAGCAGACGCGGACAAGCGCGGCCCCATCAAGGAGAGGTTCTTGCAGACGGTGCGTCGCATCGAGATGCAGCCAGCGCGCTTGGGCGACCTCTTGTTGCAGGAGGACAGAGGTGTGTCAAGGCAAGCTAGTCCTGAACCTCACCCAGTGATTGTCGAGATTTGCGTTGGAGGAGGAGGAGGAAGAAGGGGGGGGAGGAGAGGGGGGGGGCCGAGAAGGAAACTAGTTTTCCAACGCAGGGAGGGCCCTGGGGACCCAGGGCGGCCTTAGGGCATGGCCAGGTTAGCGTGGGGGGGGGTTCGAGGACACTTGAATCCAGCGGGCCAACCTGTAATCAGTTTTAGTTTTCGGCGCCGAAGGACAGCGAGCAGCTCCAGTTGTGGCTCGAGGACCCCTGCGGCGAGGACGTCGGGTTCGCTGAGGGCAAGGAGGATGACGGCTGGGAGGATACTTGGGATGGGCCGACAAAGTCGCACAGCGGCAGCGAGAAGACAGTTCCTTGGCCTGATCTGCACGCAGAGATGTTTCGCAGCAAGGGTCTGCGGTACCCTCCCGTGATGAGCCTCCATTACGACAAGACGGACCTCGGCATGCTCAAGCTGGTTCCTCAGCGCGCCCGTGAGGTCATCCTGTATTTCGATCTCATTCTGGGGCGGCTTCCCAAGGGCGGGGACACGGAGATGGTCATCGACATCTCGCAGTCTCTCAACAGGGTCCCTGTGTGCTCTGATGGCATCACTTGCATCACGCCGAAGAGTCTCCCATGGTTGCGCAGCCGATTCAGGCCGATGCAGCCGGCCGAGGTGATGAGGGCCCAGGGGTTGCCGATGTACACGTACAATCAGTTGCACAACTTCAGCCGCAAGGACGTGCGCTGCCTCGCCGGCAACGCGTTCAACGCGCACACCGCCCTCGCATTCGCGCTGTCGGCGTTCGCCAGCTTCGAGCTCAAGGACTCGGCGTTCCACGAGGCCCACATCGGGCCCATCCAGGACATCATCATGGACCGCTCGCTGTCTGGCCAGGGCGAGCGCATCTGGGACTACATGGAGAGCGTTGCCGGCTGCCCTCGCCGGCCCAGTTGAGGTTGGGATGTGAGTTCCACTTCCTCTTTCCCTTTGTTTCAAGTCCATTCCAATCGACGCCCTCCCCCGACCTCCCCATCTCCTCCGCCTCCGCGTCATCCGCCCTCCTCCTCCTCCTCCTCCTCCTCCTGCACTCCTTGTGCCCCTTCTCCGTTTCCTCGTTCTCCGACTCCTCTTCCTCCTCTTCCTTCCCTTCCCGTTCTCCGCCGCCTCCCCCTCCTCTCTCTTCCTGTCCGCTAGCCCTCGCACCAACCCCTCCCTTCCAACTCCCCCCATCTAGTTTCCAGTTGCCGCCGACGTGCACGGGGTCATTTCCCAGCAGAGGGAAGAGAGGCGGGGGTCAGCATCTCTCGAAAGTTTGTTGTGCGCCGAGCTCTGCACTGAGCTCCTAGGCGCAGGCGCCCCCCACTTGGGTAGCTCAGTGCCTCGAGGTTTCAGCGGCTCTGACAGGTTGCGCTAGACCCGCCAGCTCCATCGCCTCTGCCACCCGCAAGTGTCGGGTGCCCTGGGCGCCGTGGCCGCAGTCGAGCGCCCGTTTGACGCAGCGAGGCGGTCTGACCAGGCTGTCTCGTTTCGCCCGCGGGCCCCCCGTGCAGCTGACGCCCGATGGTCGTGCGATGGAGTTGAATATCATAGTCAATGTCCCCTCCTGGCGTCCTCACCCGCGACGGCGGTTGCATTCCCCCCCCCCTTCGCGAGTTCCAGCAGCACCGCTGGTCGTCGCTGTCATTAGCAACCGACTGCTCCCATGACCAGTAGCTCCTAGGTGATAACTCACACCGTGAACACCATCGCCACTGATAACTGCACCACCATTACCAACACCATGACACCAGCTTATTCTGTCGCGGGGGCGGTAGTCGCCGCTCAGCGCGACTACCGCCCTCGCGACAGAATTCGCGGCACGTGGGCTCCATCGAGCCAGTCTTTCCCTCAATGCCCCTCCTCTTCCCTCGCCCCCCCCGCGACGGCTGGGGGTGGGGTCGGGCGCTCTGGGATTTCAGGACCACCCGGTTCACGTTGACAGTTGGCGAGTGCGAACAAACATTGCAGTTCCTGTCTCGCGCTGTCGCATCGCATTCCAGATGTTCTCGATCCTTTCGGGGGATGCGTTTCTTTTAGAGCAGCGTGTCGGGGGTTGGGAGTTGCGAAATCCTTGAACAGAGTGGCTTCACCCTCAGCACTTCTAGCGGCGCGGCGGGGCGGGGGCCCCGCCAACCTGCTGCTTCGCGTGCCGTCATCGGCAGCCCTGCTATGGCGCTGCCCGGCGGATGCGACCTGCTGGATAGCATGACCGACGTCCCTGAGTTGGATGACGGCGGCTCCGTGGTCGAGGCCGCCGACGTTGGGCAGGCGCCGCGCGTTGCTGGCCAAGCGATCGCGCGCGGCCCGCTGCTGCGTAGCTGCAGACCCGCGACCCTTGGGCCTCGGGATTCGCGATTGCCCGCGCATCGCTCCTGAGATCCGAGGCTCGCGGGTCCTCAGCCTCGACGGCGGGCAGCCGCCGCGGCCGTCAGCGGCGAGGCAGTTTGCCCGGCGCAGGCGGCGGGGCCGATCCGCAAGCGCCAGAAGAGGGGCCACCCGCTCGGCCCCGCCGCCGCGGCGTCCGCGGAGAAGGCGGAGAAGGCGCACCGCGGCGTCGGCGCGGTCGGCGTGCTCTTCGCGACGGCCGCCGCGATCATGGGGGCGGCCCATGACAGGCTGATGGCGAAGATGTGCGACTTCTGCGGGAAGAAGTTGGGCGATCCCGATCCTGTTTTCAACGACAGGACCAGGCCGTCCCCCACCCCCTCACCTCCCGCTCCACCCCCGCATTGTCGGCCTCACCATTCTCCCATATTGTTCTTCGCCTCGCCCCCATTGCCATCCCCATCGGTCCTGGCACAAACCGAATTTCGAGGGCAAGTGCTGCGCTTACTGCGGCGTAAGCAAGGCCAAACTGCATCCTGGCGTTTCCATGGCAGATCTGAAATCGAAGATGGCTGCAGACGGGACCGTTAGAGCTGAGTTTAGCGAGTACGTGGAAGCGCTCATCGTTCACTATCAAGAGGGCAACAGCACCTCGCACACCTTCGTGAAGCCGACCCAGTCGATCACCAGGGAGGAGGTCAACCAGTTCAAGTCAGGCGTGAAGGGCGTTCATAAGTTATTGGACAGCTACATTCTCCAGCACGGGGACCCCGAGAAGAACGGGCTGGGGCACACCAAGATGAAGGTCGTGTGGAAAGACGGCGTCGTCAGGCAGGGATGGGTCTTTGGTGAAATTCCGATTCAGTTTCGGGCGCGCTCAGTTTCGTTCTCTGACAGCGGCCTTTCCGACCGCCAACCTGTGCTCGTCGGGCGTCGGCAGGGCAGTTGACCAGTCGCCGCGTCTGGGGCCTCGGAGGGCTCGATGGGGTGCTTCGGTTAGATGTCGCCCGCCCCTTCAGGCCCCTTCAGCCCCGTGCCTCGTCTGCCTCGGGCCCAATTGAGGCCCGAGGCCCAGGCTGCCTGGGGATCGGCGCCAATTATCCAATGCCGCGCCTGCCCCAGGGATGTCGTCCTCATGCCGACGACGCCCGAGGATGAGATGGAGTGTGAGATGATGAACATGAAGTCGCTGAAGCACGCGGAGGTCGTGCACGACGGGGAGCTCGTGGACCAGAACCGCGTGAGGGAGATCTACGACAGCATGAAGGCCACCCAGGGGCGGAACAGGATCGTCGGCAAGGCCATGGCGCCATCTTCGTCGGGCGCCCCCCCAGCCGCCCAGGAGGGAGATGGCGCGCCTGCCGCGGGCGCTGGTGCCGGTCAAGATGACGAGAGCGACGATGGGGCTGAGTCGGAGAAATCCTGGGACTTGCTCGGCATGATGGACAGCGCTGACAGCCAGAGCAAGTCGGGCTCGGCGAGAGTTCCCAGGATGGCCAAGCCCAAGAGCGACCCTGGCGCCCCCCCCCCTGCCCGCGCGGCGGCGCCCGCTCCTGCCAAGCCCGGCAGGGCCGCCACGTCCGCCCCGCCGCCGCTCAGCAAGGCAGCCAGTGGTGGCCAGCGCAAGGCAGCGCGCAAGGCGGATCCAGCTGTCCCAGCCGACAGGACGGAGCGTGATGCGAAGGCACAGTTTGAGAAGTTGTCCACGATCAACTCTGATTTCCGTGCGCTGCAGAGGAGCTCTGTGCTTGCCCTCGACAAAAAGCACTTCAAGTTGATGAAGCACCTGGTAGACAGCTTGCAGACCAAGATGCGGGCGTTGCCCAAGTCCATGCACATTGACATTACCAAGGCCATCAAGGTTGCAGACGCACACGGGAGACTCACCAGGGCATACAAAGTATGGTCGAGAAAGTGCATCCATGGGGAGTTTCTTCAAGAGCTCGCCGAGGTCGAAGCCATTGCCAGTCAGGAGCCCAAGGTCGCCCTGGAATACCCAGATTGCCTGCAGCAGGCGATCGCTGAGATGAAGTTCGCTTACGGCCTTCTCCCCGTCCTGATGGGAGATCCCACTGCGGCCTTGGCAGAGGTGCCGAAGCGCTTCCAGCTGATCTCCAAGGCAGCGAACCTGCATATCTTCAAGACCGACGAGCTGCGCACATGGCAGATGGAGCTCGGGATTGAACAGGGTCTAGCTTGGGCAGTTCATTGGCACTCCCCTCTTCCTGGAATGGAGCGGGGGCCTGAATCCTGAAACGGTTCTGGGGCCGCTGCTTTGGTATCCCTTCCCGTGCTTTCGTGTTGGTCGCGGTCCCGTTATGCAGTTCTTGGCGAGGCAGGTTTTTTGTTGGAAGGGGGGGGGGGGAAGTCGTTGTCGGTTGTATGGAGCGCATCAGAGACGGCCCAAGACAGCGCCAAGACGGCCCGCCAAGAGGCGCCCGAGAGAGTTACGATATCCGCAGGACGTCGGAACGGACATGTTTCGGACGGCCCCAGGGGCACCGTCCGAAACATGTCCTTTCCAACGTCTTGCGGATGTCGGATGCCCGTCCGTCCCCAGGTCCGCTTCCGCTTGCGAACATAATATGCCAAAAGATTTCGGCCCGGGGGCCCACCCCCCCCCACCCCGCCAGCGGGCCTGGGTTGTCGAAGTTAGGAGCCTCGTGGAACTTCATATTGAAAGGAGCCTCGCACTGTCAGGAGCGAATCAATGACATGTTGATCGATATTGTCACGGCCTCTGGAGACGCGGCCCCCAAGAGCAGTTCCCAGCACCTGGCGATGATCAGCTTATTCCTCTCCGTTGCCAGCGGCTCGTGGGACTTCGGCCTCGACGCCGCCGTCGTGAGCGATCTGCAGACGTTGCAGACCGTGTTCGACGTCGAGAAGCACAGCGAGCCAGGCCGAGTCGACACGATCAGCGACTTGTTTCACACCATCAGCCGCGGCGGCTCGGACACGTTCAAGATCTTCACGTCGACCGGGGCGGGGGCGAAGCTCCTGGGGCACGCGCGGGCTTCTTTATCCGATGCGGACAAGAAGTCCAAGTCCGTTCAGAGGGTGCAGGAGTTTTTCAAGCAAGAGGCGTCGGTCTCTGTGCTCGGGAGCCTGGACGCCGAGCTGGCGGGCCTCAGCTCTGCGCAGGAGGCCGTGCCCGAACGCGGGGGGCTGGCAGGGGTGGCGTTTCCACCCTCGACTCCACCGACTCCTCCTTCTGCTCATGCTGCTGCTGCTGCTTCTCCTCCTCCTCCTCCTCGTCCTCCTCCTCCTGCTCCTCCTCCAGCTCCTCCTCCTCCTCCTCCTCCTCCTCCTCCTCCTGCTCCTCCTCCTGCTGCTCCTCCTCCTCCTCCTCTCCGTCGTGTTCTCGACTTCCCCTCCCTGTGGCGGTCGAAGGTCGTCGTCTACGCCAGCCTCCTCCGACTGATCCTGTCCCAGCCCCCTCCGCCTTCTCCCTCGCGCTCCCTCGCCGCACTCGCAGGCGGGAGCCTACGTCGGCGCATTCGAAGCCATGCTGGACACCGTCTTCCAGCAGATCGGATCTTCCCTTGGCGAGGCAATCCGAGCTATGGCCCGTGGGGAGCGACTACCGAATATCTTGGCCGATGATGTCGGCAAGCTCTCCAGGGGATGAAGTACTTTTCTGGCGCCTACGCCGGCGCGGACAGAGCGGCCTTGACGGACAACGTCGCGGTGCTCAACGTGATGATGGAGGCCGTCGACGGGCCGTTGCCCGTGGTCAACCAAGAGTGGAAGTCGTCGGACGTGTCCGAACTGGAAGACATTGCTTCGATGGTTGAGGCCATGGAGACCTTCATCGCAGATCGCGCAGAACTTGGCACCCGCAAGGGCCTCCCACTCGAGGACTTCAAGTCTGTCTGCGCGAGGGGGAAGGACGTGCTCTCGAAGCACGAGCAGACGGCCGTGGCGCCCAAGCTCGCCGAGATCAACACTGCCTTCGTGGCAGACAAGGCGTACTGGGAGGACGCAGGGTTGGCCTCTAGCAACCGACCTTCCCTAGACCTCGTTCCTCCTGCCCCCCCCCCCCCTGTCGCCCCTCGCTTTTCTTGTGCGCCTGCCGCTCTCGACCTGCATGTTTGCCCATGTTCTCTCATGCCCCCACCGACGTCGATCGCTTGCTTTTCCTTTCGCTGCCTTCCCGATTTGGCCCCCGCCCTGCCGCCCGCAGGAGCTGCGCGCGGCCGCTGGGGGCGAGCCAGTTGCCAAGTTCTTGCAGGGTGGGGACATCAGTGATGGCGCCGTGGACTCCACGCACGCGGTTCTCGTGGAGGTCATGGGCGGTCTCGGCGCCAAGCAGATCTTGGTGGAGGAAGTCTCCACGCTCTTTGGCGCGCTCGGGAAGTACGACGAGGCTTTATCGATCCGTTTGCGCTGGGCCCTGCTTAGCATCCGCATGCGCTATGCCGACCTGGCCACGCATGTCCGCGGCGTCACCGCCAAGCCATTCCTGGTCCCAGACACCTTGGTCAAGCGGTGGGCTACTCTCGCAGCTGACGTGGGCCATCTGGCTTCGCTGGTGAAGTCCGCGGGCGTGCAGGGCGCGTGCTCGGAGGTCGCCGCCAAGGCCGGAGAGCTCAACGATCGCCCTCATTCGAAGTTTCACCGCGGCCGCCGCGCGAATTCGAGGTGGCTCGACCCTTTGACTTGTCGAGCCATCCCTCGAAGATCTCACGGCGCGCTGCGGTGTCTCTTCGGATTGGGGGCGGTCGCGGTCCTCTGCGAAGGCCCTCGGTATGCCAGTCGTTTCGCACGCGCAGATGCTTGCCGAGTTCGAGGCTGCAGATCGGCTCGCCAGAGACTTGCTCCTCTCGGTAGGGGCGAAGTTGGCGGTCGTGATCACAGCAGAAGCAGAATCCCTCGACAACAAGGTTCCGAACTACGCGCCTTACTGCGTGGATGTCTTCGACACCGACAGAGTGAAGGAGAACATCGTCGCTAAGCAGTGGGACGGCTTTGCGGCGAGCTGGGTGGGTTTGAGCAAGGCGTTCGCCTCTGCGAAGCTCCTCCAGCACGCCGCCGTAGGCGAGGACGACAAATTCGAGCACAAGCACGCTGCCGCCGTCGAGGAGCGATGGGGGGAGGGGGGGGAGCGGGCGTGGCAATAAGGCGAGTGCCACTTAGGTCAATGTCCAGAAGTGTATTCCCCGCCAGCCCATCCAGAACGATGCACTTGCACGCTGCTCTGACTGGGGGCGCACAGCGCGCTCGCGCGCGCGTCTTGACGGGGGATTGAGGGGGGGGAGAGGAGAAGGAGGGGGAGGAGGATGAGGAGGGCGGGGAGGAGGAGGAGGAGGAGGAGAAGGAGGAGGGGGAGGAGGAGGAGGAGGAGGAGGAGGAGGAGGAGGAGGAGGAGGTTGAGCCGAAGGAGGCGTAGGACAGTGCACGAGTCTCAGGGATGCGAGTGGGGGCAGGAGTTGCCCATCGAGGCCGTGTTGGGCCTTTTGTTCTGGGGGCCTCTTGGATGCTTCTGGGTTGTATCCAGGGACTTTCGTATTTCCTGTCGGGCCCCCCGTCCAACCCTGGGCGTCGGCTGGCCGGCGGGGCCCGCAAGGTGGTCGAGAGGTTTTTGAGGAAGGGGCGCACGTTCATCTCGGTGGCCTCCACCGCCAAGATGATTCTCGTCACGTTACCGCAGGCGCCCAAGCAGAATCGCAGGCTGATGATTGAGACCCATCTCAAGAAATGCGCCAACTCGAACCTCCCGAAGAATTTGGACGAGTACCTGAACCGCGAGCTGGCCAAGCTCAAGGTCGCGAGCGCCCCGAAGGCGCAGCAGCAGTCCAGCTGAGCAGCCAACGGGAAGTAGGATAATAATGGGGGGAGGCGGTAAGAAGGAGGAGGAGGAAGAGGAGGGGGCGGAGCTGGGCGGGGGAGGGATGAGGGGCGGGAGATGGGAGGAGGGGGAAGGAGGTGAAGGGCGCAGAAGGGGGCGGGGATGTCAGGAGGAAGAGGAGGAGGTGGAGAAGGAGGAGGAGGAGGAGGAGGAGGAGGAGGAGGAGGAGGAGCAGGAGGTTCGCTCGATTGCTATTTGTTGATTTGCAAGATTCCCGCCGGCGTGGACTCGCCAAGGTCGCGGGCTGGAGCCTCTGCGGGCTGGGCGTTTGCAGAGTTGGAAACCGCAGGCGGAGCGTCCTCTCCTTCTCCGTCGTTGTTCGGGGTCGTCGTCGTCGTCGTCGCCATATTCCTCTTGAGGTCAGGTCACCGCCCAACCTCGTCTTCCTCCTCCTCCTCCTCGTCCTCCTCGTTCTTCCCTCCCTCACCCCCGCTCCTCCCCCGTCTGTCTTCTCCTGCTGCTGCTGCTGCCGCCCCTCCCCCCCTTCTCCTCCCCCCCTTCCCCTCTTCTTCAGTCTTCCTCCACCTGAGGCCCCTCCCAGGTCTCTGCCAGTCCTCTCCCCCGTCTCCTCGCCGCCCCCGCCCCCTCCCCCAGCCCCGAGGGGGGCGCGGGCGGCCACGTTTCCGCGTCGGCGAAGGGGGGCTGTTGCAGCGCCCAGGAGTGATTTTTTTTTATTGGCGCCTCGGCTCGAGCCTGCCGTTCCGAGGCCGCTTCTCGGCTGTCCGACGGGTTCCCTCCTCTCAGACATCAGACATGGCTCCGAAGGTGAATCCCGCGGTCCGCCCGCGCAGAATGCCGAAGTACCCGATGTGGCTCCGCAGGGTCGAGAACGGTATTTTGAAGAACAGAATCAAGAAATTGTGGAGGGATCTCCACGTCGAGAAGGTGACGAGTCGCGTCCTGTGCAATCGCATCATCATGATGCGCCGTGACATCGACCGTTTCACCATAGCGTCTACGGAAGCCATGCGAGCTGACACTGAGAGGGCTCAGAGAGCAGGCGCGGCCGTCAGGGCCGCGCAGGACGGTGACAGCCCCAGCGAGCCGGATGCAGACTCGTGAGTTTCTCGGCGGCGGTAGGTCGCATGAGTTCAGCCAGTGGTAGGTTTCATGTTGCTTGGCTTTCGGTCGAACATGAAGCAACGATGCCATCCTCGGGACTCGGTTGCAAAAATGCTTCGGCCAGAGGTTCTAGGAGTAGCAGTAGTGGGAACTAGGGAATCAGGAGAGTAGCAGGAGGGCGAAGAGCAGGGGCAGCAGTTGCAGTAGGAACAGCAGCGGCATCGCGTTTAGCAAGAGGAGGGGGTGCACATCAATAGCAGGACAAGGGCCACGAGGAGGCGGAAGAGCAAGCAACGTCAAGAGCATGTGGGCGACAACGACGGGATGAAGAGGGCAGAATGTAGTTTCTCCTTAAGCGGGCGGTCTCTGAGGCGCTCTCCCATTCTTGTTCCCCAGCGGTTTGCGCAATGTCGTCGGTCTCGCATGGGGCGCGAAATTGGATACCGCGCGCCGCCTAAGTTGAGCGCGTGTCTCTTTGGGACAAGAGCGCCAAAGTCTTATACTGATATCAAGTTTGGCGGCCAAACCGTGATATCAGTATAAGAAGTTGCGCGGACTCCGTTGCCTTTCCTTACCTTGCCGCCTGCCCCCCCCCCCCCCCCCCTTTGACCCCATCCCTCCTCCCCGTGCCGCCCTGGCCCCCCTTCCCCCGCCCCCGTACCCCCTGCCCCCTCCTTTGACCCCTTTCCCTGGCCCCTTCCTCTCTGGCCTCATTCCTTGGCTCTTTTCCCTGACCCTTTCCTCCTTGGCACCCTCCTCCCTGGCCCCCTTGTCTGCCCCCCTTCCCTGACCGCCCTCCCCCCTGGCCCCCTTCCCTGGGCCCTTTCCTTGACCCCTTCCCCCCTGGCCCCCTTCCGTGGGCCTCTTCCCTGACCCCCTTCCCTGGCCCCTTCCTCCCTGGCCCCCTTCCCTGACCCCCTTCCCTGACCCCCTCCTCCTTGGCCCCCTTCCCTGGACCCCTTCCCTGACCCCCTTCCCTGACCCCCTTCCCTGACCCCCTCCTCCCTGACCCCCTTCCCTGCCCCCTTCCCTGCCCCCAGTTCTGCGCTTCTATAGAGGACAACCCTTCAGGAGGCATCAAAGAGGTGCTGACAGTTTTCTGCACTTAACTCGGGCTGTAGGGGGGCTACAGGGCTCGTACTCACAGGAATCGATTCGAAGACATCAGGCGCGTCCGCCTGCCGAATCCAGAGCTCGGAACTCGGTGTGCTGCCCGAGCTAGGTTCGCAAAACTATTTGTATTCGTCGAGTCATCTTGAGAGGTGCTGTCGGTTTTCTGCACTTAACTCGGGCTGTAGGGGGGCTACAGGGCTGGCAATCACTGGAATCGATTCGGAGACATCAGTCGCGTCCATCTGTCGCATTCAGAGCCCTGAACTCGGCCTGCTGCCCGAGCTAGGTCCGCGAAATTATTTGTATTGTTCGAGTCATCTTCAGAGGTGCTGTCGATTTTCTGCATAACTCGGGCTGTGAGGAGGCTGCATGGCTGGTAATCACAGGAATCGATTCGGAGACATCAGGCGCGTCTGCCTGTTGCATTCAGATGTCTGAACTTGGCCTGATACTCGAGCTAGATTCGCGAAACTATTTGTATTGTTCGAGTGATCTTGAGAGGTGCTGTCGATTTTCGCACGTAACTCGGGCTGTAGGAGAGCTACGGAGCCCGTGCGCACAGGAAACGATCCAGAAGCATGAGGGGCGTTTGGCTGTTGCATCGAGAGTGAAATCGTTTAGGCTGAAAAACTATTCGTTCTCTGCATTTTTTCCGACATTATATATGCTCAGGAAGCTCTACGAGTCCCCCGGCGGTAAGGAAGGTTGACGGTTTACCGCCGGCGCCCAGTATTTTTTCTGACCATATTCGATCTTATTTCCGCTCGCCGTCTTAATCTCAGCTCGATCGGGTAAATATTCCTGCAAAAAAGCATCGCGGCGGGATCGGCTGTTTCGAGTCATCTTGATACGCGTTGTCGGTATTTTGCACTGAATTCGAGCTGTAGGGCAGCTACAGAGCTCATTCCCACAGGAATCGATTGCGAATCATCTGGCGCGTTCGTCTGTTCCATCTAGAGGTCTGAACTCGGTCTGCTGCCCGAGCTAGGTTCGCGAAACTATGCGTGTTGTTCGAGTCATCTTGAGAGGTGCTGTCAGTTTTCTGCACTTAACTCGGGCTGTAGGGGGGCTACAGGGCTCGTGCTCACAGGAATCGATTCGGAGACATCAGGCGCGTCCGCCTGCCCAATCCAGAGCTCAGAACTCGGTGGGCTGCCCGAGCTAGGTCCGCAAAACTATTCGTATTTGTCGAGCACCTTGAGAGGTGCTGTCCGTTTTCTGCACTTATCTCGAGCTGTAAGGGGTTTGCAGGGCTGGTAATCATTGGAATCGATTCGGAGACATTAGTCGCGTCCACCTGTCGCATTCAAAGCCCTGAACTCGGCCAGCTGCCCGAGCTAGGTCTACAAAACTATTTGTATTGTTCGAGTGATCTTGAGAGGTGCTGTCAATTTTCGCACGTAACTCGGGCTGTAGGAGAGCTACGGAGCTCGTGCGCACAGAAAACGATCCAGAAGCATGAGGGGCGTTTGGCTGTTGCATCGAGAGGTCTGAAATCGTTTAGGCTGAAAAAGTATTCGTTCTCTGCAATTTTTTCGACATTGTATATGGTCAGGAAGCTCTACGAGTCCCCCGGCGGTAAGGAAGGTTGACGGTGTACCGCCGGCGCCCAGTACCTCGTAGAGCTCTTCGGCATCGATGAGCCAGAGGAATTCCGGCGCGGGGTGGAGCTAGTTGGTCGACCCGGCGAGAAAGGACAAAGTGATAACTTTTGGGTGGTTTTGCAATTTTTTGAAAGATATTTGACAATTCATTTTGAGAAAGCAGATTTTTCGCACCTGTAAACGACTGTGAGGGCCTCTCTGTCATAGTATGAGCTCTGTA
This sequence comes from Prorocentrum cordatum, assembly GCA_963575745.1. Classification (NCBI taxonomy): domain Eukaryota; class Dinophyceae; order Prorocentrales; family Prorocentraceae; genus Prorocentrum; species Prorocentrum cordatum. Next base: position 88,715 of record CAUYUJ010020366.1, read on the forward strand.
GGCGCACTTTTACTATCAAAACACTTGGCGGAATCATCTTCACGTCGACACGAAAATTTTTTTTTCCCTTTTTCGAGAAATGCTTCCAGAAGCTCTCTCTTTCGACTCTGAGCACTCTTACGCATGAAAGAAGCTCTACGAGGTTCCCGGCGGTGACCAGGTTGACGGTTCACCGCCGGCGCCAGTTTTGTTCTCGAAATTCAACAATTCGTTTGATCTTGATCTCTTATTTCCGCTCGTCATCTTGATCTCAGCTCGATCGGGTACCTTTTACTGCCAAAAAGCAGGCAGGCGGGATCGGCCGTTTCAAGTCATCTTGACACGCGATGACGGTTTTCTGAACATAACTCGAGCTTTAGGGCAGCTACAGAGCTGGTGGGCACAGCTAACCGATTCAGAATGATCAGGCGCGTTTGCCTGTTGTATCTAGAGGTCTAAACTCGGTCTGCTAGCCGAGCTAGGTCCGCAAACCTATTGGTATTGTTCGAGTCATCTTGACAGACGCTCTCGGTTTTCTGTACTTAACTCGAGCTATAGGACAGCTACAGAGCTGATGCTTACAGACACAGATTCAGAATCATCAGTCGCATTTGTCTGTCGAATCCAGAGCTCTGAACTCGGTCTGCTGCCCGATCTAGAATCGCGAAACTATTCGTATTGTAACTCGTAGAGCTTCCCTTAGCAAGTTGTTGCTGGAAGCTCAAGAGTAATTCCGGGGCGCTGGAGAGCTAGTTGGCAAGAAAAATCTCGACGGACCTTTTGGTGACTTTTGGTCGGTTGAAAATTTTGTTCTCGAAATTCAACTATTCGTTGGAGCTCTAGTATTTTTTCCGTGATATTCGATCTCATTCCCGCTCGCCATCTTGATCTCAGCTCGATCGGGTACCTTTTACTGCCAAACAGCAGGCAGGCGGGAGCGGCCGTTTCAAGTCGTCTTGACACGCGATGACGGTTTTCTGAACATAACTCGAGCTTTAGGACAGCTACAGAGCTGGTAAGCACAGCTAATCGATTCAGAATGATCAGGCGCGTTCGCCTGTTGAACCTAGATGTCTGAACTCGGTCTGCTAGCCGAGCTAGGTCCGCAAACCTATTCGTATTATTCGAGTCATCTTGACAGACGCTCTCGGTTTTCTGTACTTAACTCGAGCTATAGGACAGCTACAGAGCTGATACTTACAGAAACCGATTCAGAATCATCAGTCGCATTTGTCTCTTGAATCCAGAGCTCTGAACTCGGTCTGCTGCCCAATCTAGAATCGCGAAACTATTTGTATTGTTCGAGCCATCTTGAGAAGTGCTCTCGGTTTTCGGGACTCGACTCGGGCTGGGGGGGCTACAGTGCTGGTGGTCACAGGAATCGATTTGAAGACATCAGGCGCGTCCGCCTGTCGAATCCAGAGCTCGGAACTCGGTCTGCTGCCCAAACTTGGTCCGCGAAACTATTGTATTCTTCGAGTCATCCTGAGAGGTGCTGTCGGTTTTCTGCACTTAACTCGGGCTGTAGGGGGGCTGCAGGGCTGGTAATCACAGGAGTGGATTCGCAGGCATCAGACGCGTCCGCCTGTCGAATTCAGAGGTCTGAACTCGGTTTGACACAAAGAAGACAATCCAGAAGCATCGGGGGCGTTCGGCTGTTGCATCGAGAGGTCTGAAATCGCTTGTGCTGAAAAAACTACTCGTTCTCTGTATTTTTTCCACATATATATATATATATATATATATTGTCAGGAAGCTCTACGAGTCCCCCGGCGGTAAGGAAGGTTGACGGTTTACCGCCGGCGCCCAGTTCGAGTCATCTTGAGAAGTGCTCTCGGTTTTCTGCACTCGACTCGGGCTGGGGTGGCTACAGTGCTGGTGGTCACAGCAATCGATTCGAAGACATCAGGCGCGTCCGCCGGTCGAATCCAGAGCTTGGAACTCGGTCTGCTGCCCGAAGTAGGTCCGCGAAACTATTGTATTGTTCGAGTCATCCTGAGAGGTGCTGTCGGTTTTCTGCACTTAACTCGGGCTGTAGGGGGGCTGCAGGGCTGGTAATCACAGGAGTCGATTCGCAGACATCAGACGCGTCCGCCTGTCGCATTCAGAGGTCTGAACTCGGTTTGATACTCGAGCTGGGTTGCCAAACTATTCGTTTTGTTAGAGTCATCTTGAGAGGTACTGTCGATTTACGCACGTAACTCGGGCTGTAGGAGAGCTACAGAGCTCGCAAAGAAGACAATCCAGAAGCATCGGGGGCGTTCGGCTGTTGCATCGAGAGATTTGAAATCGCTTGGGCTGAAAAACTATTCGTTCTTTGCATTTTTCCACATTATATATTGTCAGGAAGCTCTACGAGTCCCCCGGCGGTAAGGAAGGTTGACGGTTTACCGCCGGCGCCCAGTAATTCCGGGGCGCTGGAGAGCTAGTAACTCGTAGAGCTTCCCTTAGCAAGTCATTGCTGGAAGCTTAAGAGTAATTCTGGGGCGCTGGAGAGCTAGCTGGCAAGAAAAATCTCGACGGACCTTTTGGTGACTTTTGGTCGGTTGAAAATTTTGTTCTCGAAATTCAACTATTCGTTGGAGCTCTAGTATTTTTTCCCGTGATATTCGATCTTATTCACGCTCGCCATCTTGATCTCAGCTCGATCGGGTACCTTTTACTGCCAAAAAGCACTGCGGCGGGATCGGCCGTTTCGAGTCATCTTGATACGCGCTCTCGGTATATTGGACTTAACTCGAGATACAGGAAAGCTACAAAGCTGGTAAGCACACCTCATCGATTCAGAATAATCAGGCGCGTTTGTCTGTTGCATCCAGAGGTCTGGGCTCGGTCTGCTAGCGGAGATACGTCCGCAAACTTATTCGTATTATTCGAGTCATCTTGACAGGTGCTCTCGTTTTTCTGTACTTAACTCGAGCTATATGACAGCTACAAAGCTGATACTTACAGAAACCGATGCAGAATCATCAGTCGCGTTCGTCTGTTGAATCCAGAGCTCTGAACTCGGTCTGCTGCCCGAACAAGGTCCGCGGAACTGGTCGTATTCTTCGAGTCATTCTGAGAGGTGCTGTCGGTTTTCTGCACTTGACTCGGGCTGTAGGGGGGCTGCAGGGCTGGTAATTACAGGAATCGATTCGGAGACATCAGACGCGCCCGCCTGTCGCATTCAGAAGTCTGAACTCGGTCTGATACTCGAGCTAGGTTTGGCAAACTATTCGTATTGTTCGAGTCATCTTGAGAGGTCGGTTTTCTGCACGTAACTCGGGAGATCCGAGGACAATCCAGAAGCATCGGGGGCGTTCGGCTGTTGCATCGAGAGGTCTGAAATCGCTTGGGCTGAAAAAATTACGTTCTCTGCAATTATTTTTTGACATTGTATACTGTCAGGAAGCTCTACGAGTCCCCCGGCGGTAAGAAAGGTTGACGGTTTACCGCCGGCGCCCAGTTGGCAAGAAAAATCTCGACGGACCTTTTGGTGACTTTTGGTCGGTTGAAAATTTTGTTCTCGAAATTCAACCATTCGTTAGAGCTCTAGTATTTGTTCCCGCGATATTCGATCTTATTCCCGCTCGCCATCTTGATCTCAGCTCGATCGGGTACCTTTTACTGCCAAAAAGCACTGCGGCGGGATCGGCCTTTTCGAGTCATCCTGATACGCGCTGTCGGTATATCGGACTTAACTCGAGATATAGGACAGCTACAGAGCTGGTAAGCACACCTTATCGATTCAGAATGATCAGGCGCGTTCGTCTGTTGCATCCAGAGGTCTGAACTCGGTCTGCTAGCCGAGCTAGGTCCGCAAACCTATTCGTACCATTCGAGTCATCTTGACAGGCGCTGTCGATTTTCTGTACTTAACTCGAGCTACAGGACAGCTACAGAGCTGATGCGTACAGAAATCGATTCAGAATCGCATTGAGAGGTCTGAACTCGGCCTGATACTCGAGCTGGGTTTGCCAAACTATTTGTTTTGTTCGAGTCATCTTGAGAGGTGCTGTCAATTAACGCACGTAACTCGGGCTGTAGGAGAGCTACAGAGCTCGTACATAAGAGAATCCAGAAGCATCGGGGGGCGTTCGGCTGTTGCATCGAGAGGTCTGAAATCGCTTGGGCTGAACAACTATTCGTTCTCTGCATTTTTTTCGACTATATGTTGTCAGGAAGCTCTACGAGTCCCCCGGCGGTAAGAAAGGTTGACGGTTTACCGCCGGCGCCCAGTCTCGGTGGAAGGGCGTGAGTTTTCCTGCAAGACGTTTCTCCACAAGATGCCTGACTACCTGAAACACTCTGGGCATGAAGAAGCGTTTGAGTATTCTGTGTATTCTGGAAGGGGACGGGTTCCAAAGTTGAGAAGATGTCTAGGGCTGAGTTGATGTCTGCGATCGGCCGTTTCGAGTCATCTTGATACGTGTTGTCGGTATTTTCTACTTAACTCGAGCTGTAGAGCAGCTACAGAGCTGTAAGCACACCTTGTCGATTCAGAATGATTAGGCGCTTGCATCCGTTGGATTTGGAGAAATCAGGCACGTCCGCCTGTCGAATCCAGAGCTCGACTCGGTCTGCTGCCCGAACTAGGTCTGCGAAACTATTTGTATTCGAGTCATCCTGAGAGGTACTGTCGGTTCTCTGCACTCAACTCGGGCTGTAGAGGGGCTGTAGCGCTAGTAATCGCAGGAACCGATTCGGACACATCAGACGCGTCCGCCTGTCGCATTGAGAGGTCTGAAATCGGTCTGATACTCGAGCTAGGTTTGCTAAGCTATTTTTGTTCGAGTCATCTTGAGAGGTGCTGTCGATTTACGCACGTTACTCGGCTGTAAGAGGGCTACGGAGCTCGTACAGAAGGCAATCTAGAAGCATGGGGGGTGTTTTGCTGTTGCATCGAGAGGTCTGAAATTGCATGGGCTGAAAAACTATTCGTTCTCTGGAATTTATTACCGACATTATATATTGTCAGGAAGCTCTACGAGTCTCCCGGCGGTAAGAAAGGTTGACGGTTTACCGCCGGCGCCCAGTTGTAACGGGCTTCCAGTAACTCGTAGAGCTTCCCTTAGCAAGTTATTGCTGGAAGCTTAAGAGTAATTCCGGGGCGCTGGAGAGCTAGTTGGCAAGAAAAATCTCGACGGACCTTTTGCTGACTTTTGGTCGGTTGAAAATTCTGTTCTCGAAATTCAACCATTCGTTTGAGCTCTAGTATTTTTTCCCGTGAGATTCGATCTTATTCCCGCTCGCCATCTTGATCTCAGCTCGATCGGGTAGCTTTTACTGCCAAAAAGCGTCCAGGCGGGATCGGCCTTTTCGAGTCATCTTGATACGTGCTCTCTCTGTGTTGGACTTAACTCGAGATACAGGACAGCTACAGAGCTGGTGAGCACACCTTATGCATTCAGAATGATGAGACGCGTTCGGCTGTTGCATCCAGAGGCCTGAATTGGGTCTGCTAGCCGAGCTAGGTCTGCAAACTTATTCGTACCATTCGAGCCATCTTGACAGGCGCTCTCGGTTTTCTGTACTCAACTCGAGCTATATGACAGCTAGAGAGCTGATACTCACAGAAAACGATTCAGAATCATCAGTCGCGTTCGTCTGTTGAATCCAGAGCTCTGAACTCGGTCTGCTGCCCGATCTAGAATCACGAACCTATTCGTATTCTTCGAGTCATCTTGAGAGGTGCTGTCGGTTTTCTGTGCTTAACTCAGGCTGTAGGGGGGCTACAGTGCAGGTGATCACAGGAATCGATTTACAGACGTCAGGCGCGTCCGTTCGTCGAATCCAGAGCTCAGAACTCGGTCTGCTGCCCGAGCTAGGTCCGCGAAACTATTCGTACTGCTCGAGTCATCCTGAGAGGTGCTGTCGGTTTTCTGCACTAAACTCGGGCTGTAGGGAGGCTGCAGGGCTGGTAATCACAGGAATCGATTCGGAGGCATCAGACGCGTGCGTCTGTCGCATTCAGAGGTCTGAACTCGTTCTGATACTCGAGCTAGGTTTGGCAAACTATTCGTATTGTTCGAATCATCTTAAGAGGTGCTGTCGATTTACGCACGTAATTTGGGCTGTAGGAGACTTAGAGAGCTCGTACAGAAGACAATCCAGAAGCATCGGGGGCGTAAGGCTGTTGCATCGAGAGGTCTGAAATCGCTGGGGCTGAAAAACTATTTGTTCTCTGCATTTTTTTCGACATTATATATTGTTAGGAAGCTCTACGAGTCCCCCGGCGGTAAGAAAGGTTGACGGCTTACCGCCGGCGCCCAGTGGAGTTCTGCGGAGATAGCTTACTTATCATAAATTGGTTTCGTGGTAAGTGGAGGGTGGGTAACAACGTGTATCAGGAAAGAGTTGATAAGCTGGTGGATAAGATTGCGTGGCTTGAGAATCGTTATCACCTCAGACCTAGTTTACCTGGTCGCGACTTCCTCAAACATGAATACAGGGAGAATAACCAGAGGGTTGACCCTCTGACCCATCGAGCGCGGGAAGGCCACGAGTGTCACACCTTGAGGCCTGTACCTCGTAGAGCTCTTCGTTATCGATGAGCTAGAGGAACTCCGGCGCGGGGTGGAGCTAGTTGGCCCACCCGGCCAGAAAGGACAAAGTGTTAACTTTTGGTCGGTTTCGCCATTATTTGAAAGATATTTGACCATTCATTTTGAGAAAGCAGATTTTTCGCACCTGCAGACGAATGTGAGGGCCTCTGCATCTTAATATGAGCTCGGTATGCGCACATTTACTATCAAAACACTTGGGGGAATCAACTTCATGTCGACATGAATAAAATACATGTTCATTTTTTTGAAAAATGCCTCCAGAAGCTCTCTTCTTTCGACTCTGAGCATTATTACGCGTGGAAGGAGCTCTACGAGGTTCCCGGCAGTGACCAAGTTGACGGTTCACCGCTGGTGCCAGTTACAACCGATCACCTACAGTACCTCGTAGAGCTCTTCGGCAAGATGAGCTGAGAGGAATTCGGGCGCAGGGTGGAGCTAGTTGGCCCAGCCGACCTTCAGAGACAATGTGACGACTTGGGGTCGGTGTTCCTATCTTTGCGTAAAATTTGAAAGTTCGTTTTAAGAACAGGTATTTTTCCCACCTTTAGCGGGTTATGCCGCGTCTGCCAGTTAAAATTTCAGGTTCGTAGCTGCAATACTACTATCAGAAGACTTGAGGGAACCGTCGGCCGTTTCGAGTCATCTTTACACGCGTTGACGGTTTTCTGGAACTAGAGAAAAAGGCAGCTACAGAGCTGATACTTATTGAAAATAATTCAGAATGATCAGGCGCGTTCGTCTGTTCCATCGAGGGGTCTGAACTCGCTCTGCCAGTCGAGCTAGATCCACGAAACTATTCGTATTATACGAGTAATTTTGACGAGTGCTGTCGGTTTCTCTTAACTGCAGATCTAGAAGAGCTACAGAGCTGGTACGCGTATGAACCGATCCAGTATGACCTGCCGCATTCTTCTCTCGCATCGAGGGGTCCGAACTCGGTCTGGCACTCTAGCTAGGTCCACGAAGCGAAGATGGGACATGTTATTTACGCTCGAGAAAGATTTTTCCGAGTGCTCCGAAGAGCGCCGCATGAGAAAAGAGCTCTACGAGGCTGCCGGCGGTTGCCTGGTTGACGGTTTACCGCCGGATCCCAGGTAAATGCTATGAGCTTGTTGCCCTCCGTGCTCGTTTCGACGGCGGAGTGGATGCGTCTGGTTGTGGTATTGGTTTCTTTCTCGAGGCTGCCTTTCTTCCTCATCTTTTATGCCGTTCTAAGCGCCTGCGGCACTCCGCCCCCTCCGACTCGCCCAGAGCCTGCTGCTTTCAGCGACGCGGTCTGCTACTCGAGCTGGGTTCGCGAAACTATTCGTATTCTACCGTGATGGTCTCTTAGGGTGCTCGTCATCGGTGATACGGGGCCACTGACGCATTTTTTTTTTTTTTTTTTTTTTTTTTTTTTTTTTTTTTTTTTTTTTTTTTTTTTTTTTTTTTTTTTTTTTTTTTTTTTTTTTTTTTTTTTTTTTTTTTTTTTTTTTTTTTTTTTTTTTTTTTTTTCTCTTCTCTCTCTCTCTGAATTATTCTTTTCCTCTCTATCTATCTATCTCTCACTCACACCCCCTCCCCTCTCTCGTCGTGGCCAGAGGCTTCTATGATGTATCTGATGTTTTTTTTTGGATGCCTCGTCATTTGTAACAGGGCCACTAACGCATTTTTTCCCCTCCCTCTCTCTCTCGCTCTCTTTCTCTCCTTTCCTCTCGCGCTCTTCCCCTCTCTCTCTCTCTCGTCGTGGTCAGAGGCTTCTTTGATGTATCTGATGGTCCCTTGGGGCGCCCCGTCATCGGTAATGGGGGGGTCACTGGCGCAATTTCTTTTTGAGGCCGACTCCCGCGCGAGCTCACAGGTGTCGTCTTGGAGGCCTCTGGAACTCGAACATCAGCTTGTGCTGCATCTCGGAGTTTCTAACGTGATTGTGGATGTTTTCGGAGTGGGTTTCCGTTCGGAAGCAGTTGTTGGCCGAGGATGATGGGGGGTGGTGGTGTTGATGCCGATGCTGATGCGGATGCTGCTGCTGCTGCCGGTGGTGCTAATGATGATGATGCTGATGATGATCCGAGGGCTGATCCAAGTAGTTCTGTGCGTAAGCTTTCCATATTCGTAAATATAATTTATTGATCATGTAACTCAGTAATTGAGCAAGTATATTCAAGTAAGTACTTACATAATAGAGTCAATAAGTATGTGAATATTGAACTAATTCTGGTCGAGGCAACGAACGGTGAAGAGGGCGCGAGGGAGTTGAATTGGGAGCTGAGGGATGCTCTGGACTCCATCGCGCTCATCTGCACTCCTTGGAACTCCTCGTGCTTCCAGCGCAATCTTTCCATAGTATGCCAATTTTCAATAATGCCAAACATACCTTGCACTTATGTAAGTAGTTCAATAATATATTTTTTTGCGTGATTAGTTATGTTATAGACGTGCGCGGATGAGTGCGCAGGGCTGCCGTGCAGTGCGGGCGAGTGCGAAGGAGTGGGGAACAGTGCGGAGGATTGGCTGGAGTGCCGAGGAGTGCAAAGGAGTACATATGGGCGCGATGAAGTCCGGAGGAGTGCGCAGAAGTGCCAAGGAGTGCGAAGGAGTGAGGAAGATTGCCGAGGAGTACGAGGGTGGAGGGGCCGGGATAAACGTGGAGAAGGAGGAGGGATAACAATGCGAGGATGAGGAAGAGAAGGAAGGGGGATGGAGGAGGAGGAGAACGCAGAGCAGACATGGGGGAATGTTAGAGTCCTTTCAACCTCTCCCTTCGATCCTGCTACGGATCTCCCCCCTTTCTCCTTCTTCTCCTTCTTATCCGATCTTCCTCCTCCTCAGATCCCCCCTTCCACCGTGATCCTTCTCCAGATCCTTCTCCGACGATCTTGGCTGAAGAATGGTTTCGACCTTCTGGGGTCCTTCGCAACTCGCCTTGCATGTCCAGCATGCTTTATGAGAGCTGTTCGGAATGATGCTGATGATGATGGCGATGATGACGATGATGATGAAGAGGATGGCAACGACGATATAAACCAGATGACGATGAGGATGATGATGATTTCGATACCGATGCTGATGCGGCTGCTGCTGCTGATGATGATGCTCATGGTGATGATGATGAAGAGCAACAGGGTGCTGATGGTGATGCTGCCGACTATGCTGCTGATGATGCTGCCCATGATGGGGATCATTAATCTGACGACGACGGTCATGCTGATGCTGATGGTAGTGATTATGATGGTGATGATGACGTCGTCGCCGACGACGGGAATGATCATAGTCGGGATGCCGATGAGCATGAAGATGATGATGGTTGGAGGAGGAAAAGGAGAGGAGGAGGAGGAGGGGAATGATGAGGAGGATGAGTAGGAAAACGGAGGAGAATGAGAAGAGGATGAGGGACTGCTCGTCTTTGCAATTATCGGTGTGCGTTTTTTTGGTCTCTGATTGTTTTTTTTCGGGTGCTTCCAGAGCATGCTGGGCAATGGTCGGAGATCGCAGGGCGAAGCGGGAGCACAGGTCTTGAAGTACATTAATAAGGAAGCCCACATTGTTGCGAGCTTCAAAAATGCTGCGCGCCAAGGAAAAGGAAGCGCAGGATAAAATTGCATATGCGTCCCGTCCTGCGTCTTCCTCTTCCTCTTTCTCTTCTTCGGATTCTGAGAGCGGCGCCCCTTCGGGACCTGGGGCGCCGCCTCCCGTCCTAGCCTTGCCTGCTCCTGCGGATTCTTCGCCTGCTCCTGTTGTTTCTTTGCCTACTTCCGCTGCTTCGGCTGCTTCGGCGCCGCCTGCCGCCCAGCCCGCGCCCGCGCCAAAGCGCGTGCCTGGCCGCCCGTCGATTTGCCCCCGGGTACCTGGCGGGCAGTGCGTGCTCTGCTTTTTCGCGCAGCCCGCCGGGGGGCGCGCGCGCAGCTGGTTGCGCGCGCTTTTCTCGCTGACCCTCCTTTGCCCCGCTTGCACTTCTCCGAAAAAAGACAGCCGCTCTTGGACAGCCTCGCTGCTACTGCGACCAATGCGACGACGACGAGAACAACTATTGCAACGGCGACTAAAACGGACACACCCCCAAGCCCAAGACGAAAACAAGAGGTCAAGCCAAAAAATGGCTTGGGACCTGTCGCGCTGATCGTCCTTGCTCCCTGCTGCGTGTTTACCCGGCAATCAGGAACCCGACGGGGGAATTATGCAAAGGGAACCAGCAAAAAACTCAACAAAGAAACCAATCGAAGGGAACCAGTAATAGAACACAGCAGTAGTGTATAGTATCATGTATTGTGGTATTATTTACGTATTGATTACTACGAAAACATTGTGCCGCCATGTAGTCTCAAGCGAGTTAAACGCGCCCCCCAGTCGTCTATCGATTTTCAAGTTTGCTTTCACTTCTGCAGCAACAGCCTGCGCGCGCGATTCGCTCGCGATGAGTGTTCTTTGCTAAGAGTTTGATCGGTCAAATTCGACGCGATACTCGTATGATCCTGAGCCGTTTTTTTTCCATCTCTCGGTGCATCTGATGATGTCGCGATCAAGACTTGCTCTAGGGCGCCGCTGCTCCTTGGGCTACGGAGCAGTGCGCGCAAGCTACGTTTCCACCGACGTCCCTTTCCGCCAGCACTTGGCCGCCGGCATGGGCCATATTTTTCGCGACTCGGGAGCCGTCGGGCTACGTTTTTGGTGTTTCAGTGGGGGCATTTGCCGGAGGTGCCGCGTCGCGCCGCTGACGATATGGCCTTGATCCACGTCGTTGGCGTCCGCGGCCGTTCGAAGGCGCGGCTCGCCGCCCCCGACGGCCGCGGCCGCTCGCCCGCGCGACGCGCCGCCCCCGACAGTCGCCGCTCCGACGAGGTGGGGCCCCAGCCGCCGGCGGAGGGCGCGGCCCAGGGCGTGACCGGCGTGGGGCGCCCTGATGGAGCGCCGAGCGCGCCGGCGACAGCCGGCGCGCCGGCGCACGGCTTCTCCGACAAGAGCCGACGCCGGATCAGGGGGGTCGACAGAACTTAACAGGGGGGCAGTCGGAGGCGTCGATGGGCAGGCCCGGGGCCCGTTGGGGCCCCGTTCGAAGATTCAGCGCGCCGCCCCCGACAGCTGCCGCTCCGGCAGAGTGGGGCCTCAGCCGCCGGCGGAGGGCGGGCCCGCAGCCCAGGGCGCGACCGGCGAGGGGCGCCCCGGCGCCTTGGGCGGCTTCTCCGACGAGCCGCCGCCGGATCAGGGGGATCAGCAAAGCTTGACAGGGGGGCGGCCAGGGCATCGGGCGCCGCCCTCGACCCCCGCCCCAGAGCCCGTTGGGGGCCATCGAATGCGAGCGTCGTCGTCGCCGAATCGAGTTCCGTCGAGCTGGCCCGCGAGAGCGGCGATTTCAGCGGAGCATAGAGGCAGAGAGAGGCGTGCAGTGCATGCGCTTACGCCATGAGAACTACATGCCCTCGCGCATTCAGTTTTCAAAACTCATGCCAGTTGGGCCGCCGTTCGTCGCCGCGGCTGGGCGCGGGCGAAAAATCGCGGGGGTGGGCTTCGGCGGAACGTGTCCCGTCTGCGGCGCGTGATTCTTGGCGAGTTTCCATCTCCAGGATGTCGACTCTGCCGTCGACGGAGATGCCCTCCCACCCGGCGGATTCAGAGTCGTGGGCGTCGTCCTCTGGGTCAGCGAGGGCGCCGCGTTCGGCCGGGGAGGGGTCGTCAGTAGCGGCAGTGCTTTCTTCGACGAGGTGCTGCGTCGACGGCTGGTGGAACGTAGGGATTCTTTTTCTCAGATCACCAGGATCGTAAAACATTTGCGTTCGCCCCAGGCACGCGTGCAGGTGCGTTTCGTGACGGGGGTTTTCCACGGTCCATGCGTTCTCTGGGCGCGCAGGGATCCGAATATGAATGAGCGCCAGAGGCGGGCGCGCCTCCGCCCCCTGGCAGGCGCCCTCGACGATGCGCCCGCCCCGACCGAGGCAGCTCCACCAGCCCCCCCGGGCCTGGGCGCGCCGATGCACTTGCGCCAGAAGATCCGCATAATGGCCTGGCGCTCGTCCCCGCGCACCCGGGAAAAGGGCGGGATTATGAAAAGTCCCAGCAGCATATGCGCCTGCGGCGCCTCTGTAGGAGGCGATTGCGTCGCCCGCAGCTGGCGGCGTCGCGCGAGCTGGCGCTGTCGGCCACCGACGATCCTTTCTCCGATGCGTTGAGCTGTCTTGTCTTCGCGGGGGTTTTCCGCAGTCAGCCGCGGCGCGCATCGGCTCCGACCTCGGCGGTGGGCGACGGCTCGAAGAATTTGCCCGACGGGCGGCGCCGTGCGCGGGCCGCGGAGTTCGACGACGACCCGGCGGGGGGCGTGGGTCGCAAGGGCGGGGGAGCCGACGCGCGCCAGCAGGCGTTCGTCGATGACTGCGTCGGGGGTTCGAATATCTCGCCTGGGCTTGCGCGCCTGGAGATCTGCGCACCGCGCCCATCCCGTTAGCTCGTCTCGGGGGAGGGCGCCCGCGGTGCGTGTTTATGTTCGGGCCCCGTCGGGGCCAGGCGGATTTGTTCGCGAGCAGCCAAATGGGCGCCCTCGCGCTGAGCGAGGTCCTCGAGCGAGCTGGGGCATTGGAGGCGACCTCCAGCGCGGAGTGCGATGCAGAGAGAGAGAGAGAGAGAGAGAGAGAGAGAGAGAGAGAGAGAGAGAGAGAGAGAGAGAGAGAGAGAGAGAGAGAGAGAGAGAGAGAGAGAGAGAGAGAGAGAGAGAGAGAGAGATAGAGAGAGAGAGAGAGAGAGAGAGAGAGAGAGAGAGAGAGAGGAGAGAGAGAAGAGAGAGAGAGAGAGAGAGAGAGAGAGAGAGAGAGAGAGAGAGTAGAAAGAGAGAGAGAGAGAGAGAGAGAGAGAGAGAGAGAGAGAGAGAGAGGGAGAGAGAGAGAGAGAGAGAGAGAGAGAGAGAGAGAGAGAGAGGAGAGAGAGAAAGAGAGAGACAGAGAGAAGAGAGAGAGAGAGAGAACAAATAGAAAGATAGCGCAGAGAGAGAAGCCCCGAGAGGGGGAAAAAGAAGGGGATATATACCTATACGACCCTTCGGGTGATAAGGACGTTCGGGGGGGGGGGGGGGGGGGGGGGGGCGACGTCTCACTCAATCGGTCTCACTATCGGTCTCGCTATCGATCTCACTATCGATCTCACTATGGTCTCGGTCGATCGATCTCATTCGATCGATTTCACAATCGATCTCACTCGATCTATAGCATTTGCTCGATCTCACAAGAGACCTGACTATCGATATCACAATCGTCATCACAATCGATCTCGCATTCGGTCTCACGATCGATCTCACTATCGATCTCACAGTCGATCTCACAATCAACGTCATCATCGTCATCGGCAACAACATCACCATCATCATCATCATCAACATCACCATCGGGACACAACCATCATCATTTCATCATCATCGTTAACATCATCATCATCCATCGGGGCACCATCATCATCATCAACAGCAACATCATCATCGAGCATACCATCATAATCATTATCACCATCGGGGGGCCATCATCGTCATCACCAGCATCATCACCATCATAATCATCATCACCAGGACAGCATAATCAGCATCAGCACCATCATTATCAACATCATCGTCGTAGCACAATCATCATCATCATCTGCATCGCCATCCCAGCATCATCATCAACAACAACGTCATCACCATAAGCGTCATCATCATCGGGACACCAGCATCGTCAACATCATGATCACAATCATCATCGGGTCAGCGTCATCATCATCGATATCAGCAACATCATCATCATCATCATCATCATCGGGACATCATCATCATCTCATCATCATCATCACCGGGACACCATGATCATCACCATCATCATCAGCAACAACACCATTATCAGCATCCTCCCCATCAGCATCATCGGGACACCATGATCATCACCATCACCATCATCACCATCATCACTGTCATCATCATCATCATCATCAGCATCATCATCATCATCATCATCATCATCTTCAACGTTATCATCATCGGGACACCAGCTGGACACCGGCGGGACACCGGCGGGACACCGCGGGGCCCCGGCCGCCCGGAAGGGAGACATTTGGTCCGGCCGCGCCTCAGCCACAGGGGACACCAGCGGGACACCGGCGGGACACCGCGGGCCCCCGGCCGCCCGGAAGGGAGACATTTGGTCCGGCCGCGCCTCAGCCACAGGAGACTTTCCTCTTCGCCCGCCCACGCAGCTTCGCTTCGCCCGCACGCACGGCACGCACGAACACGAAACCGAAATCGATTTCCATATATATATATATATATATATAGAGAGAGAGAGAGAGAGAGAGAGAGAGAGAGAGAGAGAGAGAGAGAGAGAGAGAGAGAAAGAGAGAGAGAGAGAAAGAAAGAAAGAGAAAGTGAGAGAGAGAGAGAGGGAGAGAGAGAGAAAGAGAGAGAGAGCGAATGAGAGAGAGAAAGAGAGAGACTGGGCAGACCAACTCCACCAACTCCACCAACTCCACGAGCGCCAGGAATTGGTGGAGTTGGTGGAGTTGGTGGAGTTGGTGGATTTGATGGAGTTGATGGAGTTGGTGGAGCTGTGCCACTCCACGAACTTGTCCAGCTCGGTCCCAGAAACACCCGGCACAAACACTATATGTATACGAAGCCGTCTCACACATACATACATACATACATACATACATACATACATACATACATACATACATACATACATACATACATACATACATACGTACGTACATACATACATACATACATACATACATACGTACATACATACATACTTACTTACTTACTTACTTAGTTACATACATACATACATACATACATACATACATACATACATACATACACACACACATACATACACATATATGTACATACATACATACATACATACATGCATACACACATGTATACATTTTAATGCATATGTGTAGATATGTACATATACTAGCGTGGACCCGTGGATTACACCCACGCGGTTGAGGGGATAAAATTTTGGCGGTGCGTTCTGGGGTGTGCGACGCAGTCAGCGACCGCCGTAGATCTCGCGATGATTGTTCGACTGGCGTTCCCTTGCCGCCGGCGGCCCTGTAGGATACCCTTTTGGAACTCCTGGGGGGGCTCTTGGGGCCCCGTGGGGCCTTGTAGGACGCTTGTCGGGCCGTCTTGGGTCGTCTTGGGCCATTCTGGGCGCCTCTTGGGCCGTCTTGGGTCCATCTTGGGCCGTATTGGGCTCCTCTGGGGCCCCTCCTACGGGCCTCTTGGGCCGTCTTGGGAGTCTCGTGTGGACCCTCCCGTGGCCGTCATGAGCCATGTGGGGACCTTCTTGGGAGCTTCTCGGGCGGTCGTGGGACGATTTTGGAGGCTTCCGCGGCTGTCGTGGACGCCGGGACGACCCAAACAGCGAGTTTGCTGCAAACGTTAGTTTTCCGCAGGGAATGTGGCGATTTTGGCTGGATGGGGCACTCTCGGGGGTCCCCTCGGGTCCTTTCTGGGGGCTTGCAGCCGTGGTGGCCGTCAGGGGAGCAGCCTGGGCCGCCCGAGCTGGGCCGCCCGAGGGCCGTCTTGACTAGTCTGGGGACGCACATTGGCCGCGTGGGGGCTCTTCATCAGTGTTCTGGCGCAGTTTGGGGGCTCTCGGGGGGCCTTCGGGTGCCCTTTAGGGGCGCCCCGGGAGCTCGGGGAACGGGGGTCCACGCAAACCCGCCGCGGTTCCTGCGGATTTGCTTTGATGGATCTCTCTATGTATACACATGTATGCATGCATGCATGCATGTATGTACGTATGAATACATGCATGCATGTATGCATGCATGCATGTACGTACGTATGTGTGCGTGTACGTACGTGTGTATGAATGTTTGTATGCGTGCAGGCATCTATGAGTGTATGTATGTATGTATGTCTGCATGCATGTATCTATGTATGCACGTACGCATGTACGTATGTACGTATGTATGTATGTTCTTAGTTATGTATGTATGTATCGAGGGATGGCTTCGTATATTGATGTCTGGATGTCTGGATGTATGTATGTACATGTGTATCGATGTAGGTATGTATGTAGGTATGGATACGTACATGTATGCGTGCATGTATGTGTACATGCATGTATGTATGTATGTATGAATGTATGTATGTATGTACGTATGTTGTGTACATGCATGTATTTCTGTATGTATGTATGAATGAGCGTATGCGTGCGCACGTATGTATGCATGTATGCATGCATACGTGCGTATACACATTCATGAAAGCATGCATACTTTGTATGCATTGATGATGGTGTGTGTATATGTTTATGTAGACTCATGCATGCATGCCTGTATGTATGTATGTATGTATACACGCACGTATGTGTGGGACTCAGTATGTATGTATGTAGGTATGTATGGATGTATGTATGTATGCGTGTATGTATGTGTGCATGTGTGTACGTGCACTTTCTTGTATGTGTTTGTATGTATGTGTATCTGTATGCATGCATGCAGACAGACAGGTATGCATGTATGTATGCATGCACATATTTATGCATGTATGTATGCATTTAGGTATGCATTTATGTGTATGTGTGTATGTACGTACGTATGTATGTGTGGGTGGATGAATAAATGCATGTGTGTGTTTATATGTATATTTACCTATGAGTGTGTATGTATGTCTGTATGCAGATTGTAGGTAGGTAGGTAGGTGGGTAGATATGTAGATAGGTCTTTCTGTCTGTCTGTGTGTATGTATGTTCGTATGTAGGAATGTACGTATGCGTGTGCATTTGCTTGCTTTTGACACATGTAAGCATCGTGATTCACCTGGGCTCATGATAATATCATGGCAGTTACTAAGTTTTCGTGACCTTTGTTTTTGTGGTTTGTTTGTTGTACAGTCCCCCACATTTTAAATTGTTTCTGTTTTTACCTAACAGCGTAGACTGATAGGTTTCTAGTTGACTCAAAAGAGCTCACAGATCACTCCACAGGGGGGTCCGGGCAGGCGTTGGGAGTTGCCGGCCGGGCCTGTGCCGGGCTCGTTTTTCACCAACAGTCACACACTTCGTGCTCGTCGACCTCTCAGAACCCCATTCCCAGGCCACATTCTGAATAACCGGATGCAACAGTCACACACTTGGTGCTCCTTGACCTCCCAGAACGCCATTCCCGGGCCACATTCGGAATAGCCGGACGCAACAGTCATACAATTCCTCGTACTTGACACCCCAGAACTCCATTCCCGGGCCACATTCTGAATGCCCGGAGCCAACTGTAGGCCACTTCGTGGTCTTCGAGTTCCCAGAACTCCATTCCCGGGCCACATTTTGGATGCCCGGAGCCAACTGTAGGCCACTTCGTGGTCTTCGAGTTCCCAGAACTCCATTCCCGGGCCACATTTTGGATGCCCGGAGCCAACTGTAGGCCACTTCGTGGTCTTCGAGTTCCCAGAACTCCATTCCCGGGCCACATTTTGGATGCCCGGAGCCAACTGTAGGCCACTTCGTGCTCTTGGACTTCCCAGAACTCCATTCCTGGGTATGATTTTGAATGCCCGGAGCAAACTGTAGGCCACTTCGTGTTCTTCGAGTTCCCAGAATTCCATTCCCTGGCCACATTTTGAATGCTGAGGCAGGCTGATGCTGAGGCTGAGGCAGGCTGAGGCAGGCTGAGGCTGAGGCCGAAGCTGAAGGCAGACTCAGGCTGAGGCTGATGCAGGCTGAGGCTGAGGCTGAAGCAGGCTGAGGCTGATGCAGGCTGAGGCTGAGGCAGGCTGAGGCTGAGGCTGAGGCTGATGCAGGCTGAGGCTGAGGCAGGCTGAGACTGAAGCCGAGGCTGAAGGCAGATTGAGGCTGAGGCTGAAGCAGGCCGAGGCTGAGGCTGAGGCTGAGGCAGGCTGAGGCTGAGGCTGAGGCAGGCTGATGCTGAGGCAGGCTGAGGCTGAGGCTGAGGCTGATGCAGGCTGAGGCTGAGGCAGGCTGAGGCTGAGGCCGAGGCTGAAGGCAGACTGAGGCTGAGGCTGAAGCAGGCTGAGGCTGAGGCTGAGGCAGGCTGAGGCTGAGGCTGAGGCAGGCTGATGCTGAGGCAGGCTGAGGCTGAGGCTGAGGCTGATGCAGGCTGAGGCTGAGGCAGGCTGAGGCTGAGGCCGAGGCTGAAGGCAGACTGAGGCTGAGGCTGAAGAGGCTGAGGCTGAGGCAGAGGCAGGCTGAGGCTGAGGCTGAGGCAGGCTGATGCTGAGGCAGGCTGAGGCTGAGGCTGAGGCTGATGCAGGCCGAGGCTGAGGCAGGCTGAGGCTGAGGCCGAGGCTGAAGGCAGACTGAGGCTGAGGCTGAAGCAGGCTGAGGCTGAGGCTGAGGCAGGCTGAGGCTGAGGCTGAGGCAGGCTGATGCTGAGGCAGGCTGAGGCTGAGGCTGAGGCTGATGCAGGCTGAGGCTGAGGCAGGCTGAGGCTGAGGCCGAGGCTGAAGGCAGACTGAGGCTGAGGCTGAAGCAGGCTGAGGCTGAGGCTGAGGCAGGCTGAGGCTGAGGCTGAGGCAGGCTGATGCTGAGGCAGGCTGAGGCTGAGGCTGAGGCTGATGCAGGCTGAGGCTGAGGCAGGCTGAGGCTGAGGCCGAGGCTGAAGGCAGACTGAGGCTGAGGCTGAAGGCAGGCTGAGGCTGAGGCTGATGCAGGCTGAGGCTAGGCTGAGGCTGAGGCCGAGGCTGAAGGCAGACTGAGGCTGAGGCTGAGGCTGAGGCTGAGGCTGAGGCTGAGGCTGAGGCAGGCTGAGGCTGAGGCTGAGGCAGGCTGATGCTGAGCCAGGCTGAGGCTGAGGCTGAGGCTCATGCAGGCTGAGGCTGAGGCCGAGGCCGAGGCCGAGGCTGAAGGCAGACTGAGGCTGAGGCTGAAGCAGGCTGAGGCTGAGGCTGAGGCAGGCTGAGGCTGAGGCAGGCTGAGGCTGAGGCTGAGGCTGATGCAGGCTGAGGCTGAGGCAGGCTGAGGCTGAGGCCGAGGCTGAAGGCAGACTGAGGCTGAGGCTGAAGCAGGCTGAGGCTGAGGCTGAGGCTGAGGCTGAGGCTGAGGCTGAGGCTGAGGCAGGCTGATGCTGAGGCAGGCTGAGGCTGAGGCTGAGGCTGAGGCAGGCTCAGGCTGAGGGCTGAGGCTGAGGCCGAGGCTGCAGGCAGACTGAGGCTGATGCAGGAGCAGGCTGAGGCTGAGGCTGAGGCAGGCTGAAGCTGAGGCTGAGGCTGATGCTGAGGCAGGCTGAGGCTGAGGCTGAGGCTAATGCAGGCCACTGCGACTGTCATCGCGAATGCGACTACGACTGCGAGAACAGCAGAACTCTACAACTGGATTCTCATCTGAATCTTAAGGGGGATGCTTCCAGATATGCTCCTACACATCGCTGTTAGGTTGCTTTGCCGGGATAATTTTCTACAGCACGCGGAACAACCTTACACCCCCGTCCTCATCATCATCATCATCATCATCATCATCATCATCATCATCATCATCATCATCATCATCACCATCATCATCGTCATCATCATCATCATCATCATCATCATCATCATCATCATCATCATCATCATCATCATCATCATCATCATCATCATCATCATCATCATCATCATCATCATCATCATCATCATCATCATCATCATCATCATCATCATCATCATCATCATCATCATCATCATCATCATCATCATCATCATCATCATCATCATCATCATCATCATTCATCATCATCATCATCATCATCATCATCATCATCATCATCATCATCATCATCATCATCATCATCTTCATCTTCATCTTCATCTTCATCTTCATCATCATCATCATCATCATCATCATCATCATCATCATCATATCCATCATCGTCATCATTGTACACAGTCGCACACTCGCACATTCATCTTGAGGATGTCTCAGGCGGGCGAATCGTTTGTTAGTGAATTGCGAGGATGTCTCGCGCGGGAGCACTTTGAGCTCTTCAGGCCTGAATGTGGAGGAATCCTTGGGCAGAAGCCTCGTTTGGTGAGCGAATCGAGAGGAAGAGTCGAGAGTGACCCCCGTCCCCATGGGGTCACCGCACCCATGTTCGAATCTGGGCAGACCATCCGAACTTTGTATCTGTCGTCATTTTTGGGTTCCTTAAGCTTGAACTACACACACACACACCCTCCGACACACTCACACACCCACGCCATGGTCAGCATCATCATGCGGTAGCTTTGTCTGTGAGTGAATCAGGTGAAGTCTCTAGGTGGAGACCCTCCCTATGGGGTCCCCATATCCATGTTCGAATCCGAACGGACCGTCCAAATGTTGCATCTGTCGTCGCTTTTGGGCTCCTCAGGTCTGAATCTGGAGGATGTCTCGAGCTGGTGCCTCGTCTGTGACTGAACTCCGAGGAAGTCTTGAGCGGGAGCCCTCTCCCTATGGGGTCCCCGCCTCCATGTTCGAATCCGAGCGGGTCATCCAAATCTTGTGGCCGTCGTCATTTTTGGGCTCTTCAGGCTTAAACTGCATATTCCTTTTTACACACTAACACATGCACACCATGGTCGCAATCATCACGCGGGAGCCTCGTCTGCTAGTATATCGCGAGGAAGTCTCGAGAGGGACGCCCCTCCCTATAGGGTCACCGCCTCCATGTTCGAATCTGGGCAGTCCGTCCGTATCTTGTAACTGTCTTCACTTTTGGGCTCCTCAGGCTTGAGTATTGAGGAAGTCTCGAGCGGTAGCCTCGTCTGTCAGTGACTCGCGAGGGCGTTTCGAGCGGGAGCCCTTTCCCTACAGAGTCCCCGCCTCCATCTTCGAATCCGAGCGGGTCGTCCAAATCCTGTAGCTGTCGTCATTTTTGGGCTCGCAGGGGGTGTGGGGGAGGAAGGATTGGATGGCCTCCGCCAGGGCCGCAGAGAGATGGGTGAGCAGGATACATGGAGAGAGCTCCCGACATGACAAGGACGATGATGAGGTGTAGTCTCGGGTTGATATAGCATTATGATTGTCCTTCTGTGGGTCATACAGTTATTCAATCGCTTCGCTCATTCCGCCGGCCCATATTGTGGCATCGCTGGCACTCGCTTGCGTGCTTGGGGGGGCATTTGGGGGGCCTCCTGGGGCCGCTTGGGGGCGGGGGCCTCCTGAGGGGTCTCGTGGGGGCATCTTAGGGCCTCTTGGGGGCCTCTTGGACCTCTTGGGAGCCGTTCGGGGGCCTCTTGGGCGCTTCTGGGGGCCCCTCGGGGCCGAGGGCTCGAAATATCCGTGCGGGTCTCCCGTGTGGACCCCCTCTTGGAGCCGTCTTGGGGGCCTCTTGGGCTGTCTTGGAGGCCTCTTGGGTGGTTTTGGGCCCTCTGGGGCGGTTTTTGGGCCCTCTTGGGGGCCTCTTGGGCCGTCTTGGGGCGATCTTGGGGGCCTTTTGGGATGCTTTTGAGGTTGTGAAAGCTGAAATGACGAGTCTGCTAAAAAGATACGTTTTGCTTGATAGAATCGGACGATTTTTACCTCTTGGGGCCGTCTTGGGACGCCTCTTGGGGGCCTTTTTTGGGGGCGTCTGGGAGCCGTCTTGGGTGTCTTGAAGCGAGCGTGTGGCATCTCGGAGCACTCTTGAACCATCTTGGGGGGCTCTTGGCGGCCTCGCGGCCCTTCTTGGGGCTCTGGAGGGCCTCGAGGGCGGCGCCCAGGAGGAAAACCATCTCTGGGTCGGACCGCCCGGGACCTGCCCGGGACCTTGCCGGGGAATTTTTCGTCCGGGGACCCCCAGGGGCCGCCTCGCGCGCGCGAACTAGAAATATTGTTAACCAGTTACCAGAGATCTTAGCACGCCTCTGGCCCGTTGGGCCGGCCAATTTCTGGTTTGGTGTTCTCGTTGGTGAACAAGAGCCAGCTCCTTTCCTTTTATGTTTCGTTTGTTATTTTGCTCTTCCGCAGACTGCGTGATCGCAGTACATCTCTGGAGGGCATGCACAAGGAATCCTGCTGGTCTTGCGCCCCAGTGTTGTGCTGGGCTGCGCCGTGGTCTTCCCGTTTTTGGGAAGAGGGCGCGCGGAGCATTTGGCTGTCTGCGTGCGCGGGGCCAGCCGCCCCGAGCCCAGTGCTGCTGTTGCCTGCTTGGCCTCGCAAGCGGTGGGTGCTCGAACTTGCGGGGCGAGCGCGTGCAAGCGAAAGGAGGCACGGAGGGGCAGACGGGGGTGATAAGCAGGGGCAGGGATGCAGGCACGGACGACAAGCAACATGGGGCTGACGTTAGGGTGGTGGTGGGCAGCAAAGCGGTGGGGGACGACGGGGAGGGCGTGCGCTGTTGTCACACCAGGATGCCAGTTTTCTGTGACAACGCTACGGACCAGCAGCAACGAAACTGGACGCGCGACGATTGGCAAAGTCGCGCACCGCAAGTTTGATATGTGTGTTGCAGTGATCGCCTGTCGGGGCGAAGCGAGTGCCATCGATCCCATGTAGGCCACACTGGACTGTGTTGCAGTACTGCTTTGGGTGAGGACTCTTTTCGCTCTTGTGGCGAGCGCTTGCCTTTCCCAGGCCTGATGGTTTGTGGCCTTTCGTTATTGGCTCCGCAGTCGCGACACAGGTCTCGCAGATGTCTGTATTGATTCTGCCTGTAGTGCGATATAAAGCAGCGACCAGCTTCTGTCATATGGTGGCCATGGGTGTTTTCAAGCTGTGTTGTTAGTCGTGGCCCGCAGGCGATGAGGTTTCTGTGTGGCGCGCGTCACTTCCCGTGGCTTCTTCTCGCACGCCCCACCTGAAATGGTCCTCGTCTTCTTCCTCCTTATCCTTCTCCCGTCTTCCCCTTACACATTTGCAAGAGTTTCACGGATTGAGGGCGGTTCCTTTTCAACATGTGGCTCTTGTCTTAGGGCCGCGCACATTCGTTAAGACAAATTGCAAGATTTTCACGTATTGAGGGCGGGTCGTTTTCAAAATGTAGCTCTCGCCTTAGCGCCGCGCACATTCGTTTTAAACATTTGCAGGAGTTTCACGGATAGAGGGCGGGTCGTTATCAACATGTGTCTTTCGTTTGCGCCGCGCACATTCGTTTTAAAAAGAGTTTCACGGATAAAGGGTGGTTCCTTTCCAAACTGCGCATCTCGCCTAAGCGCTGCGCATATTCGTTTTCAAAAATTTGCAAGGGTTTCGCGGATTCCCATGATCAATGTACCAGAAATGGCGTTCTGGAAGTATTCATAAGTATGCGGGGGCAACAGTTATGTTGATTCGCGGTGTTGAAGTCCCAAAAATGGCGCTCTGGTGCGACTCCGGATCGTCAAGACGCAGCAGTTAGGTTGATACTTGGCGTTTAAATCCCGAGAACAATGTTTTGGCATGCTTCAGGATCTTCAAATGGTTGTCTTCCAACGAGGCAGTTCCCTCAATGGATGGAAATGAACCGTTGTGGGGGCCTATGAAGAGGGAGCTTGGAGGAAGGGTTAATTCCAACATCGTTGATGATTCTTGGCTTTCCACTGGTCCTCTTCCTCCTCATCATCCTTCCTCTCCCCCCTACTTGCCTTCTCCTCCTCTCCTCCCGGTCCTCCTCCTCCTCCTTGCTTTCTCCTCTTTCTCCTCCCTGTGGCGCCGTTACGGTTCTCGGCTAGCTCGGATCGGTATTGTTTTGACGTCAGATGCATGCTCTGCAACAAACCCTGCGAAAACACTCGGCCACACTCGCAGGACAGCCTTTACCTTGCGCAGAACGTGTGTGCTCTGCACCCTGGTAGTCTGGGTATCGGCGGCGCTGCTGGGAAATCGCGCTTCATGTTTATCTGAACCACACTGTGGGTGTCTCGCCATTGACTGGTAAAGTTTTAGGACATCGGCCCAGGGCTTACTTAAAAAGCTGGCCTGCGCCGTCAACGTGCCGCACCACTGCGTTGCCGACTCCGCTCTGGACAGCCCGCACACTGCGTTGCTTCCGCTTCCCGTTCGGCTTGCTTCAGACTCAAACTATAGGCCAGCACGTTTGTCCCCAACAGGCCCGTCCGATTGAATGCGAAGGCGAGTTGTCAGGAAAAGAAATTTAGATATATACAACGCAAGAGATTTCACAACGGTGGACATGGAATTTTCTCCGATGCTGATGACGATGCTGATCGATTGTGGTGATGATTGTGATGGTAGAGATGTTGATGATGATAGGGATTATGATTCTGAGGCTGGTGATGCACATGATTATAATGATGTTGATTGTGAAGTTTATGGTGATGCTTTTGATGATGATGTTGTTGATGCTGATGCTGTTGCTGATGCTGATGATGATGATATTGTTGGTGATGATGCTGATGCTGACGACGACGATGACGACGACAAGGATGATGATGGTGATGAGGATGATGATACTCATGATGTTGATCATGATCAGGACGATGATGATGCTGCTGCTGCTGAGTATGGTGATGCTGTGGATGATGATGATGCTGATGATGACGATGATGACGATCATGCTTGTGATGATGGTGCTGCTGATGATGGTGATGATATTGATGACGATGATGATGATGATCATGATGATGCTGATGATGATGAAGGTGATGATGATGATTGTGATGATGACGACGATGATTCGGATGATGATGATGCTGTTGATGATGATGACAATGACGATGACGATGACGACGACGATGATGATGCTGATGATGCTGCTGATGATGATGATGGTGATGATGATAATGGTGGTGGTGGTGGTGGTCGTGGTGGTAGTGATGATGCTGCTGCTGATGCTGATGATGATGATGATGATGATCTGATGATGATGCTGATAACGACGACGATGAAGATGCTGATGATGAAGATGATGCTGCTGCTGATGATGATGATGGTGATGATGATGATGCTGATGATGATGATGATGATGATGATGATGATGATGATGCTGATGCTGGCGTTTATGAGGATGGTAATGATGATGCTGATGCTGCTGATGATGATGATCATCATCATTGTGATGATGATGGTGATGATGATGATGATGATGATGATGATGGTGGTGGTGGTGGTGGTGGTGATGATGATGATGGTGGTGGTGGTGGTTGTGGTGGTGGTGATGGTGCTGAAGTTGATGTTGATGCTGATGCTGATGCCGATGCTGATGCTGCTGATGATGATGATGATGGTGGTGGTGGTGATGATGACGATGATGATGATGATGATGATGATGATGATGATGAGGATGAGGATGAGGATGATGATGATGATGATGATGATGATGATGATGATGATGATGATGATGATGATGATGATGATGATGATGATGATGATCATGATGATCATGATGATGATGATGATGGTGATGATGCCGAGTATGATGCTGCTGATGATGCTGCTGAGGATGCTGATGACTCAGATGATGCTGATGATTGTGCTGGTGCTGATGATTGTGCTGGTGCTGATGCTGGTGCTGATGCTGGTTCTGATGCTGGTGTTGATGCTCATTCTGATGCTGATGCTGATGCTGATGCCGGCGCTGCGGCGGGACAGCCAAGCGGGGAGGTCACAATCCTCGAGCAGTTGCGCATGGAAGAATGGGGTCTACAGAAACTGCCCTGCGGGAGGTGCGCCAGTCTTGCGGGCACGCGTGGAAACGGGCGTTCAGGCAGTAGCTGCCGTGCGGGAGGTGCACACTTGTCGGGCGGGTGCGCAGTGAACCAGGGAACAGGCACTAGTGTCCCGAATGGGCGTGCAGCGTCCTCCAGCAGGCAGGCGTGTGAGGGGGGATGTGGCCTCAGTGGCCAGGCTGTTAGTGCACCACCCGCAGGCGAACACGAGGGAAGTTGCCTCTATGAGTAGGGGGGGGTGCGCGTCAGGTTCCGCTGGCAGAGGGGAGGGCGGCAGTTTCTTCAAGTGGGGGGATGTTGCCAAATAGTTCCTTGCATTCTCCCAGGGCTCGCGATCTTAGCGCCGTTTTGGGGCGTGTGGGCGATTTTGGCTCGACCTGGGCGCTCGCTGCACCTGCTCCGGCGGCCATGTGTGGGCGCGTGTGCGTCGAGTTTATCTACATGTGTTCTGCCCTCTTCCCCCTCCTCCCCATCCCAGCTCCTCCCGCCCCCTTACGGGGGGGAGATCCGATTACGCATTGCGTGCGCGGGGTCCCTGTGAGCAGTATTGTAGCAGCGTGACTTGACGCTCGGCGGTGCAGAGGTGGCCACGCTGAAGCTGCCTGGCGCTGCCCGCGCCGCACAGGGCGTGTTCACACACGGCGCTGCCCGCAGCTGCGCGGCCACGGGCGGTGCGCTGCCGCACATGCCCGGACGGCTTTCTAGAGCAGGCCGCACATACCCAGAGCCCCTGCGCACGGAGCACCCTCGCAGTGGTCGCCAGGGCCACGGGCTCCCGTGGGTGCCTGCGTAGCGGGGAGGCACTAAGCCGGGCGGCACTGTCCTTGAGGGTACTGGATCCGCGGCGGCTCGGAGAGGCGGGGGGGCATGTTATTTGCCTGGCTTGTGGGCTGGAGGGGCAGCTGCTTGGAGCACCGCGCGAAGGCTAAAGTGGGGAGGAGCTCCCCGATGTGGCGCTCCAGGGCGGAGCCCGTCCCCGTGGCGAGGACCTTACCCCGGATGGTCCCGAGGTGGTGGGAGATGTTTGGCTCGGTGTTTCTGGCGAATTTCCTGTCGAGGCCTGGCTGGGTCGAACCCCAAAGGATGAGCGCGTACGGGGGCCCGACCCTTCGCACGCCGATGTCGTGCAGTCGCTGGCTGGACAAACTTCGGACCGAAGCAGGGCGATGGCTGCCTGCGGCTCACGGTCTTCTTTGCCTCGTGCTGTCACTGGGAGGGCGACCTCCACAACGCCGTCCTGGCGATGGGGGTGGCGGTTAAGTGTGGCGCGCGCCGTGAGGCGGCGGCGAAACACAACTGCAGAGCCTCCTTCTGCTGTAGGGTCTGTCGACTTTTCGCAGCCTGGCCTAGACATTGTCTTTTGCTTATCGCCCAAGCAAGGCGTGTCCATCGAAGTACAGAACGGGACCTCGGGCAAGGTCATCATGCAGGCCAGGTGCCTTCGGTTCGAGGCGCCCATCGAGGAGCTGTCGCTTTTCTTCGGCCTGGTCACGGAGATAAGGCTTCGACGCCGGGGCGGCGCTCGGCCCCAGGGACTATTTCATTGGGCGGCCCCAAGACACCTAGGTGCGCGATGCTCGCGCAGACAGGCACGTGATGGCCCGACTGGCAGGCCAGGGCCTGCTGCTTGAATTTACTGCATCCTTGCCGCGAGGCGTGGGGAGCGGCGACGCCTTCGCGCGGCGTGCAAGATCAGGGGCGCTTGGTTGGACAGTCGCCCCCTTCGACCCACGTCCAGTCTCGCAGTGTTCCCTCCCGCGTTTGTCGTGCGTGCAGCGTGTGCTCACGCTGGTCGCCGTCGTGGGGCTGCTGGTCGCCGTCGTGGTGGTGCTGGTGGTGCTGCTGGTGGTGGTGGTGGTGCTGCTGGTCGTTGTGGTGCTGCTGCTGGTTGCAGTCGTGGCGGTGCTGGTCGTAGTCGTGGTGGTGCTGCTGGTCGCAGTCGTGGTGGTGCTGCTTGTGCTGGTGGTGCTACTGCTGGTCTCCTCGTGGTGCCCGCTGCCGTGTCGGGGGTGCCCCCGGCGCTCGTCGGAGCCCCCCGGGGCGGCCGTGCTGGCCGCGGTGCCAAGCATCAGGGGCGTGCTGGCAGGCGGCTAGCGGGTGGGCTGGCGGAGTCTGCGAGCAGCACTTCGGCCAGGTCTGGGTTGTCCTCCCCGGCGGCCCACCCCAGGGCTAGGTAGCCGTCGCCCGTCAGGGTGGCCGTGAGCGCGTCCTGGGCCGCGACGCTCAGGAACCCCCACCAGCGGTTGGTGTACGCGAGCTCCGCGGAGCGGCGAAGGAGGGCCGGTGTGGCCCGCGCCTTCTTCTTGGTAAGCAGGCGTACCAGCTGGAGGGATTCGCGGCCCTACCGGCCTCCGACCTCGCAGGAGAGGGCCATGAGGCGGCCTGAATGGCAAGTCGTGAGTTCGTGGTACCTGCGTCGTTTGCGCCTTTCGGCCACAAGTAGTGCGGCGCCGTCGGTGTCGAAAGTGCAAAGCCATGACTCTAGCCACTGCGTGATCCTCACGGTGGCGTCTCGTGCAGCGATCTCCGGGGCCATTCCACGCGGCGGTCTGGCACTTCGGAGAATTCGGGCGGGGGGCCGAGACGTCGGCAGCAGAGCGCTCGGAGCAGCGGTGGCTCCCGTGGTGGTGGTGGTGGTTCTTCGCCTCGCGCGTAGCTTTGAAATCCATTGTAATCTGGGGCGGCCTGGGCGCTGGTGTCGTGGGCCGGGGGCGGCGGTCGGTCTATGCCCACGCCCTGCGCAGCGCACCATGCCCGTAACTCGGCGGTGGTCGGAAGTCGGGCTCGGCACTGCGGGCATGTGGTGGTTTCGCCGAGGTGGCGGGCCAAGTCGGCTCGGCAGCCCAAGTGGAAGTGGGCGCCACAGCATGCCTCCTGTGCTGGTGTGTCCCTGCCCGCCCCGTGGTGCGGGGTCACTTCCTGGCAGACGACGCAGATGTTGGCATCTTCCGTCGGCGCTGGTGGTCGGTCCGGCTCCTCCCGCGCTGTGGCTGCCGCTTCTGCTGCCTCGCCCTGCCTGTCGCCGCGCGGGGCGAATAGGCCCGCAAAGTTCCATCCGCCTTCTGGCGCCCTTCGAAGACGGCGCCAAAGTGGTCCGGCACGGCTTGCGCGCCAAGCTGAAACCCTGCGGCTTGTAGCCGGAGCAGAGCCCGTGGTGGGGTCTCTTCCTGCGACGGGATTGGCGCCGCGCCGCCGGGTGCGTGCTCTGGCGACTCTGGTGGTGACGTCGTGTGTCTCGGGCGCGGTGTTCGGGGGCTGTCCCCGGATGCGTCTGGAGGTCCTGGGTGGCTGGCCTCGCTCACTCGAACGCCTCGGTAACCCCATCGCGCGTCGCGGCGGCTTTTGGAGGGGTTGCGCTGGTGCTGCTTCTCGTGGTGGTGCAGGTCGTGGTGGTCTTGGTCGCTGCCTTGTGCTGTGCGCTGGTGTTCTTGCGCGTGGTGCTGGTCGCGGTCGTGGGCGTTGTTGCCGCTGCGGTGTTCCTCGTCGTGCTGGTGTTGCTGCGCGTGGTGTTGGTGGTCGCGGTGGTCGCCCTGCTGGTGCAAGGTGCTTTCTGCTGCTTCTGTTGCTGCGGCCGCCCGTCTGCGCGCTGCTCTGGTGCGAGGGCTGGCCCTCTTCGCCTTTGCGCGCCAGGTAGAAGCGGTGGCCTCCGTTTCTGGGAGCTGCGGGGCTGCGGGTGTGAGCAGGGGTGGCGGGAGGGAGCAGTAGCATTGCATAGTTGGTGAGTCGGTCGGGCCCCTGTGCTTGCCTGTCGTGTAAAGCAATCCGGACTGTAACACGGCAGCTGGCCCGGTCAATTTCGCAACCGTTTTTGTCATGCGTGCATTGGCAGTAGCTGCAGTTCTGCGTTGCCCTTGTCGGCCTAGCGCGGGCAGGACGTGGTGATAGCATCGTGGGCTGCCACTGGACGGCAGTGGCATCCTCATGTTGGCGACGCTCTGCGGTCCCCTTGCTGGCGTTGGCTCGGCAGCGTTCCTCTTCCGCTGGCGGGCGCGTTGGCGCGCGCCCGGCTGCAGGGTCGGGCTGTCTGTCTCCAGCGTCCCCACCCCGGCCTGCATCATGACGGCCGTGGCGCCTTCGTTTGTGTAGTCCGGTCTCGTGTTGGGTCCGAGAAGCGCGTGCAGGAGCTTTTGGATGCAGCCTCGCGTGCTTGCTGTGGGTGAGTCGTGGTCGGTGTTGTGAGCTTGGTAGTCGGGCTGCGTGGTGGTTCGCTCTTCGGTCTTTGCGCTGCCCCGCGTCGCGTGCCGCCTCAGGTTGAACAGGTCCTCGAGGTAGGTCTGTCGCCTGGAGAAAGCTTCCTGCTGCCGCATGGTTTCGGCATGTTCGTGGTAGGCGTGTGCCTCTCTGTTCGCTCGCTCCCTCTTCTCGGCGCGGCGTCTGGAACGACGGTGGTTCCTTGTGGCGCACCGAGTGGGCGAAGGCGAACACCCAGCGTTAAGGACTCTTAGCGTCTGAAAGTCGACCGGTCGGTCTGCGAGTCTGGGTCGGCTGTCCGTGTCTTCGGGCGGCGGGGCAGGTGTGAGGCTGTGCTCGCCTTGAGCCAGGTGGCGGAAGGGGTTCAAGCGGAGGGGGTCGGGGGCTAGTCGTGTCGTTGAGTGCTCGGTCGTTGTCTTGGTCGTGGTTGTCTTTGTCAGCTCGCGGCCTGGAAGGGCCCTTCTCCTGACCGAGATTCTCGCTCCGCGCCCGGCGTGGTGACGAGGTGTCGGCGGGCTCGTCCTTCGCCTCCCGCCTCCCTGCGCTCGTCTCCTTCGCGCAGGCAGCGTCCAGAGGCCTGGTGGCGGGCCTGGGCCCGGCGGGCGCCCCCCTTCGCCCGGAGCACTCCCCATGCTCCGAGCGTCGGCGCGCGGGCCCCGTGGCTCCCTGGAGGGCGCCGCGCCTGCGCCCCGCGCGCGCCACGCGCGCGCGCCGACCGCTAGGCAGGCTTGCCTTGGCTTGGGCCTTGAGCCGCTCTTGGTTCTTGAGCCAATGCACCAATACACCAGTACTTTACGGCGTCCATAGCCAATGCAGGGGGCCGAGGACCTCCCTGCAGCCCCTCGGCCAACGAAGACTGCTGCAGGGAGGGGTCCAAACGCACCTCCACCTTCCTGCACCAATCTACCAATATACCAGTAAACCAACTCCTCATATTCCTCTCCGCCTCGGCGCTGCTGCGGCGGGGGCTTGGGCGCGGGGCCCGCCGGCGGGTGCGCGGCAGCCCCGCCCCGCGCCCGGGAGGTGGGGCCTGCAAGCGGGTGCGCGGTAGCCCCGTCCCACCTCCCACCCCCGTTCCGCTTCTGAGGCCGGCTCCTCGCCAGGCCCTTTTTTCGCCGTGTCGTTGGAGCAGGGGCCCAGGCGTGGGGCCTGCAGGCGGGTGCGCGGCAGCCCCGTCCCACGCCTGGGAGGTGGGGCCCGTAGGCGGGTGCGCTGTAGTCTCGTCCCACCTGCAGCCCCTGCTCCACTCTGGGCCTCTTCCCCGGCTGCGGCTGCGGCTGGCGGCCGCGCCGTCTCCCTCTCTGCCTCGGCGCTGCTGCGGCGGGGGCTTGGGCGTGGGGCCCGCAAGCGGGTGCGCGCCCGGGAGGTGGGGCCCGCAGGGGGGTGCGCGGCAGCCCCGTCCCACGCCTGGGAGGTGGGGCCCGTAGGCGGGTGCGCAGTAGCCCCGTCCCACTTCCGGCCCCTGCTCCACTCTGGGCTTCTTGCGCGGTCGGCTGCGGCTGGCGGCCGCGCCGTCTCCCTCTCCGCCTCGGCGCTGCTGCGGCGGGGGCGTGGGCGGGGGGCCCGCAGGCGGGTGCCTGGCAGTCCCGCCCCACGCCCGGAAGGTGGGCCTGCAGGCGGGTGCGCGGGAGCCCCGTCCCACCTCCCACCCCCGTTCATTCAGCTTCTGAGGCTGGCTCCTCGCCCGGCCCTTGTTCCGCTGTGTCTTTGGAGGTGCGCGGCAGCCCCGTCCCACGCCTGGGAGGTGGGGCGCGTAGGCGGGTGCGCGGTAGCCCTGTCCCACCTCCGGCCCCTGCTCCACTCTGGGCCTCTTCCCCGGTCGGCTGCGGTTGGTGCTGGCCGTCTTTGACGTGCGGCTGCTCGTTGCGGCGGTGGTGGTCGTGGCGGTGATGGTAGTGGTGGTGGTGGTGGTGGTGGTGGTGGTGGTGGCGTCGGTGCAGGTGCTGGTGCTGGTGGCGGTGTTGCTGCTGGTTGTTGTCGTGGTAGTTGCCGCCGTTGTGTTCGTGGTTGTGGTCGCGGTGGCGGTGCTGGCGGTTGCGTTGCTGGTTGCCGTGGTTTTGGCGGTGGTGCTGGTCGTCGTGGCGTCGGCTGCGCAGTCTGTAGTGTTGCAGGTCGCTGTCGTGGTGTTGGTGCTCTTGGTAGTTGCTGCGTCGCTGCTCAGTGTTGTGGTAGTGCTGGTGCGGGCTTGGGCGTCGGTGCTGCGGGCTGTCGTCGTCGCGCTGGCTGTAGTGGTGCTGCTGCTGGCCACTGTCTTCGCGTTGCTTTTGGCCGTCGTAGTGTTTGTGCTGGTGGCGTAGTTGCTGGTCGCTGTCGTGGTGGTACTGCTGCAGCTGCTGCTGCTGCTGCTGCTGCTGCTGCTGCTGCTGCTGGTCGTCGCTGCGTTGCCGTCGGTGGGGGTCGCAGTCGTCGTCGTGCTGCTGGTTGCATGTGTGCTGGTAGTCGACGCAGTGTTGGTGCTGGTGTCGCTGCTGGTGGTCGTGGTAGTGGTGGTGCTGGTTGTGGCCGTCGTAGTCGTAGTGGTAGTAGTGGTGCTGGTCGCCGTCGTGGTGGTTCTGCTGCTGCTGGTCGTCGTTGCGTCGCCGGTGGCAGGGGTCGCTGTCGTCGCCGTGCTGCTGGTGGCGCTCGTGCTGGTAGCCGTCGTAGTGGTGGTGGTGGTGCTGGTGCTGCTGGTAGTCGGCCCCCGCTGCCGCTCTCGCGGGGCCCCGCGTCCGCAGGGGAGCGCCGACAAGAGGTCCACCCGCCAGGGTGCTTCTCCGTCGGTGGCTGGCGTCTCGCTGGGCACGTTCTCTAGTAGGCTAGCCACAAGGGTGTCGTGGATGGCAAAGGACAGCCTGCCAGTCCACCTGTGCAGATGCGCCATTGTCAGCGACCCTCGGAGCGCAGCTGGTGCGCCCCTGGCCCGGGCTCGCGCCAAGACCACGAGGAACTTGTACGCTTCCTCGTCCCAGCGTCCGCCCGTATCTGCTCCGGCACCAAGAGGTAGCTGCGCCTGGAGCCCACGAGTTCGGGGAAGGTGGTCTGCTTGCGGCGGCGGTCTCGCTGAAGCACAAGCCCCGGGCGGCGTCTCCGCGTGGCAGGCCTGCCAGCGGCCGTCAGCGGCGACACGATGCAGGCGTCGATGGCGACATGGCGGCCGTGGTGGGCCGGGGGGACATTTGCGATAACCTCGATTCGGCTCTCGTCGCCGGCCCCGATGCCTGGCAGGTTCATGTCGCGCAAGAACACGTTGGCGCGGACGCGGCCTCCCGCCTCACGGCGCACCCTGGCCCGCATCGTCCCCAGACCTCTTGCCAGGTTGGGCAAGCAAAACCGTCCTGAGTGGGTGCGACCCTAGCGCGCTCGGCCTCCTGGAGACACTCGGCCGCGGCGCCTGTCCCTGTGCGGAGGGCGGCGGTGGGCTCTGCTACTGCTAGAAGGTTTTTTGTCGCAGCATGGGAGCGCGTCTGCCCACGACGCCCAGTAGGCACACTCAGCCGTGCGCGCTGCTGACCTCGGCCCGAGACCGCCGAGGCCGAGCGGCAGCGAGCTCACGCGGAAGAGTCTTTCTGCGTCAGATGGCGTGGGGGCAAGGTCGAGGAGGCCGCGCAGCGCTACCTGGAGCGAGCGGTCGTGTCCCTCCGCGTAAGGCCGCGACAAGAATGGCGGCAGCGTGCGCAGCACGTGGTTGCACCGTGGCACAGCGCAGTACAGCAGGGGGGCCCAGGCACACTGAAGGTCGGGGGCAAGTGTGGGAGCTCTTGAAGGAATCTGGGTTCCTCGTCTGTCCGCTCTTGCGTCTGCCTGGCTGCGAACGCCGGCGTGCCCAGGGGCGTGCCGAGCACCTTGAGGCCGCGGTGCTCCTCTGGCGTCCGGGCGCCGCCGACCCACGCGTCTGTGCCCAGCGCCTGGTGCCCTTCTGGTTCGAAGCCGTCTCGGTTCCACATGCGGCACTTGCCGAGGTTCGCCTCGATGCCCGCCCGCTCCCGCCTTGCGTTCGTGACGTCATAGAAAGCTGCAGTGCTACGTTCTGGTCTGCATATGATGTAGACGTCGTCGAGGTAAGTGAGCAGTTCCTCTCCGGGTTGCAGCCGCGCGCGCCATCTCCAGGGCGCAGTGCTGGGCCAAGGAATACAGCGCTGGCATAAGCGGGTCGCCCTGCTCTCCGCCCTCTCCCTGCGTCACTTCGTGCGCTTTCCTGCGTCGTCTGTCCACAAGTACCTGGGCGGCTGGCCGTGCGAGAGCAACGCAAAGGGAACCGAGGCAGAGGCCCCAGGTAAGGACAATAGCTTCTCGATCAGACGGTCGCGGCGCACGTGGTCGAAGGCGCCACTGCCGTCGATGCTCACGTTCGTTGCGGCGGCATCAGCGTCAGTGGCGGCGCGGAGGAAGTGGGCCGCGCTGTCTGTGCCAGCTCGCGTCGACAGCGCGTAGTGGAGAGGCGCGCAGCCGTCGTCCATCTCGGCCCCGAACTGTCGAGAGAGCGCCTTCGCGACGAGCCTGCGGAAGGCGTCTCCTGCCACTATCCCTCGCGCGCGGCCGTTGTCCTTCAGCAGCGCGGTCATGCGGCCAGTGCCGAGGTGGGCGACGCTCACTGGGATTTCTGCCCGGGCGTGCACCTCCGCCACAGCAGCGTGAAGCTCGCGCAAGTCGTCCTCGTCCAAGGCCAAATTGAAGAGCTCAAAGCTTGCGCCGCTCAGCGAGCTAGAAGACTCCTTCGGCGCAGAGCGGGCGCACTCAGTGCAGATGCGGCGGTCTAGCTCGACAGGGCGGGCTGGGCGGAAAGCGCGCGCAGCTGGCGGCAGCGCGGCCGTGGGCAGTGGTTGGCGCCGAGCGGGGTCCCGCAGCTCAGCCAGCGTCTCGGGCGTGCCTGGCGCTAGCCCGCGCGACGTCAGCAACTGTCGTGCTTTGCTGAGGGCGCCTGCCCTGACCAGCGCCGCCGCTTTCTCTAGGGTGCGCTGGCGGCTCGCCTCGGCGTCGTCTGCGTGGCGCGCGGCTGGGGCGCCTTGTGCCTGAGCGCTCGGTGCGAGCAGCACTTCCCACGAGCCCTCCTCGAATTGCTCCAGTCGCTTTTCGAGCTCTCGCCGCCCTGGGGCCCCGGCGCTGGCGGGCCTCTGCAGCAGCATGCGCCACATAAGGATCAGCAGCGTCCACGCCCTCAACCGCTGCAGTTTGCCGTCCTCGCGGGAGAGAGCGTCCGCGCCCAAGACCTCCTGGAGCACCATGTGGTAGGCTTGCCGGAGGCGGCCTCGAAGGAACGCCGGCGGCGCCCGGGTGCACGCCACCCAGCGGCGGAGTTCGGCTGCTAGGTCGACGCCGTCAAGAAGCGCCCAGGCGGCGTCAGTGAAGGCGAAGCGGGCTGGGCGTTGTCGACGCGCCGCGCCGCCGCCTCCGCAGGGCTGGGCCTGCGCGGTCCGCGCGGCGCTGGCTCTGTCGGAGGCGCCCTGGCTGTCGCCGCTCTGCTCGTCGTCGCTGTCGCTGCAGCTGCTGCTGCTGCTGGGCGGCTTCCCGCCTCCACCGCCGCCTCTTCCTCCTCCGGCGCCTCGGCCTCTGCCTCCTGTCTCTCCTCTGCCGCCTCTTCCTGTTCTGCTCCCGCTGGCGTCGCCCAGCCTTCGGCCTTCTCCTGCGATCCCTCTGCTGGCGTCGTCGCTTGGTTGCGGTTTCGGTGGCGCAGCTGGTGGCGGCGTATGCGGGGCGGCTGCGGCCCACCTGGCCGGGTCGCGAAGCTCGTCTGTGCGCAGGTCGACTCCCCGCGCCAGCACGACCCTTCGAAAAAGCTCAAGCAAGAGGTCCTGGTCGAGGTCGTCGATGTGGCCGGCGCTGTCCGGAAGCGGTCTTACTACAGGCTGTAAGTTGACATGTCCAGGGCGCGCCCCGCTTCCAGATGCGGCCGCGGCATGCGCCGTCCCTGGGCCGGCCTCTGCATAATCCAGCCCTTGGGCGAAAGTCTCGGCTGGCACGGGGTCCGCTCGCTGCAAGGCGTCGGCTGTCGGCTGCCGCCAATCGCGCGTGAGCGGGTGCGTGCTCCATCGCGCCACTACCTGCTGGTCAAGAAGCCCCGCCGCCGCCAACAACAAAGGAACATAAACGTCTGAGTTGGTTCGTGCTCGCAGCGGGCCCGCTGGGGGGTGCCATCCGGCGAAGCGGCCGGGCTGCTGTTGCAGTGCGCCGGTGGGCGCTTGTTCGAGGCGCGCTCCTGCGTCTGCTCCTGGCGCGGGCGGCGGCTGAGGGCCAGTGGCGGCTGACTCAGTAAGCGGCGTGAGGGTGCAACCCTGGCATAGCCAACCTCCTTGCCATATCCGTGGCTCTCCTGCGGCCCCGGTAGCCCGCGCGACCCGCTCGATTGGCCCTGGCTGTCCGCAGGGGCACTGCGGCGGTCTCGCGCCCTGAGGCGGCGGGACGTCGGCCCCGAAGGGCGCGACGTCGCAAGCGACGTATTCCCAGGTGCCGAAAGCTCGCGGGGTCCACGATGGTGCCGCCACCGCATGGCTTGCAGGTGTCGCGGGCAAATTGCGATGGCATGCGGCGCGGGCCCCCCTGGTTGCAGCAAGGGCTCTCCTGCGTAAGGGTCCGCCTTCTCCTCCTCACTTGGCGGGCCGGCCGCGGCTCGGCAGCGTACCTGCGCCCTTGGGTTGGGTAGTCTCCAGATTCCTCCTCGTTGCCCCTCTGCCTCTCTCGGGCGCCACGGCGTTGGCGGCGGGAACAGCCCCGAGAAGTTCCACTGCGCAGCGCCGAATGGGTGCGCTGGCGCCCGGCCGAACACGTCGGCGTCCTCATCCTCTGGCGCAGCTGCTCGCCGAGAGCCGAAGACTGCGCCGAAGTGGTTCGCTGGCGGCGGCGGTGGCTGCAGTGGTGATGGGGGCCGCTCGTCTGTTCTCGAGTCTGGTGTTGCGAACCTTTCGGGCGCCGAGAGCATGTGCGGAGGCATTTCTGCCAGCGGAGGCCTTGGGGCGGACTCGCCCGATAGACGTTCGGGCGTGCGCGGCGGGTCGTCGGCTGGGCGTGGCGGCCCTGGGTGGCTTGCCTCGCCGACCCGCTGACCGCGGTATCCGTGGAGCGCGTCTCGTGGATCTGTAGATGGGTCGTGGTGCTGGTGGTGGCGGTGTTGGTGGTGGCGGTGCTTGTGCTGGCGCTGATGCTGGTGGCGGCGCTGCCGGTCGCTTTCGCGGTGCTGCTGCTGGTCGCTGTCGTGGCGGTGGCGTTGGTGTTTCTGCTGGTCGCTGTCGCAGGGTGTCGTCGTGGTGATTGCACTGCTGCTGCTGCTGCTGGTGCTGCTGCTGCTGCTGCTGCTGGTGCTGCTGCTGCTGCTGCTGCTGCTGCTGCTGCTGCTGGTCGTCGTGGTGGTGGTGCTGGTGCTGCTGGTCGTCGTGGTGGTGCAGCTGCAGCTGGTCGCAGTGGCGATGCTGCCGCTGATGATGGTTGTCGTGGTGGTGGTGTTGCTGTTGATGTTGCTTCTTGTCGTCGTCGTGGTGGTGCTGCTGGTTGTAGTCGTTGTGCTGCTGCTCGCGGCGCCGGTGTTGGGGGTCGTCTCGCCTCCTGTGGTCGAAATTGTTGCTGCGTTGTTTTTGTGGGCTTGCTGCGCAAGCCGGAGCGCCGCCGGGGGCCGCAGCGGAGCCGCGCGAACCCCGATGGGGATTTGGCCCCAGGGGAGTCCTACCGTGGGAGTGGGGCTCTTCCCCTGGGGGCTCGGGCTGCTGCTGGCGCCAGTCCCCTCCCTCGGAAAGGGGCTGGGGAGCTGGCGACCAGACGGCTGGAATGGCCGTCTGGGGTGGCGGGGGGCCCTGCTTGCTGCTGTCGTCCTGGCCGCTGCCGCGGAGCCTGCTGCTGCCGCTGCTGCTGCTGCTGCTGCTGCTGCTGCTGCTGTTGCTGCTGCTGCTGCTGCTGCCTAGGGGCTGCCGTCCGTGGACGCGGTGGTGGCGGTGGTGGTGCAGGGTGTCATCGTGGTGGTTGCGGTGCTGCTGCTTCTGCTGCTGCTGCTGCTGCTGCTGGTTGTTGTGATGGTGGTAGTGCAGCTGCTGCTGCTGCTGCTGCTGCTGCTGGTCGTCGTGGTGGTGCTGCTGCAGCTGGTCGCGGTGACGGTGCTGCCGCTGGTGCCGGTTGTCGTCGTGGTGGTGGCGGTGGTGGTGCAGGGTGTCGTCGTGGTGGTTGCGGTGCTGCTGTTGGTGCTGGTGTTCGTGGTGGTGGTGGTGGTGCTGCTGCTGGTCGTCGCGGTGCTGCAACAGCTGGTCGCGGTGGCGTTGCTGCCGCTGGTGATGGTTGTCGTGGTGGTGGTGCTGCTGCTTTCGATGCTTGTCGTCGTGATGGTGCTGCTGGTCGTAGTCGTTGTGCTGCTGCTCGTGGTGCTGGCTGCCGTCGCTCTGGTCGCTGCGGTGCTGCTTGCTCTCGGGGCGCCCGTGGCGGAAGTAGCGGCGCGACTTCGCCGACACCCGCCCGCGCCATCTCTCGGTCAGCGTCCTGTTGCCGGTGCGGGCGCCGGAGCAGGGAGTGCCCACCCCCCTCAGGGGGCGCTGGCTGTCCTGGCTTGGCCTGGTCGCGGCGGCCCTCGCCATGCCTTCTCTTGCCGCCCTCCCATGCCTCCTCGCGCGGCTGCTGCTGTGTAGGCGGGCTCTGGTGCTGCCGCTGCTGCGGCTGCCGCTCCTCGTCGCGTGTCGCCGCGCCCCTGGCTGCGGCGAGTTCTTCCCGGAGCGCGTTTTGCACCCGCCTCGCGTCGAACCTCGCGGCCAGGCACGCGCGCCGCCGCTCGAAAGCAGCCGCCCGCTCCACGAGCGCGCCGTGCTCGGCGCACGCGGCCTCGAGGGCACTGGCCGCCAGCTGCTGCGCGGCTCGTCGGCGGCCGCGGCGAAGGATACGGCGACCGAATGCCGCCCGGTGCGGCGCCCTCTCGTTCACGCCTGCCCCCTGCGGCGCCTCGTGGTCGCGTTGCGCCTCCCTCGCCTCCTCGTGCAGCTCTCTAGCCACCTCGGCCTCGGCTGGTTCGGCGCCCGGTGCTGGCGCGAAGCCGCGCGGCTGCTGATCCGGCTGTCGCGCCCGGCTCCCGAGTGGTCGCCTCGGGGGCCCGCGCCGCTCCAGCGTCCAGAGGCCAGGCGGCGGACCCGAGTCGGGCGGCGGCGGCGGAAGAAGCCCCCTCGGGGGGTCCCCAGACCCTTCGTGGGCAGGGTCTTCCATTACCTGCGTGAAGTGTGGACCCCATGGGGAAGGGCCTCCTGCCTGAGACTTCCTCGCAATTCACTCACAGACCAGGCCCGTTTTGGTCGATGATCATGATGGGCTGGTGCTACTGAAGACGATTGTGGAGTGCGCGAGTGATGATGAGGAGGATGATACTTTGTGTAGCCGTGGGGGTCAGAGTTCGGTGGTTTCTATAGAATGGAGGAAATCGAGGAAGTTGCAGGGTCATTTCGCTCCACCATCCAACTTCTTGGTATGCGAACTACATCCAATATTCATGTGTTTTTCGTTGCAACTTGCATGTTTGTCTTAGAAGCAGCACGATCTGATCCACGTTTGCCTGCGATTCGCATTTGTTGTGCGCGTGCGAGCCACCCGTTTCTATTTGCAACTGCGGCGCGCTTGCTACGAGACGCGAGCGTGTCGGTTGAGTTCGGGGCAGCGTCTCGTTGAGAGTCGGCGCGCGCCGCCCCCTCGCTCGATGCCTCTGCCGCCAACGGCGGTAGGGGCATCATTGTCGATGCGCCGCTCGCTGGTGCGACTCTTGTCTTCTGCGTCCGCCCTGAATGACAGTGGCATTGGTGCTTCGACTGTCTACCCCGCCCTTGCGTCTGACATCCGCTAGCTGTATCGCAATTGACGCGCCAGTTGTGTAATATGTTCGTGAATTGTCTGCGGGCGATCCTCGCTGCTCGCGGCGTCGGCACTGGTTTGTGTGGTTCGTGGTCAAGTTTTGCGATGGGGGCCGCGGGTCTCAGCAGAGGCCCGCGTTAGTTGCGCGGAAAGTTATCGTTTGTTTGCCGTGGGCGCGCGCCCCACCCAACGCTTGGTCGCTCCTGTTTGTTTGTGCCCCGTCGCTTTAGCAGGGCAGCGACGCGGGGCGCGATGCTTTGTTTTCGTCGCGCAATTGCGCCGCACTTGCATCATTGTAGCCGTGTTGTTCCCGCGGCCCGCTTGAAACTGCCTGCGTCGAAGCCGCCGTATGCGGCGCGCAGGGTGGCGGCACCAGTTGAGTTTTGATTCGTTTGACAAATGGCAATCCCTTGTGTTCCGCGTCGGTGCCCTGACCGCTGAGCTACGCGACCTCGCAAAAAACTAGCTCCCTCGCATTATGCCTCCCTGTTCCCTCGTTCATCCCCGCCCCCCGTCTTCATGTGCCCAGTACCCCAGTTCGTCTCATTATTTAGCCCCCCCCGTTTCAACCAACGTTTCCTATGTGTAACACTTCCCCAAACAGATCTTACAACATGTCCCAGGCAGTCCTTGCAACGTGTCTCAAACAGTGCTTGCAGCTTTTCCAAAAACAGTGCCTGCAGCGTCCTCGGCAACAGTGCTTGCCAGTGTTCCCCTCTCAGTGCTTGCAGCGGCTCTTCAAACAGTGCTTGACTCGTCCAGGCTGTGCTTGCAACGTCTCACTAGTGCCTTTCAGTGCTTGCAGTGTCCTGCGGGGCGTGGAACGTCTTACAGCGTGCGCAGTGTCTCTGCAACCCAGCGGTGGAAACAATGCCCCCGTGGCGCTCTCAGAAGGACTCACCGTTAACATCGTTATAACCACCATCGTCACCATCGTCATCATCACCGTCTTCCGTCTCCTCCTTCTCCTCCCCCTTCCCCCCCCGTTCCTTCTTCTCTGTTGCGTCATCCGTATCCTCATCCTCTTCCTGCTCCTCCTGCTCCTCCCCCCCCATCCTCCTCCTCTTCCTCCTCCTCCCCCTCAGTCTCAAACTATTTATTGGAATCCTCACCCTCCTCCTCATCCTCCTCCTCCTTCACATGCCCCCCCGCCAGCAGTCATCAATCAGGCACGTGTTGATGCCTACCAAAGTGGGCGTAGTCTATATTGGCGCAGTGTCCGAGCCAGTGCTTGCAATTCTACTACAAAGCGTCGTTTGTACTATGTTCGGCGCAGTGCTTGCAGCGTTTCCCCATGCAGTGCTTGCAACCTCTCCTCAAACAGTGTTTGCTACGTCTCGGCATGGGGTTCGGTATGGGCAGTGGACAACGACCATGCTCAGATGATACGTTCAATGTTGATGTGGTGATGTGACGATGTGATGGTATTGCCGTTTTGGCTCAAACCGAGGAGATCCTGCTTCCAGCTTGCAGTGCTTGAGGCCCCCTGCCCTGTGTTGAGGCTTCACTTTCTGTGTCGCACCCAGCATGGACCAACACATCGAGGATGTGCCGATGCCGTTGGCGATCGGGGGTTTGGTTGCAGGCGGCCCTCCAGATGCAGACGGCGATGATCACATTGCCGTGCCGCCGCCTCTGGCGCTTCCAGCGCCAGCGCCCCCTGCCCGCCTCGATCTCAAGAGAAGGGCGCCCGAGCTCATGAGCCACGCTCGTTCCAAGAAGATGTTGTTGTGCGCCCAGAGCCGCGAGTCGAAGCTCCGCCAAGACTTTGAACAGCTCAAAGGGGACATGCACACGGCTTGTACGTTGATCCCTGCATGCGCCCAATTGTTCGGGCGGCCCGTGAAACGCGTCGGCAGGATCAAAAAGGACGACCTCCGACCAGCACGTTTCACCTTCTTGAGCAGGATTGTCTTTGCCAGACGCCTGGGCACGCTGAACATTGGCATCGACATTCGGCGGTTGGTGTGCGCCGCAGCCCGCGTGATCAAGGCCAGACAGGATGATGGCGTGGAGCACGTCCTCCGCGGCGGTGAGAAGGCTTTGCAGCACCCAGGTGCCAGCAATCGGTTCGTCCACATGTCATATGCTCATTTGTGGGACGAGGTCAACTGCAAGTTCGCAGCATATCCGAAGATGGGGTGCCGCCGCAGGAAGACAACCACGAGCATTCAGACTATCTGCCAGCGAGGTTACGCCAGGCTGACCTTGGCCAACCACATCAACGACGAGAGCGCGATCAGCCGATCGTTCTGCGAGCAGATCCTTGTCAATCCGATGAAGGTGAGCGGCACTTCAGCCAATGCGATCCTACCCGCTGTGTTGAAGGCAATCCCGCGGCCATTCCAGTTCAACGCCGTGGAGAATATTGATCGGTTGTTGCGTTCGTTCTCGTCCTTCACGATGTCTCTGACTGGTGACAAGGCGTCTGGGAACATCCTCTTGATGAAACAATTCTGTCACCAATGGGAAACGATGGTGCTTCCGCGCAGCAGTGGTCGGCTTCTTGTGTTCCCAGAGACGTGTGGCGTGCACTTAGAACATCGCACAACATTGCAAGTTGTACCGCTCAAGCACCACACAATGCGCCTCTTCAGCTTAGCCAACTTGCTTCGCCTTGACGGTGTGCGGACCAGCATATGCGAGTCGATCGAAGTGCTGGTGCAGAAGATGCTCAAGCGACGGGTCCTCGGCCCGCCGCCAGACGGCATTGCCTGCCCGCTGTCCAAGTGCATCAATGTTCTCTTCCGCCCAGATGCGGGCCACCACAAGCGCGCCAACGGCAAGGTGTCTCGCAGGGTACAGGACCTGGGTGAATTGATGAGAATGGTCAACGGGGATCTCCACGGAGATTGGGTGCATTATTGCTGGGACGAGTCAACTGGCAGGCCGTGTTGCAGGGGCGCCGGCACTTGCTACGACAGAACAGTTCGTTCGGTCACGAATGCGCTGTATGGCGGCGGGGACCCTATTCCAGCAGAAAGCAGATGGACGCACACCTTGGTCAATATGAAACAGTTGCTGCTGAGGCGAATCGTGTACAATATCGGCGTGAAGGCGTTCCCGTGTTCGATCAGAAAACCTGGCGCCGCCAGCGAGATGCCGCAATCCGCCGACGGCGAGGCATGTCAATCGCACGTCGCTGAGGTGAATGCGTCGCAGCTGTCACGGGTGGGCGTGTATTTTGATGACCCCAAGACTTTTCCAGAGCTGGCCTTGCTCACGGTTTCCGTGGACATCATCGACAGGCGTTTGTTGTACCCACTTTTGGGCGACCCATGGCCCGCGGATGACGACACCCGCAGCAAGTTCGAGTGTCTCCTGGACCCAGATGATATGATTGCCTGCGGCTGCTCCCGCCACCGTGCCAGCCCAGCCGCGTCGGTGGTTTTTGCGCTAGGGGGCGCGTGCGTTTTACAAGTGACGCGTTTGGTTTTTCAAACTACGATAATACCTCTGCAGCCATGACGGCCACCACTGGTGATTGTTATGACGGCAGGGGTATTGCATGTGACGAAGACGGCGGGGATGATGATGATGATGATGATGCTGATGATGATGATGATGATGATGATGATGATGATGATGGCTTCTGCTGCTGCGAAAACG
This sequence comes from Prorocentrum cordatum, assembly GCA_963575745.1. Taxonomy (NCBI): domain Eukaryota; class Dinophyceae; order Prorocentrales; family Prorocentraceae; genus Prorocentrum; species Prorocentrum cordatum. The sequence goes on from CAUYUJ010020366.1 coordinate 132,323, forward strand.
GTAACCGTGGCGATGACGACGGTGATTCTCCCGCGAGGGAGGCGCCGAAACAGTAGCACGTGACACTTAGTCACTTCGGCTGCTTCAGGAAAACGACGACGGTGACGACGACGGGGGGGAGAAAGGGGAGGAGGAGGAGGAGGAGGAGGAGGAGGAGGAGGAGGATGGGGAGGAGGAGGGGGAGGAAGAGGAGGAGGAGGGAGAGGAAGAAGCAACGAAGTAGACATTCGCCCGTTTCGCCCGAGACATTCTCTGACGCATGCGGCATTGAAATCTAAGGCCTGGCCATCGGAACGTCGCACAGGGCGCGGGGGGGGCGGGGAGGGGAGGGGGGCGGCGGGGGGGGGGCAAGGAGAGAAGAGTTGTCATATGCGGCCCGTCCGTCTTTACTTTTCCAGGGGCCGAAGTTATTATTAGGTGGTGTCTCAGGCGAAACACGTATGCAGCACTGGCGGTGTCAACGCACATTGGCGTTACAATAATGCCGCGTTCTTCTGCAATATTGGAGTTCATCTCGGGTCGGTTTGAAATAGACGCCTGAACACTGGCCTTTGGAACTGTTATTTGTTTCCACGGGCCTAGGCGACGCGGTCCCCGTGTTCGTCCGCCTCGAACGGCCGATTCGTCACACATGACGGCGCTGGCGCCTGCCCCGCCCTCGGCGCCTCTCCCGCTCAGACGCGGCGGAGGTGCCGCGCGTGACGCTTCCGAGACGTGATGTCGAAATGTGCCATTGGTGTCACATGTGACAAGGCGTGTCCCCTCCCCCTACGCAACTTCCCGATGTGGCGGGGATGTCTCAGGCGATGCGCCCATTTCCAGGGGGGGCACGCGGGCGCGCGGAAGCGCGTGCAGAGGGGGGTAGAAGACTACCATTAACCGCACCAGACAGCACGACATCGCGGCCCAAGTGCCAGCGGTGGCGGATAGTTTGCTCGGCCACTGTTTGTCAGAGTTATTGCATGTACTTGAATCGTGGCTTCATGGCGGCGAGAGGGATCCGCTGGTTATCCTCGATGCAGTCCGGGCGCCGATGAGGGACCCTGGCTATGCGCGCTTCGCGCGTTCGTGCATCCTTCGCCTGGGTTCTGCGATCAGCCGAAGGTGGGATCTTCGGTACTCGAGCTGGCCGTACCCGCTCTTCACGCTTTGCAGCGCCCACTCATCGGAAGAGCAGCGCAGGGATGTTGCGCGGCGACTGCTCGATGCATCGCGCGAGGAGCTCGGCGTGTACGCGTACGGCGTGAAGCACCGCTTCAACACCGTGCCTCTGCTGATGAGTGAGGCGTGCAGGAAAACATTGCTGGCTGATTTTCGCACGTTCGGATTCTCCGCCGACATCATCGAGAGGCTCAACGCGGAGATTCAGGCTGGTCGAGTGCATCGTGCGCCAGGTCGCGTCTTCGGCGGGGCGTCCAGGGAGCAGCTGCTGCAGCAGGCGCTCGCCGTGCACAAGAAATGCGGTGGCGTCGACCCGTTGAGCATGAAGCGAGATGCAGCCCTGAAGTCGTCGGACCTTCGAGTGCAGGTGCAGCCACTCATTGCCGCTGCTCGGCTTGAGTTTCTTCCAATTGCAGGTGGGCCCGATGGCGCTGCTGCGAGCGCCGCGGCGCCTGAGCCCGTGGCCGTCGACCGCCCCGTGGAGATCGTGCTGGCGAACGCCTCCATCCTGCCGGGCGCGAGGGCGGTGGGGGCTGGCGGGGCCGATGGCGGCGGCGGGCCACCTGGCGGCGGCGACGGCGGCGGACCTCTGCCACCCCGTCGGCGCGGATTGAGCCCGTACATGCTGGAATTGAACAAGACGTTGGCGAGTCTGAAGAGGGCGAAGGGCTCCGCCTTGACGCCCGAGGAGCTGAGCACGGCTCGCAGCAGGTTCAGGGAACAGTGGCAGCTCATGAATCATGACGCTCACCACGAGGCCTTCGAGGATTGGCAGAACACGCCTGCAGAGATGGTGCCCGCTGATGCCCAGGCGCCCGCGTATGCCACTTCCTGGGGTCGAGGTTGCCGCTCGTCCCCGATCTCCTGCGAGGAGTTCTACGAGTGGCATCAATTGCACGGTTGGCCGACCAAGGACATGCGGGTGTACAATTTTGCAAACTTCACGGTGGCATGGGAGGAGGAGGGAGAGGAGGAGTAGGAGGAGCACGTGGAGGAGTAGGAGGGGGGAGGGAGGGGGATCGAGGCTGGATGGGAGGGAGGAGGAGGAGGAGAAAGAGGAGAAGGAGGAAGAGTAAGAGAAGGATCAGCAGATCGCATTCGGATGCTTCCGCCTAGCAGGAAGACTTCGAGTGCGATGCTGCCGACGACCTGGTCGTCCGCGCTGAGCCCATCCCTGACCTTCCAGACTTCAGCCTGTGGGGCTGCGGCAGGAACGCTCGGCCTGTTCCTCGGGCAACGGTGCCAAACGTTCAGCAGTTCCATTTGATAGAAAATGGCATTCACAACCTCCTGGCACGTTTAACGAGACCCGCCGCCGATGTCGGCGACGTGATGATCATGGTGGAGGGCCACTCACTGGAGAACCCAGCCAGCCGAATGCGCTTCGTGGGTATCATTTCGGGCACGTTTTACAATCCGAAGGTGATGCGTCCGCTAATATGTAACCGCCCTCCCTAAGCCCATCCAGAAACGACCACTGCCCATCCAGAAATCTGATGTGCCCGACGTCCGCTAGTGCATCCCCGTCAGCCCATCCACTAACGACCAATCCCATCCAGAGACGATATTGCCAATGCCCCAGCCCATCAGAAACGACATGAGACATGTACCCCTGTCAGCCCATCCATGAACGACCGACATCCGAACGAGTTGCCTTGGCCACGGAATTCCACGGGGGGAGTCAAATTGTAATAAAAGGGGTTCTGAGCACGCTCTGAAGGCTCTCGAGGTGGCAGTCTGCGCGCCGTTTTTTTTTGGGGGGGGGGGGCTATCGGGGGGGCGCCGCCTGTGACGCCGTCTTGCGACCATCTTGGGTTCTTGGGACAGCATAGCATCACAATATCACGGTCTTGGGATCCTCCTCATCTCCCTCCTCCTCCTCCTCCTCCTCCTCGCCCATCCTCGCCCATCCTCCTCATCCTCCTCCTCCGTCTCCTCCCCCTCCTCCTCTTCCCCCCCCCCCTCCTCCTCCTCCCCCCCCGCCCAAGAGCACCCTCGGGCTCTCACGGTAGACACCAGTCTCCATGATGAATCATGCCGCCCCCTCTTGGTGACCACCCATGGCACACGGTTCGGGGAGCGGGGGGGCGAGATTGAAGCCAAGGCGCCGCCTAAGAAACCCTTTCCCTTCCTCCCCATCCTCCTTCTCCGCCTCATCCTCCTTAAGGGCGCCGTGCGCTGTTCTCCTAGGTTGCCCATCGACCCAAGGTGTTTGATATCGCACCGAACACGTTCCAAGTGAGAGCGAATGCCCACAGCGACGTGCTACACACGCCGTGTCTTGTGGAGATCGATGTTCAGAACTGTAGGACCGCTGGTCGATTACGTTGTATTGGCTATGAATCTTCAGATCACTTTGTGCTGAAGTTGGTTCGGAGCCTGATCGACATGGATTTGTACTTAGTGGATTACGACGTGGATGTCGATGTTGATAACAGTCTGAAGTGGAGCAGGGTCTCAGCTGTGCACTTGCAGGGTGAGCTGTGGAGGGCGGGGATGGCGCGCCCGTTCGGGTACCAGAGCCCCAGCAGCCGTGGGCCTTCTGCGTCCGACCTGGGGAGGCTGAACACCAGCGACCCCTTCGAGACGCCTCCTGGGCGCGGTGTTGGGCGCGGCGCTGGGCGCGGCGCTGGGCGCGGCGCTGGGCGCGGCGGCCGCCGCGGAGGGGGCGCAGGCAGAGGCCGCGGCCACGGAGCCGTAGATGGCGAGGGTCTCGGCGGCGGCCCCGACGCCCACGGCGACGTCGACGACGTTGACATGCCGCCGTTGGTCGACGACTTGCTACCAGCTGGCGCGGCGATTGGCGAGGAGATGGACATGCTGGAACACGAGGCCGAGGATGCCGACCTCGACGGCATGGAGGAGCTGGGCGACACGTTCGGCTTGGAGGACGGCGTCATCGAGGGGCACCCTCCAGGACTGGTCGGCGAGGACGGCGGGGACTTGGACGAGCATGACGATGCTCGCGGTGCTGAGCTTCTTGGGGTACCAGCTGAAGTACCCGATGAGATCGCAGCTGGAGCGGCAGACGGCGCTGCTGACGTCGGCCTGGAGCCTGAGCCTGGCGAGGCCGAGGAGCCGCCCGCGCCTGCGGCACCGCTCCCGCCGCCGCCGCCAGGGCCGCATGATCTCGTTGGCCCGACGCCGAGTGGATACTTCCACATGGATGGTCGCCAGGTGTTGCGCATTTTGCGCGGTCATCCTGTCAACAGCGTGACAGTGAATTGCTATCATACTGGCCTTCGGCGCATCCCGCCACCGCGCCTGAGTTGTCGGTCGGGGGCATATGTCGGCAGTATGCCCCGCCCTCCGCTGCGCCTCGCCAGCGGAACAAGTGCCACTTGAAACATCTCTGCAATATGCCTCAAGTGGTACCGAATACGTGTCACTTGGGACATGGCCGTTGCATGCCTCAAGTTGTACCGACCAAGTACCACTCGGAGCATGTCGCCAATGTGCCTCAAGTGGTACCGAGCAATATACCACTTGAAGCATGTTGGCAATATGCCTCAAGTGGTACCGAGTAGGTAGCACTTGAGGCATGCCCGTTGTATGCCTCAAGTGGGACCGATGAAGTACCACTTGGGGCATGCCGTCAGTATGCTTCCAGTGGTACCGATCACGTACCACTTGATGCATAGTGGCGCGCCTGCACGCGGGTGGACCAGAGATATTTTACAAGTTGGGCGCTGGTCCCCTGGGTGATTCCTCGGGGTTGAAGCCTGAAATTCAAGGGATGCGGCAGAAAGCCCGACGGCACGCCCACTCCGTGCCTCGAGGCACGGTGGCGGGTATGCATGCTGGCTGCAGGCTGTGCATCGGCGACAGTCGGTGCCCATCGGGCGAGGTCTTGAAGACCTGGCTGTTCGAGGTGCCAGCAGCAGCCCCTGGCGCGTCCGCCGCGGAGCGGCGAGAGCTCATGCAGCGGCACGCGCAGCTGGCCAAGGACAGGTGGTACGTGAACAAGAAGGCCAAAGCCAAAGCGGCACCTGCGCCTCCTGGTGAAAACATCAAAGAACCCCCATCAGGTCTTCCAGAAACGGTGGCCCATCCAGAAACGATTCTCCGATGTCGCCAGCCGTCCAGCCTCGGAACTGCAGATATTGAACTGTCAGCCCAGCCGCTGGGACCCGAAGAACAGCGGTCGAGCCAGCTCATCCAGAGGCGATGCCAGCCCAGCCCATTCAGAGGCAATGCCAGTTGCCAACCTATCCAGAAACGATGCCAGCCAAGCCCATCCAGAAGCGATGCCAGCCTGCCCTGGCCCACCCCGAAGCGACATCACCAGCCCATCCAGAAACGGCGTTCATCTATCCAGGAACGATGCTCCATGGAGGGGTTAGTTTCCAGGAGCCAAGTGGGCGCACGCAGTGACAATGCGGGATTCGCAGTGCCACTCATGCTTCGGTGTGCGTCTCTGTTCGCACAAATTGGGCTTGCATGTTCTGAATGCGTATGTCCGCATGTATGCATGTTTGTGCATGTAGATACATGTAGCTATATGTCTGTATGTGTATGTGTGTATGTCTGTAGGTGATGCTGTTTGCATGTATGTGTGTGTGTATATGCATGTGCATGTAGATGTGTATGTGCGTGTAAGTGTGTTCATCTACGGTATGTTACGTTTAACGTGTAACATTCGATCCACATGGCTTGCGGCAGCCCCTGTCACTGTGCCTGGGCGATGGGTCAGAGGCGTCGTGGGTGTTGGTTGGGAGCTCGTGGTTGGCCTCTGCAGGGCCCCTGCGAGGCAGACTCGAGGCATCTGGAAGCCTCTTGGAAGCAGGTGCGGTGCCTCACGGGGCCTCTTTGGCGTCTCGCGGGCGCCTCTTTGGGGCATCTTGGGGCTCCTTGGCGGTCCTCGGGGCCTCTTGGAGGGCATTTGGTGGTATCTTGGGGCGGGAGAGGGGGGTGGGCGATTGCGGCTCCCCACTCGGAGGCTAAGATCTTCGCGAGGTGCGTCGAACCATAGATCTCCCCAAACTCATGGGGGAAATGGCGCAGCACGGCTGAGGCCACGATCCTCGCGAGGGGTGTAGACAGTGATAATCCCCTGGATCCCCCCCCCTCAGCCACGGCCCCCGCGGGGGGTGCCAAAAAGAGTGACCTCCGCGGTTCTCGAGGCGCGCGCGTGGGGAGGGAGGGGAGGGGGAAGTGGGTTCTGCCGCATGCCCTAAAACAAAATCCAATAACCTCACACAAGGAACTATGTAATGTTTAGAGGGTTGTGTGTCTATGTGTGTACGTGGCATGTGTAACAATGTTATGTGTCAGTGGTGGTGTCTCTATATGATCGTATGCGTCCACTCGTAACTGTCATGTTATGTTTCGGTTTGCACCGTTGTACCCAAGTATGTGTAGCAAACAGATGGTTGTTGTATTTAGCACCTGTATGTATATCATTATCCGTAGGTGTCGGTATGTATCTATAGTGTAGCCTGTGGTAACAAGTTTCATGTATCTGTTTAGATCCGACCGTCGTGTTACCTTAGTACCCCCAATGCGCCCACTCTAAAAACATCAATTTCGTTACCCACCTGCCCCTGCCCACCCGCCCATCCGCTCCCGCAACCTTTTGTCGCCACTCGTCCGTCGTCCCGCGTGCTCGTTCGTTCGTCGTTCGTTCGTCGGTCATGCGTCGTTCAGCGTCGTCCGTCGGTCATTCGTCGCCCGTCGGTCGTCGCATGTCGTCGTCGATCGTCTTCGTCAATCGTCGTCGTCCGTCGTCGTTGTCGCCCGTCGTCGTCCGATCGCGTGTCCCGCGTTGGCGCCGACACGCCGTCGGCACAACGACCGCGCACAGCAGGGTAAAGCCTTCTGGATGCAATCCTCCTTTTCCTCCTGCTCCTCCCCCCCCCTCCTTCTCCAGTCCTCCTCCTCCTCCTCCTCCTCCTCCCCATCATCCCCCCTCCTCTCCCTCTTCCTCCTCATCCTCATCCTCCTCCTCCCTCACCCCCCCCTGCCTTTTCCGTCCTCACCTCTCCTCCCTCCATCCTCCTTCCTCCCTCACCCCTCCTCCCTCCTCAATTCTCCCTGATCGTTCCTCCAACCTTCCTCCTTTCTCCTCCTGCCCCTCCTCCTCCATCCTTCCTCCTTGTTGTTCCCCGTGTCCCTGATGACCGTGTCGTGCCTGTTCCTCCTCACTTTTCCTCTGTGTCTTCCTCCTCCTCCTCCTGCTCCTCCCCCTCCTTCTTTTCCCCTCGTTCTCCCTATCCTTCCCCTCCCCCTTCGTCTTTCTCCACTTCTTCCCCCCTCCCTCAGCCTACATCCACCATCCTTCCCCCTTCGCCCTCCCTCCTCCCTCCTCCCTCCGCCCTTTTTTCTCTATTATCATCCCTGGGCTTTCCCCCCTCATCCCATTCCTTCATCTTCCTTCCGCCTTCCTTCTTTCTCCTCGCTGTTCCCTCCCCCCGCTTCCTTCCTTCGTCCTTTCTGTTCCTGTCCCTCCTTGTCCCCCGTTTCTTCTTCTTCTTCTTGTTCGTCTTCCTTATCCTGCTCCTGTGTTGTGCCCCCCTCGTATTCCGCATTCCTCGTTCTCCTCCTCCTCCTCCTCCACCATTTCCGCCGCTCTCCCATGCTCCCTCGTTTTCCATCCTTCTCACTCATTACTCCTCCCTCCTCATTCCCCCCTCCTCCCCTCGCTTCCCCCCTCCTCATTCCTCCATCGCCGTTCGTCCCCCCCCCCCCCCCCCGCCCCACCCCTTTGCAGCCCTCGTTTCGCCTGTCGACGTTCTCTGGCGCGCGCGCGCCACGAGGGCGCGCGCGCGCGCGCCTCATGTGGCCTCGCGAGAAAGGTGCCGAGGCAATAGCAGAGGCCCCACGAGATGGGCCGAGGTTCGACGTCGCGATTTTGGGCCGAGGCTCGACGCCCCACGGCCTTGTCACCTGCAGTTTCGCGCTGCGAGATGGGATGGAGGCTCGGCGCCGTCGCCTCTGCGCAGCGCTTGCGCAGCGACGTTTTTTATGGCCAGCGTGCGCTGCCGACGTCTTCCCCGCGCATTGCTTGCAACCCATTCCGACGATGGTCCCTCGATGTCATCAGGGTGTTCTATGTTGGGCGGGCGCGTTGGAGCAAACGACCAGCAACCCAGCGCCGCCGCCGCCGACGCCACAGCCGCAACGCGCACCACCACCATCGCCACCATCATGACCGTCGCCACCACCGAAACCAGAACAACAACACACGCCACCACCAATTCGCGCACTGACACGCACCAATTCGTTTGACCCGTGCGGCCAGCCCTGCCATCAGAGGTGGCACTCTGCGGGCAGGGTCCATGGACCTCCTGCTGGACCCCTGCGGCGGCCAGGTGACCCTCATCGACTTCGGTTGAGGGTTCGGCCTGGCTGCACTTCTGCGGGCCAGCTGCCGCGTCGGAGCTCGGGGCGCTTTGCCGCGGTGCGGCGGCCCCAATTGAGGCGTTGTCGAGTTTCTTTCCGCGGTGCGACGCGCGCGTTCGGCTGGCGCAGCGCCGCGGCGACGAGTTCGAGCACGCGGTCCCACGGACGCTGCCCAATTGGCCCAAGTGGCTCCGCCCCAGAAGTGCGTTGGGCGAACGGTGCGCCCCCAGGGCGAGCGCGCCCGTCGTCGCGGCGGCAAGCTGCGCCGCGCAGCCAGCGCGCGCGGATTCGCGCAGGGCGGCGCCCGCGAGGGCCCCAAGTCCTTCTGCGCCGCCGTCGACGCAGCAACGCGCGCTCGCTGCCCCATCGACGAGGGGGTCCCATTCGGCGCCGCGAAGAGCGAGTTGGCGTGGCCCGAGGGCGACGCCCAGAGATTCGCAATCCTGGAAGCAGGACTCGCTGGCAGCAAGAACGCGCACCAAGCGGCGGACGCATCCGCGCAGGCGGCCCTTTGAGGCTGCCGCAGGCGCGGCAACCGCAGCGGCGGCGCTGGGCCCGCCGTGGCCGCGGCAGACGCGGCAGCGTCCGTGGGAACCGCGTTCGCGGCCGCGGCGGCAGCAGAAACCGCGGCCGCGGCCGCGGCGCCCGCGCCCGCAACGGCGGCAGTTGTGGCAGCGGCGGCAGCAACGCTGCAGAGGCGGCCATCGACGGCGCGCGGCCGATTGGTCGGCGGTCAGGGGGGTAGGGGCAGGTCGGTGATGGGGGAGGGCGCATTGTCTGGTTCTCTGTGTGTACGTTCGCGTTTCGTGCGTTCTCGGGATTCGCTGCCAGCGCGAGCCAGCGCTGCGGGAGGGGGGGGGGGGGGGGGGGGGGGGGGAACGAAGAGAAGAAAGAGAGAAGGAGGAGGAGGGAGGAGGAGGAGGAGGAGGAGGAGGAGGAGGAGGAGGAGGAGGAGGAGGAGGAGGAGGAGGAGGAGGGGAGGAGGAGGAGGAGGAGAAGGAGGAGGAGGAGGAGGAGGAGGAGGAGGAGGAGGAGCGGAGGGGGAGGAGGAGGAGAGGGAGGAGGAGGGGGGGGAGGAGGAGGAGGAGGAGGAGGAGGAGAAGGAGAAGCAGGAGGACGAGGACGAGGAGGAGGAGAAGGAGGAGGAGGAGGAGGAGGAGGAGGAGAGGGAGGAGGAGGAGGATAAGGAGGGGGAGGAGGAGCGCTAAAGTTTCATGAATCACGAGCCGCGCCCCCTTCAAGCACCTTCATCCCCAGAGGTTGCCACAACTTGATGTTTTCCGGAGACCGCGAGCACGCGCCGCCGAGCGACGTGGCCTCTCTCGCCGCCCAGCTTGGCGCTGCCCGAGGCGCAGCGGGCTTGCAGATGCGCTCGTAGTCCGTGGCGCACTTGCTCGCTGAGTTTGGGACTCTGTATCGTTGGCGCGACGCGAAGCCCCTGTTGGCGATCGCGTTCGGCCTGGAGAATCAGAACCACTTGGCGCCGAGACGAAACGTTGGTAGACGGTTTACGTTGCATGCAGACTGACTGTTCGTGTCGATTTGGCAGGGTAATTCGTCGCGCGGTCATCTGGGACATACGCGAGGGCGGGATGGAGCGGGTGGCGGTGGTGGAGGGGTGAAGAGTGGGTGGGTGGGTGGGTGGGTGAGTGGAGAGGGGGGTAGGGTGAGGGGGCGGCGCGCCGTGGGGTTGGGCTGTGGTGGGGTGATGTGCGGGTGGGAGGGAGGGGGGAAAGGGGTGGCTGGGTGGGCGGGGTGGGGGTGGGGCGAGGCGGGAAGGGGCGGGGGGTGGTGAAGGGGGGGGCGTAGGGGTGCGGGGAAGGTGGAGGGGGGGGAGGGGGGCGGAGGGGTGGCGCGAGGTGAGAGGGGCCTGGCTGCGGAGCGAAGGTGGGCACGCGCGTCGGCGGGGGCGAAGTCGGTTCGCCGCTCGCCTGGGCGCCCGGCAGTTTGGATGGGGGAGCGAAGTTGCGAGTAGAAAGTGGAGGAGGGAGCGAAGTTGGCGGGGGCGAGCGAAACGGCGGAGCGAAGTCTGAAGCCCGAAGTTGGATGGTGGAGCGAAGCGGCAGCGCCAACGCAACTTCGCGCGAACGCAACTCGCCAACTCAACTCGTCAACGTAACTCACCAACTCAACTCATCAACGCAACTCACCAACTCAACTCACCAACGCAACTCACCAACTCAACTCGCCAACTCAACTCGCCAACGCAACTCGCCAACTCAACTCGCCAACGCAACTCACCAACTCAACTCGCCAACGCAACTCGCCAACGCAACTCGCGCGGGTGCACTAAAGGATTTCTATTGGGAAGGCCATCCAGGCCACCGCGAACTCAACTCGCCAACTCAACTCGCCAACTCAACTCGCCAACGCAACTCACCAACTCAACTCGCCAACGCAACTCGCCAACTCAACTCGCCAACGCAACTCGCCAACTCAACTCGCCAACTCAACTCGCCAACGCAACTCGCCAACTCAACTCGCCAACGCAACTCACCAACGCAACTCCCCAACGCAACTCGCCAACGCAACTCGCCAACGCAACTCGCCAACGCAACTCGCCAACGCAACTCGCCAACGCAACTCGCCAACGCAACTTTGCGGACCAACTCGCGAACGCAACTTCGGTCTGGCGCTGCCGAGCGAAATGGCTCCTTCACTTCGCCCCCTCTGAGGTGGCCCCCGCCCTCGCTCCGCGGCCGCGCCCCCCCCCCTCTCCCCCCTCCATCCACCTCCCCCAATTCCTGAGGCGCCCTTGAGCACCCCCTCTCACCGCCCTCCTCCCCTCCGCAACCCTCTGAGGTACCCATGAGGCAGCTTGTCGTCGCGGTGCGCATCCGATTTTCCGCTTCCCCACACTTGACCCCTCCCCCTCCCCTCCCCTCCCCTCCCCCACTCCTGCAAGGCAGCGTTGCCGCCTGCGTGCCGTGCCATCCGAATTTTTTGCAAATTGCACAAGGCCGATTCCGCCATCGTAAACATTCAAAGTATCCACGCCCTCCCCCGCGCGCGCACGCGCTGCCTCCCCCTCTTCCGCAAACGGCCGTTGAATCGCAAATATTGCAAACCGTTTCGCGCGCTTCGCGCGCGAAACGGTCGTGAACCGTACGTATTGCGCGAAGCACCTCAGGGCCCACGCAATTGCTATTTTTTAATTGTAAGCTCCCCTGCCGCTCCCTCCTCCCCTCTCCACCACCCTCTGGGGCGCTCGAGGCAGCTTGCCGTCTCGGTGCGTATCCAACCCTTGCCCCCCCCCTCCGCCGTAACCCCACCCTTGTTTTCCCTCTCTCTCCGCCCCTGCCAGGCAGCTTTACCGCCTGCGCGCGCCGTGCCATCCTAAACTTTGCAAAGTAACTCAAGGTTTTTTTCTGCCATCAAAAATATTGCAAAGTACCCCCCACCCACCCACCACCACCACCACCACCACAAACGCACGCGCGCCCTCCCCCTCTGTCTTAAACGACCGTGAATAGTAAATATTGCAAACCGTTTCGCGCGCTGCGCGCGCGAAACGATCATATGTCGTAAGTATTATGCGAAGCACCTCAGGGCCCAGGCATTTTTTTTTCATATGCGCAAGCTCCCCCGCCGCTCCCTCCCCCGCCTCCCTCGCCATTGTTTGGAAACGAGAGTTCGCCTGTGCGGGCGGCCCAAAACTACGCGATCGGCCTTCGTTGGTAACGTCGCACGCGTAGCAATTTACCGTCGTCCCCCGCCGCCGTTGTCCCCGCCGTCTGCCATTTCGCACGGGGTCCGTAACGTTCCACCGCATCGAGCGAGTTGTTTTTCAAAACTGTGTTCCGTTCTCCCCAGCAATATAGCCACGTACCGAAGCATCGTCAATCATCATCATCATCCACCGTCCCGGAGCGTTGGTCGGCGCGTCGGCACCATCATCTTTACCAGGGCAGTGGTGTGCGTTTACTGTATGTCGATATCGCATTGGTGTCTTAGTGTCCCAGACTAATCGAGTCGTCCCTTCTTGCGCGGGGTCGGGCCTCTTACCATATCGTCTCAGAGTTTTCTGCGTTTCCGTGACGATTCCTCGTAGCCGCCCGTTGCTCCCCGTGAAGTCCCATTGCCGCCCCCCCCCTGCGGTCTGCTATGGTTCCCAAGATACCCTTATTATTCGCATTATGTTTATTCGTTCCCGCATGCTTCCCCATGGTAGTTGTCCCCATGCTGGCTTCACCGTGCGATTAATTAGGCTTTACTGTCGTATGTTTGGTTTAGTAGTAACAGTATAGTAGAAATAACAGTAGTAGAAGAAACAACAGTAGTAGTAGTAGTAGTAGTAGTAGTAGTAGTAGTAGTAGTAGTAGCGATGGTCGTAGTAGTAGTAATGTGTTACTGTATTGGTCTGTCTGTGCATGGCATGTCATGTGCGGTACCCCGTGCATGTCATGGTCGTGTCCATGCCATGTCATGGTCGCATGCGTTTGTCATGTTGTAATGCCGCGTGCAGTGCACAGTCTTGATGTTGGGCCCGTGAGGGAAAGGGGGGAGGGATGGGGGGGTGAAGGAGTGAGAACTCGAAAAGAGGATACTTATGACCTATGACAAGGTGGTCCTGGGCTGCCAGAGCTCCCAGGCTCGAGCTTTCCTTTCGCAGGTGCTCCAGGGAGCTTCGGTTGACTGCTTCACGCTTCACCACGTTTTACGCTCCACGATGGCGGCGCCAGCTGCAGCGGCTGCGGCGGACGCGGCGCCAGCTCCAGCAGCAGCGGCGCCAGCGAGGCCACTTCCTATGCATCGGTGGGTGATGCCTCGCCACCAGCTGACGTCGGCGATCAGCGAGGAGACTGCTACCGTTTGGGCAGCACCTGGCGGGCGCATGGCCAAGGTGCCAGAGGGAGTGCAACAGTGCCCACGCCCCACGCCTAGTTGCAGCTGCTGCTGTAGGTATTGCCTGCCAGCCGCATCATCACACTTCGAACTTCAGCTCGAAGTATGGTGATACGACTGGCAGGTCCCCTGTTTGTTGTTTTCCACCTTCTGTCTCCACCATGTGACTGCTGAAGACGTGGCGCGCGTCATGTCGGTGCTTCGGGTGGTGACCATCAGGGAGATCACCGCCTGCGGTGGGATCATCATCCCTGGGATCGTGAAGCTCAGGGCGAAGCACGTGCTCCCTTCGCCGCAGAAAACGGTGAATGATCGCACGTTTAAAGTTTCTGGGCGAGGAGGAGGGTGAGGCGGTGGATGATGATGATGATGATGAGGAGGAGGAGAAGAAGGAGGATAAGGAGGATGTGGAGGAAGAAGAGGAGGAGGGGGAGGAGGTCGCGTGATAGCTGATAGCAACGGCATCCCAGATCCGCGGCAGGGAGTGCACGATCCCAAGCAAGAGCGCCCACTTGCGCGTCAAGGCGATTGCGCACCAGGATGTCAGCACGATTTCATGTGAGCAGCCCGACGCGGAGGTGGCGCAGGGCGCCGCAGATCCAGATGAGGAGACCTCGTCTTCAGAGAGCGAGTGAGCTGGATGGTGTAGGCGGTGGCAATGTTTTGTCGAGCTGTTGGCTCGCGGATGCGGTTCAGCCTTCCCCAATCATCTTCAGTCGTGTCCTCCTCGTCGCCTCCTCAACTAAAGCATGCTACCATAGCATGTCATGTTCATGTTTCGCAATCGTGTCACGTCGTTCTATCTGCTCCGCCTTGCTCCTCAATGCGAAGTGCCTCGCATAGTGCTGACGGCATCCGCTCCAGGCTAGTTGCAGCGCCGCCCAGCCACCTGACAGCTTCACAGGAGGCATCGGTTTGAGCTCAGACGAGCTGTTTCAGTGTTTGATGAAGCCCGAGCGAGAATGTTCTTTCGCTGTGTGAGCCTAGGAGGGCGTGGGGGCGAGGGGGCGAGGAGAGGCCGAGGGGCGAGGAGTATTGAGGAGATGGGTTCTGTTTTGCTAGCTGCCGTCCGCCGCCCAGAGTTGATGTGCATTGTGTGATGCCCACTGTCTGGGGTTCGCAATATTTGAGGTCAATCGTTTCGGGTGAGTTGTTTCGGCGCCGCTCTTACTTGGTGGTCCGAACGGTTTCGTCGCTGCTCTTACTTGGTGGTCCACGCTGCTAGTGTTTGGGGTTGTCACTGGCACTTTATACTCATAGCGTTTGGGGTCAATGCTGTTCCAGCACGGTGTTCGCGCCGTTACTGCTTAAGGTCACACTGCTACTGTTTGGGGTCCACTCTTGCATTTGATACTCATACTGTTTGGGGCCATTGCTTCTCCAATGTGGCGTTCACGCTAATACTGTTTGGGGTCGCCGCTGGTACTGGTTGGGTTCAATGCTGGCAATGTCTGGGGTCTGTTTAGGGCCCGTGCGACCAAACCGAGCTAGGTTTAATGATGTACAGGGTGGTCTGGCAACGAAGTACCTGGTACCCTAATGGTTTCGCAACTGATCTCCCAACTCGTAGCCCATGTTTACGGCTTAGATTTGGGCGCGTTGTGTCAGTTATTCGGCATTGCATTGTCCATCTAGCTTGCCTAAACTCGCGCATGGCATCTTCTTCGATGGGCTTTGAGCTTGTTGGGAGCCTTCAGCTCGTGGCCACTCTTCCAGACCAGCCCGTTGGATTCGAGAAGCGCATCGACATCGAGATTCCAGCAACGCTATTACTTGTCGGAGGAAAGGTTGATGAGCCAGAACACGTTCCTATGGAAGTGCCCTCTGCAATCGTGGAATCGGGCTGGACTGGGAGAGTCGACAACAGCGTCGAGAGCAGTTCGAGGTATTCGGAACTCGTGACTGCAGGCCGCCTTGACCCTGCTGGGCCTGACGTCCCGACCCTTCCTCAAGTAAGACCGTTGCGATTCGATGTGAATCTGTGTTTTTCTCGTCCCGTTGCGAAGGAGCCTGAGTATCGTCCCGAGCCTGCCCAGCGGCTGCGTGAGGAGTGTGCTAAGACTGATAGCGAACGATCTGATTCGCCGCGGCGGCCCTGTCAGAACCTGAGTGACGATGTCGTGCAGGTAGAGGGCAGCCCTGTCAAGGAGACGCGTGAAGGCTTCAGATTCCTCACAATTCCTCCTTCGTGTTCGGCTGAACGGCTTGAGACACCGATCAAGTTTTCGAGCTCAGGTGCGGCCCCGTCGAAGGAAGGGTGCAGCGACATGATTTTGGCTCGGTTTGCGGACGGTGGCGATCTGCCGTGCGATCCGAAGAGCCCGTCGCCTTTGCCTTTGCCTAAGAAGCGCCGCTGGACATTGCTCGGGAATGCGCCCGAGGCGAATCAGCAGCAAGAGTCTTCCGAATGCCCCTTCAGAATGGTCGGCCATCAGCTAAGGGGCGCGGCGTCTCTGCTCGCGGAGTTTAGTTAGCAACTCAGCTGCATGCTGGGTACCAGCGTCGCCTGCTTTTTTTTCTGCGGCATGGGGAGGTGGGAAGGCGGCGGACGATGAGCATCGCGAGCACGATCGTCGTATATAGCATTTAACGATTAGGGTCAGGGGTGGGACGAGGGCAGGACGCGTGCTCACGTTCCAGTTCCGAGCTTCTCGCCATTGCCGCTGCTGGCACAGCAGTCGTTTGCGGCCAATTAGATTGGGTGGGCTGTTTGGGGATCGTTCAGCGTTCAGCGCAGGCTCGGTTGAGCACGTGATTGTCTTCCTCCTCCTCCTCCTCCTCCTACCTGCCTGTGATCCGCCGCAGAACGAACACCCCCAAAGATCAACCAAACGAGCGCCTCCAAAAACCCGCCACACCGAGCGCCCCCCCCCCCCCCACGGATCCGCCACCCGCCGCGGAACGAGCACCCCCAGAGATCCACGAAAACAAACACCCCCAAAGATCAGCCAACACGAGCACCCCAACCATATCAGCCAAACCGAGCGCGCTACCGAACGCGCACCCCCAACCATCCACCATCAAGAGCACCCCCAACGACCCGCCAAAACGAGCACCCCCAAGGGTCCGCCACCCCCCACGGAAAGAGCACCCTCAACGACCCGCCACTACAAACACCATCAACGGCCAACCACAACGAGCACCACCACACATCCTCCAAACCGAGCACCTCCCAAATATCAGCCATCCGCCACGGAACGAGGACCTCAAAGATCAGCCAAAACAAACACCCCCATCGACCCGCCAAAACGAGCACCCCCAGGGACCCGCCAAAACGAGCACCCCCACGTATCAGCTAAAACGAGCACTCTCAAGGATCAGACATCCGCCGCGGAACGAGCACCTCCAACGATCTGCCAAGCCAAGCACCCCCAAAGATCCGCCAACACGAGCACCCCCAACGATCACCCAACACGAACACTCCCAAAGCCCTGCCAAACCGATCACCCCCAAGGATCCGCCATCCGCCGCGTAACGAACACCCCCAACGATCAGCCAAAACAAACACACCCGAAGATCCGCCACCACAAGCACCCCCCCAAAGATCAGCCAAACCGACACCCCACGGCGCGCGCGGTGGGGGGCGGGGGGGGCCTAGAAAATATGTAAAAGCCATCACAGAAGGAAACAGAAAACAGTCTAACTTCTAACACGCCCCAACGTGCGAGGCACGGTGGCGGATGTTATTCATATCATTCTCAAAGGTCTTTGCCAATATGCCGTCGCCCTGAGCGGCCGCCTATTAGCAACGAAACGTGCCGTGCCAAGCTCGCTCTCATCATCTTCGCGCGGCGGCGACGGTGGGCGCCCCCGCGGTGGGGGCGAGCCTGGCACAGCACGTGTTGTTGCTAATAGGTCGCCGCAACTCGGCGCGGTTGTTGTTAACCCTCTGGGTGCCTTGTTCGGGCCAGCTTGACGCCTGCTTGGTTTTCCCTCGGAGCTCACTAAGGGCTCTTTCGAAGATGGCCTAAAGGTGCCTCCCTCCCGAGGAGGAGAGAACCCGCCCCACGGATGCCTGAGCAGGATGCAGGTGATCTTAGCCACACAGTCACATGTTTGAGCCAGAATGGCAAGTTCAAGCGTGACCGTGTTGGTGGCGAAGGCTCCCTCTTCGGGTCTATCACCATCACCGTCACCAGTGCCATAATCATGCGCATTACCAACGCCATAACACAATGCACGCCATCACTGCACTTAAACCGGAGTTTGCCTGAGTCGCGCTGTATTGGATTGTGCTGTACTGTGTGGGGTCCATGCGCTACTGTTTGGGGTCGATGGTCTATGTTGCTACTGTTTGGGGTCCACGCTATATTTGTTTGGGGTCCATGATGCTACTGTTTGGGGTCCAAGCTGCATATGTTTGGGTTGACGTCGCTAAAGCTTGGGGCTAATGATGATGAGTCGGATGGCAATGGCGATGAGAGTCGAATGAGTATGTAATAGCTGGGGGTCCAAGAGCGAGAGCCGACGTTCTCAGCGTTGATGGAAGTCCAACTGATGCAATCGAGGCTCGAGAAGTTCTTGCATAGTGACGCTTGACCGAGCGTTGTCCGCCAATTGTAGTTCTGCTCGGCATGTGCGATGACAAAACGGAGAGCCAGTCAGCGATTGGCGGTTTCGGCGTGGAGGATGCATTATGGTTGAATGAGGCCGATGCTGGTTCCTCGGTGGCAGAGCAGGTTGAGATGAAGAGTGAGCCGCCCACGCCGATGCCTTGCAAGTCAGCCGTGCATCTGTCGGATGTGATTCCACCCAGGACGCCCGCGGCGTCCCCGCCTCCCAGCGCTTGCAAGCGCCCGAAGGCCGAGAAGAGGCAGTCGCCGTCTGCTTCTTCGAGGGGTGACGCATGCGCCGTAGCGGACGCGGTGCAGCCCCAGCGGCAAGGACGGCTCAGCAGGAAAGCTGCAATCGACCTCCAGGAGGCGTTGGAGTCAGGCATCTCGATCGCACGCCCGCGGGACACCGACGACAGCGTGATCCAGCGGGAGCAGGCCCTCGGCGGTGTCGATGATGATGGCTCGACAATTCACAGGTGGTCCATCGATGCGAAGTTGCCGAGCGGCGTCGTGTGTGGTGGTTTGAGTCGGATACGGGGCACGCTCAATGACGTTCATTGCGTTCGACTGGCCACGATGGAGTGGTTCGACGCCTACATCCCAAGCACCATGCAATCTCTCATGCGCCGCCTCACGGACTACGAGGGCGACTGCGTCGGCGGGGTCGACCTCGAGTTGGAGATTGCCTACAAGCAGCTCGCCAGTCGCGCTGCCGCACTCATTCTGTTGCATAAGGGCCTGAAAGCTTACCTCGATACCCGCAAGTCGTCCGGGTTAGTTGCCACCCTGAAGCCATTCAACGTCATCAGGGCGTTCCTCAAGGCTATAGATCGGGACCTGGCCCCCGACCTGTCCGCCGTGCACGCCCACGCTGTCTTTGTCCAGACCTTCATCGATGGCAATAGCATTGTTGATGCACTTGCGACGTTGGACGCCAAGGATCTCGCGATCTCCCACGGGAAGATCCAGGAGTACTGGAAGACACTTGCGGGTGCCGACGATGATGAGAAAGGTGCCAACGCAAAGGGCGAACAGCGCAGCTCAGACGAAGGCGACGACACAGGTACGAAGAGGAGGAAACGGAGGAAGGCGACGGCGAAGAAGGCGTCACAGAAGCAGGGGGCTCACGTCATGTTCGATATCTGACTGGCCTTCGGCACATCCCGCCACCGTGCTTGGGTGGTCGGTCTGGGGCTGATGCCGTCTGTATGCCCAAGGGGTGCCGAACAAGTACCACTCGAGGCATGTCGGGGGTACGCCTCAAATGGTATCGAACAACTCTCACTTGAGGCATGCCGCATGCCCGCTGTGTGCATGCACGTGAGGCCTGTCGGGCGCATGCCTCAAATGGTACCAAGCAGATACCACTTGAGGCATGTCGGCAGTATGCATGAAGCGGCACCGAACGCGTACCACTTGAGGCATGCCCGTTGTATGCGCCAAGCGGTACCACTCACGTACCACTGTAGGCATGCCGTCGGTATGCCTCAAATGGTACCCAACAAATTCCAATTGAAGCATGGCGGCGGTATGCTGTTTCGGTACCACTTGAAGCATGTCACATGTCCGTTGTATGCCTCATGTGGTACGTGTGCCTGGGGGAGGGCCAGAGACCGCATGGACGTTAGTTGGGATCTCGTGGCTGGCCTCTCGGGGGGCCTCTGGTAGGCAAGTGTGGGGCCTCTTGGGGGTCATGTTGGAGCGTCTTGGGACATCTGTTAGGCCTCTTGCTTGGGGCGTCCCCAAGGCCGTTCGGAAGCCTCCTGGGGCCTCCTTGGGGCCCCTTGGGGCCTCCTGGAAGGCGTCTTGGGGCGGAAAGCTAAGGTTTCCAGTTGCTGGTCACACTCCGAGACCCTCATTCCGCCTGTCTTGGGGGCCCCTTGGGTCGTCCTGGGCGGCTCTTGGACCGTCTTGGTCCTTGGTGCCCTTTGGGGCCGTCGTGGGGACGCCTTGGGGGCATCGTGGGCCGCCGTGTAACGATCTTGGGGGGCTCTTGGGCCGTCTTGGAGCGTCGGAAAGCCGAAACGGCGATGAGGGAACCAACATAGAAGAAACCAATGAAAATCAACGACTGGTGCCTGTTGGGCCCTTGTGGGCGGCATCTTGGGTCTTGGAGGCCTCTTCGGCAGTCGTGGGACCATGTTGGGCGTCTTGGGGCGATATGTCGGCGACTCGGGGGCGTCTTGGACAATCCTCGGAAACCTCTCGGGGCCCTCTTGGCCAATCTCGGGGCCCTCTTGGGTCGGAACAAGTCGCGCGAGAAGCTGCGCCAAGCCCCAGGGGGGGCACGCCAGCACGCGGTGAGCCCCGAGAGATGCTGCAATTTGGGCTCTGGCCCAGGCCCCCTTGGGGCTGGGGACTGAGGCTCAAGGGATGGGGCAAAGTACTTGGGGACACGCCCACTCCATGCCTCGAGGCACGGTGGCGGATGTTTCCCGAGCTGCTCAAGCCGCCGCCCGTCCACGTATTCAAGACCTTGTCCGAATGCTTCAAGCAGGTCTTCTACAGGATCCCCGCGAAGGCGATTGCTGGGCCAACTGTTTGCGTCTGGGTCGGGGTGGCCTCGTCGGGCTGTGTTCTCTCGGCTCGCGCGTGGGGCGGGGGCCTCCCGAGGGGCCCAATAGGGGGGGGGGGCGCAGGCAGGAGACGACGCAGGTGGAGGTGGAGGAGGGAGTAGACCCAAGTCGGGCACAGGGAGTTTAACGATATGCTTAGGAGAAGTCGCCAGTCTAAGCACCCCTGGTAAAAATGCGAACGTGGGCCTCATGAGGGTCTGTCCCTCATCGAGCGTCGGGCGCTGGCTGACGCGTTCGGATCAGGAGGTCCAGGGGCTGGTGGCTCATGGGCTTCAGGCCCGTCGGATTATGTCTACTCGTGGGTCATGGGCGATGTTGTCTGGCTTTGGGTTCTGGTTTGAACATTGCTTCAGGGTCGTCCAATGGTGTCTGACCTGGTAGTTGACGCGTCTGATTTGTCTGAACTGATCTTGGGTCATTGGCTTCAGGCCGAGGTCAGTCCCCGACAATATGTCCCCCCTTGCCCTTGCGAGGCGATGAAGGATGCGAAGTCTGTGGATGTGTTAATCAAGGAGATCGCGGCTGTGAGCGCCAAATGGGACGACGTGATGTGCGGGCAGACCGGCGCCCAGACTTTCTCCAACATGCTTCGCAGTTGTTCGGTGATTTGGCAGAGCGCCTCCCACGATGATAGGAAGAAGCCAGAGGTTGCAAAAGTTCGGCTGGCGCGCCGAGACATCATCGCGGCGGCGCGCTCGGACGCTCCTCCGTTGTCGGACTTCGCCAGGGCCATGGCGGGCCTTCCCGAGACAGGGTACGAGGTGACGAGGTTGGCGATGGGCTGCGCTAAAGAGCTAGCGCAGGCGGGCATCGAGGATGAGATCGTGGAGCAGAAGTTCAGCGCGTCGGAGGAGTACTTCATCAAGTGCATGGGCCCCGCTATCGAGGATGGTGCGGCTTGGCTGATGAATGGCATCGAAGGCAGACGCGTGGACATGACTACCATGCGAAGGACGACTGCGCACGTGCAGTCGTACGTATCTGACCTCTTGGATTGCTCGACGAGGTGGTCGTCTGGTGCGTTGCGGGAGCACCTCCAAGATATGATGGACGGCTGCGAGAATTCTCTTCGAGTGTCGTGCTGGGCCAACTTCGTCATGGTGGCTGATGCTCGCGACGTTCTGGTAGACAAGCTGAGGTCGATCACAGATGCCAATGAGCCGAGTTCCGAGGGCAAGCAGGCCACTGCCGAGGAGTCTGGAGGCGGCGACGTCATTGTGAAGGGAGAGCCCGTCGAGGAGGGCAACGTACCAGTCGTGTCTGGAGCTCCTGTCGCCCGCCACTTGCCTGCCGTGGCGCTTGCCGACATCAAGACGTTGTCGGAAAGAGTGGGCGAGTTCGGGACCGCGGCGATGGTAGTCGTTGATTGCGTTCAGAAGTGGATCGAAATGTTGATCAAGAAGATTGGCGAGGATATCATCACGGCTGAGCTACAATCCTTCTCAGTGCCATTGCCGCGCGAGGCGTCGGCGCAGCTGCAGCAGAACATCAAGGTTCTCCTTGATATGGCAAGCTACCTCATCGCCTGGGCGCAGGTCTGCGAGAGCGACTGCATGTCCCCTTCAGCCAGGTTCGAGCAGCTGACGCCCGATAGCAAGTATCCATTGCCTGCGGCAAGCCCCGCCACCGTGCCTGTCCAGCTGCCTGCGCGAGGAAGCACTGGTGTCCGCTGCCAGTGTTCCAACTTGAGACGCATTGCGTCTCCAAACTTGATGGTGGCGGTAATGATGGTGGTGGCGGTGATGCTGAAGATGACGATGATGATGATGATGATGATGATAATGATGATGATGCAATGATGATGGTGGTGATGATGATGATGATGATCATCATCATCATGATGACGATGGCAGGAGTGTCACATGCGACGAAGACGGTAAGGATGATTGCGGTGATCATTAAACAAACGATGGCGGTCCGTGACGGTAATGATGATGATACGGTATGGTGGTGATCTCCAGCGGGGCAAGCGCCGAAACTGTCATGCGTGACGCCTCGGCCGTTACGGGAGAACGGAGACGGCGATGATGATGAGAAAGAGTAATATGAGACCCGTCGCATGTGACACGTTCCGTCTTCACTTCTCGGAAGCGTCGCGCGTGGCCCGTCTGCCGTTTCTGAGCGGACGAAGCCATCAAAGATGATGTTGGCGATGGCCTCGCTCGACATCGGTCCCGAAACCGTCTTGCGTGACATCTCGGCCGTTTCGGGGCGGACGAAGACGGCGTTGGTGATGAGGGGTAGGGGGGGGAGGGGAAACTGGGGAGAAAAAAAAGCACATGCGGCACATGCGGCATGCGGCACCTTCCGTCTTCACGTCCCGAAGACCCCGATGCAAGTTTGAGGGGATGTCTCGAGCGAGCCGCTCCGTTGCAAACAAAACTGATGGAACCAAATCAAATGGTATTTGAAATTTGAAGCATGTCGTAATGTTCTGCCGCGTTTGATGTCATCAGATGGCGCTTTGAACGGCGTCCTAGGTCCTAGACGCATCCCTTTACACGTCCCACGTTTCGAGGATGTCTCATGCGAAACTGCGCCTTTTAAAGTTTCGAGGGTTAGAGTTGGGTCCTCGATTTCAACGTCACCGTTGCCCGAGGATGTATCAGGCGCAACGCGCAACTTTAGCATGATGCATCTGAGGATACGGCCCCCTAGCGTGTGATCGTTGCGGGGATGTCTCCGACGACATTGTCGATCTTCGGGAGGAAAGCTCTCAAACGGGCCGAGACCCGTCTGCCGAGCCTTACCCCTCCTCAAGAGACCCGTGTAGGGAAAGCAGGTCAGGGCCTTACCCGTGCCCAGTACGTGGCAGTCCTTCACGCCTCAACGTGCCAGGTGGCACGGCGGCGGGTCTGATGGGTTTGGTCTCGTTTGCAAAGGTGCACGTCAGACATGCGAATGATCAAGACATCGCCTCCAGGTTTAGCATGCGCGTTCTTGGTGAAGATATGGTCGACTCGATGGGAGATATCGTGCAATCATTGTTGGACGCATTCGGTGGCTTTGTTCGCTCTCTGGGCGAATCTGTGTATGAGAGCCACGTGCAGACGACCATCCAGCATTGGCTTGGTGAAGTCATCGTGTCAGACATGAAGCTAGCAGCTGTTGCGGAGACCACGTTGCTGGGACTAGACCTCGCTTCGGTCTTGCCGCGATTGTTGACCCATCCTTCCGTGGACACGGTGTGCAACCGTTCGTGTTTCGAGCTCGTTGGCGACGATACGGATGCCAAAGCTTTCCGCTCTGTCACTCATAACGCTGCCATGCGGATGCTCCGCAAATTCTGCAGCAAAGCTGAGGTTGAGCAGATCGAGGTTTCCGCGTTCAGCCTCCAGGACGGTTCTAAATGCACGTTGCGCACCGACGTGGTCTTCGCTGTCTTGTCGGCGATCTGCTCTACGAAAGACATTGCATGCGTGGCATGCTACTTGCATCGTGACCTCGTCGAGCCCCACGCCCAGGGAATGTGCATCTCCAGGAACATGCTGTTCGAGCGCCTGACATTCCTCCTTGGCCGCTTCTACACCGAGCTGGTGTCGCTCGAGGCCGTCGTCGTTGGCGAGGAGGCCCATGAGGTGGAGACGTTGGGGGTCGTGATGAGTGCGCCGCTCTCTGAGATTCGGCAGTGGCGCAACCTCATGGCCCTCTTCAGCGGTCGGGTCACGAACGCCATCCTGGAGGCGTATTGCAGGGTGCTTCGCGCGGACATCGAGACCTGCAAGAAGTCGATTCCAGATTGGGAGGCCGCCTTCGACGAGAATGGCGTGTTCATGGAGGCCGTCGCCAAACAGGAGACCAACAACAAACTGAATAAGGTGATCGCTAGCCACAACGATGTCCAATGGACGGTGAGCGCCATGAACCAGGCAGCCGTGTTTCTCAAGGTCAATCCGAAGCTCAAGGAGAATGAGATCACTAAGAATGCTGTCGCGGTGGCGCTCACCACGATGCAGAAGGCGAACGTTGCTTCGATTTTCATCGCTGGCGTGGCGGAGATGTCGGTGCTCCGCACGAGCAGGGACGGCCACGCGAGGGCAGCAGATTTCCTGGCCAAGCACAAAGCTGCAGCCCCTGCCCTGCCAGCCTCGTTCTGGGCTGAGTTTCAGAACATCGCCGATCACGCCAGTTCAGCGGCAGCGGAGAGCGTGGAGGCCGCGAAGGCGGTCTGCGCGAGCTCTGCGAAGGCAGAGCCCGCGAATGCGCAGCCAGCCGAGGCGGAGGGCCAGGCGGCGAGCGCGGCGACCAGGCCAGATGACGCCGCGGGCGCGGGGCGGCCCAAGGGCCTCAAGCGCCCCCGCCGCGGCAAGACAACGCCCTAGAAGCAGACTTCTCGAACCTGAGCTGGAGCTGTGGCTCGGAGCGGGGAGACATGTGACATGCTATGCTACGTCCTCCTACACTCTAGGAAACTAGGAGTTGCAGCTTGGAAGAGGTACCCATGGGCTTTTGGAAGAGCTACTAGGTAAAGGAGGGGTTGGAAGAGCTACTCGGTAAAGGAGGGGTTTTGGAAGAGCTACTAGGTAAGGGAGGGGTTGGAAGAGTGTTAGAGTTCAAAACACGCAAGATATACGCACTAAGACTTCTTGGGCTCGATAAGAGGGGGGTTAGGGGAATTGCCGTGTCGCGCCGAGACGGGGGTTTTGGAAGAGCTACTCCTTCGCAGAGGGGCTGGAAGAGAACACTGGGCGAACTAAGCCACTCGCGCCGAGTGGGTTGATGAGACCATTCGGCGAAGTACTCATTTGTGATCCTCGCATTTCCAGTCGCTGCGCGTCTCCGTAGAAGAGACGACATTGGTATTCATACTGTGTAGCTGTAGCGGGATAGGGCGAGGGTGCGAACAGAAGAGGCAGGCGTCCGACCGCTCAAGGCCGACTTAAGTCGGATCACAGATGGCCAGACTTACCCATTCGCCTCACATGCGTCCAACATGACATGTATACGAATCAGGTTGAAAACCGTTTGCAACAGCATTCAACATGATGCGTCAACGTATCAGACTTCGCCTCAAAAGGATGTGTGTGCATTTGTCCAGGGTGCAAGTCATGACCTGACATGTGTAATCCAAAATCTATGTATTGAAACACCAAAGATTCTACCATATGTATAATAAAATCTGGAACATAAGAAATCATTATGATTCGCATGAGTAGCGCTGGCGAGTTGCGTTGGGGAGTTGCGTTGGGGAGTTGCGTTGGGGATCGGTGTCTGTTTTGGGTGGTTCTATAGATCTGACCCCCCGCCACTACACAAATGATACTGTTGCCGGGTGATCATCATGGGATCATGACATGATAATGAGTGGATAACGATGAGTGATATGTAACGGGGTTACAGATGCTGATGTTGGTGATGACTGTGATGTGGATGCTGACGATGATTAAGATGATGATGGCGATGATGATTGGGTTAATGTGTGCGCAAGGGAGGGGGCGAGGAGGGGGATTGCGCGTGGTGTCCCGAGAAAACAAGACCCCCACTACAGATTTTGGGAAAAAGAGGCGTGCCGGCTCATCCTCTATTGCCTGGCCGGTCTGCTTGAGAGGCTGAAATTCGGTCAATTGTTTTCCGGCCAGCAGACTCATGGGCGCGAGAAACGTGAACCGCAATGTGCGTGAGAGAGTC
>CAUYUJ010020367.1:0-7500 GCA_963575745.1 Prorocentrum cordatum
TTGAAATTGTGGTCTGGAAGGGGCCGCACATGCAGGCACATGCCGCACAGTCGCATGCACATGCCCATGCAAATATACAAAAGCCTCAACAGCATTGCCGCACATGCGCGCACATGCCACACCGTCCGACGCACAGTCGAATGCACGGTCAAGAAAAACTCTGAAAGCATAGACGCACATGCCCGCACATGCCGCAGAGATGTCGCAGGCGATAGTGGCCTGACCACCTGAGCTCGGGGCATTTCGCAACCCAGAGGTCCGAGGATGTCTCAGGCAAGCGTGGCCGGATCACCATGGGGCAGGGCATCTTGGAAACCAGAGTGGCGAGGATGTCGCTGGTCAAGGTGACCAGACGACCATGGGGCAGGACACCTCCGAGGTCTGAGTTGTGAGGATGTCTCAAGCGAAAGTGGCCTGACCACCATGGGGCAAGAGATCTCTGAGGTCAGAGTTGCGAGGATGACTCTGGGGAGAGTGGTCTGACCACCTCAGCCCAGGGCATCTCGGAGCCCAGAGTTGCGAGGATGTCTCAGGCAGGACTGGCCTGACCACCTGCTCAGGGCATCTCAGAACCCAGAGTTGCGAGGGTCTCAGGCGAAAAAGGCCGAGACACTATGGAGCAGGGCATCATTGAGGTCAGAATTGCGAGGATGTCTCAGGCAAAAGTGGCCTGAACAGCTCAACTCAGGGCATCTCGGGCGAGGATGTCTAAAGCGAAAATGGTCTAACCACCTCAACTCAGGGCGTCTCGGAACCCTGAGTTCCGAGGATGTCTCAGGCGAAAGGGGCCGAGACACTATCGAGCAGGGCATCATTGAGATCAGGGTTGCGAGGATGTCTCAGGCGACAGTGGCTGTCCACCTCAGCTCGGGGCATATCGGAATCGAGACTTGCGAGGATGTCTCAGGCGACCGTGGCCTGACCAGCATGGGGCAGGAGATCTCTGAGGTCAGAGTTGCGAGGATGTCTCATGCGAAAGTGGTCTAACCACCTCAGCTCAGGGCGTCTCGAAAACCAGAGTCCCGAGGATGTCTCAAGCGAAAGTGGCCGGGCCACCATGGGGCAGGGCATCTCCGAGACCAGAGTTGCGAGGATGTCTCAGGCGAAGGTGGCCAGATCACTTCATGTCAAAGCACGTCGGCCTCCAAATTGCCGACGACGTCTCACGCGGAACTGGCCGGACGCGAACGCGCCGGCGTCCGGAGACGAACGCCGGCCCCGGCATTCTTGCACGTCCCGCACACGCACTGCACAGGTACGCACAGTATTCGCACAGGCCGAGCTCGCCGGTGGCCGAGCCAGGCCAGCGATTCCGAGATTCCCTGAGCTCGGGCCGTCAAGCCATTTTCGCCTGAGACATCCTCGCGACTCTCACCTCCTCCTCCTCCTCCTCCTCCTCTTCCTCCTCCTTCTCGTCTGGCCGAGCCGAACAGGCGGGCGGGCCGGCCGAGCCGGGGGCGTCCGCCTCCTCCGCCCCCCCATCCTTCCCCCCCCCCCTCCACCTCCCCCCCCCCTGCTTCTCCGGCCGAGCTGAGAAGGCGCGCGGGAGAGCGTTTTACTAGGAGGGCACGCCGCCGCCAGCTCACAAACGGGGCGAAGAACCGCCCCCGCCAGCAGCGAGCGAGTCTAAACGCACAAGGTTAGCTCTGCGAAGGCCTGGAGGCATTGGAGGCACAAGGGTCCCAGACAGATCCTAAGGCATGAGCGTGCATGTGCATTGGGATGTGCACGCATGTGCGCCCGCGCGCTTCACCGCATGTGCGTGCATGTGCGGGCGCGCGCGGCCTCCCGAAGAGAGGTTGCACAGGCATGTGCGTGCATGTGCCGATGACAGACCTGCGATTCTCGAACACCTCCCGCATGTGCAGGCATGTGCGCGCATGTGCGTCGGACTGTGCGTGCATGTGCGTATGATGGATACATCAAAACACAGCGCACATGCCCCCGCACATGCCCGGGCACGACGTGCACAGTAGGAAGTTCATCCAAGAAGGACCGCACAGGCCTGGCACATGACTGGCACATGCCGCGCACATGCGCGCACATGACAGCGCAAACACGGCCGCACATACACCCACCCAGGGGTATAGATGTGAGTGCGGTTCGTCGGTCTGAGTATTGAAGGCATGGAGCGCGGGCGGAGTCTAAGCGCGACGTGAGTCTGATTCTGAATAATAATGCGTGCGATGGATTATATTTGCATGACTGCGACCATGGAGTCGCCTAGTGTTATGCATACGAATGTGAAATGGTTTGGGTCTGCCTACTCTGAGGAAATCGCGACGCTGAGCCGTAGCCTCCGCAAAAAGTTTTCCTGGGAACCCGGACGGCGCGCCCGCGCGCCGCGACGCCCATGTCGGCGAGCCGACAAGAGGATCGCGCCCGTTCTCCATTCTGTTCACTCCTCTTTGCCCGCGACTCCAAAGTTTAAGGCTGCGGGCGCCGCGCTACGCGGAGCCCCCGCGACGCGCGCAGGTCGGACGTCGACGACGGACGACGACGACGAAGAAATCGGCACTAGGGAAGCTGTCGGGACCACCACCTCCCTATGGGGCCACAAAACGTGTGAGGGGTGCGGGACGCATGCGGGCGGCGACACTGGGGCCTATGCGGCCGGCGGCACTGGGGCCTTCGGTGTCCGAATTGGGTATGCGGGACGCATGCGGGCGGCGGCACTGGGGCCTTCGGTGGAGCTCCCTATGGGGCCACGAAGCGTGTGAGGGGGGTGCCATTGGGTGTGCGGGACGCATGCGGGCGGCGGCACTGGGCCTTCGGTGGAGATCCCATGGGGCCTACGAAGGTGTGAGGGGTGTGCCGAACTGGGTGTGCGGGACGCATGGCGGCCGGCAGACACGGGTCCTTCGGTGGAGCTCCCTATGGGGCCACGAAAACGTGTGAGGGGTGTGCCGAAATGGGCGTGCGGGACGCATTGAGGGCGGCAGGCACTGGGGGGCATTCGGGGAGCTCCCTATGGGGCCACGAAACGTGTGATGAGTGTGCCGAATTGGGTGTGCGGGACGCATGCGGCCGGCAGCACTGGGACCTTCGGTGGAGCTCCCTATGGGGCCACGACGCGTGTGAAGGGTATGCCGAAATGGGTGGGTGTGCGGGACCCATGCGGGCGGCGACACTGGGGCCTTCGGAGGAGCTCCCTATGAGGCCACGAAACGTGTGAGGGGTGTGCCGACTTGGGTGTGCGGGACGCATGCAAACGCCAGCACTGGGGCCTTCGGTGGAGCTCCCTATGGGGCCACGAAACGTGTGATGAGTGTGCCGAATTGGGTGTGCGGGACGCATGCAGCCGGCAGCACTGGGACCTTCGGTGGAGCTCCCTATGGGGCCACGACGCGTGTGAAGGGTATGCCAGCTTGGGTGTTCGGGACGCATGCGGGAGGCGGCACTGGGGCCTTCGGTGGAGCTCCCTATAAGGCCACGAAACGTGTGAGGGGTGTGCCGAACTGGGTGTGCGGGACGCATGTGGCCGGCATCACGTGGGCCTTCGGTGGAGCTCCCCATGGGGCCACGAAACGTCTGAGGGGTGTGCCGAAATGGGTGTGCGGGACGCATGCAGCCAGCAGCACTGGGGCCTTCCGTGGAGCTCCCTATGGGGTCACGAAACGCGTGAGGGGTGTGCCGATTTGGGTGTTCGGGACGCATGCGGGAGGCGGCACTGGGGCCTTCGGTGGAGCTCCCTATGGGGCCACGAAACGTGTGAGGGGTGATGGTGCTGATGACGGCGATGATGATGACGATGATGGTGATGATGACGGGTGAGAGGAGGAGGGAGGGGGGGAGGAGGAGGAGGAGGGAGGACGCGGGGACCGTCTCTCCAAAACGAGGACCCAACAACACAGGTTGGTTGGGAAATATTGCAAGAACGTCGATCCTCGTGTAGAAGGAACGAAAGTGTGGGAGGCTGGCTCAGGGGGGGGGACGTTGAGGCGGAATCGGCGATGCCTCGCCGTCCAAATCGACGGTAGGACCCCGGACAGCAGGAGCCGCTCGTTCCTGGGCAGGCCAGGGAACCTGGGCCCCGAGGGGCGATGGATGGGCGAATGCGGGGCGAGGTCTCCTCTCCGGGCTCCCGGCCCAGTCCCCCCCATGACGCTGATCCTGAACCCGGGCATCCGATGTCTTGGCTCCCAGACACCCTCTGGCCATGCGAACAACGATCTGCCGAACGGTCTTTTGCTATGTTCGGCTTGTGGGGACCCGGGCCGGCCCTCGGGGCCGTCACAGAACGACCCAGGACGACACACCGGTCCGGGGGACTGGGTCGAGAACTGGGTGTCGAGAGCTCCAGGGGTCGACGCTCTGCAAACCCATCACGACGTCGGGGGGCTGGGCTTCTCGACTCTCTCCACCTCGGGCCCCTGGGCGCCCCGAACCTCTCCCCTGGTTACCAGCCTGGAACAATCACTATCCCTATGCTGGGCATCTCCTCATCACGATGCCAATCTTAGGGATTCCCTTACTTTTTGAGGGCGAATCCCTAAGATTATCATCGCCTTTTGGCGTGTCAACCTCAGGGATAGGGATACGTTCGAGGCTGGTAACCTGGGGCTGGCGTCTCCTCCCGAGTCGTCCCTTGGCGGTCCCCCCCCGGGGGCCCGGCGAGAGGCCCTCGGGCGGCCACAGGCGGCCAAAGAGACCTCCCGTCGTGGCGGATTGGCCTTCGCGGGTGCTGCGCTGGAGCTCCGCCAGGTCTCGGCGCCGAGGACGGCCACGGCCCAGAGGAACAGATGCCATCGGCCTGCTTGTTCGGCATTCGTGTAGCAGGAATCTGAGGACCGTTCTCCGGGAGCTTCTCCCTTGGCGGCGGTTGGAAGACGCCTTCGCGGATCTCACGCAGCATACCCAGACCCTCGACGTCATGGTTGTTTCATTACGTCGACCCCTGGAAGTCTCGGTCCATTCCCCTCGTCCCGAGGCCCGGGAAGGGCCCCCCGAAGCAGAAAATGGCAAACACCTCCCGTCATGATCCTGTTCCGTGCCCGCGGGGGTCTGGGTACCTGACATCCGATGTACGTGGCCTTGCTATGTGTATGTCGGGCGTGTCCCCCCACAGGGGGATGTCCGACGAGAAATAAAACATACCCCAAAAAATATCCCCAAAAGGTCAAACAATACTCGAAACATAATCCCCAGACTATTGCTTGGCTATGTGTTGACTATTTTTGGTGGTATTTTTTATTCTTCGTCGAAAATCCCCCTGTAGGGGGACAGGCCCGACTTAATGCTACTCCAGATTTCGTAATAAAAGGGAAGGGGGTCTGGACCCTCCAAGACAAGCCATTTCAGACCTCCCCCGTGGGAGAACCCTCCAAAACATCGTCCCCAGACCCCCCAGGCCTACAGAGAGCCTGAAGAAGACCCCCCAAAATGAGGCCCCCCTGCCTTTATTACGAAATATGGAGTAGGTAATGCACGCTCTGACTCTCTGTCTCCCCGCGCGCGCTTGCTGCCTACCAGCCCGCGCCTCGAGTCCCCTCCGCCGGCTGAGGCGCGGCGCGCTCCACAGAGATACCCGCGGGGTCTCCCGCCGTGACGACGACCCCGGCGTGGGTCCCCGGACGCCGCGGGGATCGTCCAACTTTGAACGGTCGGCCGTCTCCGAAACGTCGGATCTGCAAGAAGAGAAAAAGCCGTGAACATGAGCCTAGAACGAAACGTCGGATCCACAAGAAGCCGAGAAGAGAAGAAGCGCGGCGCCTCCACAGACACCGCGGGCTCCCGTCGTGACGACGACCCCGGCGGGGGTCCCCCGACGCCGCAGGGATCGTCCAGCTTTGAGCGGTCGGCCGTCTCCGGAACGTTGGATCTGCAAAAAGAGAAGAAAAGCCATGAACATGAACCTCTGGCGTTCCGCGCGCGTGCGCGGATCTCTTGTGTCTGCGCTGGCCCCCCCCCCCTGGCGCGCGGAGCGCGCGAAGGGCGGCGCAAAGTCCATCTTGCGGGATACAGCGCGGATGAACGCGGAGCGCCACAAGTAAATGTTTATGGCGTTTTTCTTCTTCGAGTAGGATCGTTCCACATCGACCCGAACAAGTGTGATAAAACACTGTGGTAAACCAACTGTGATAAAAAACGAACAAGTGCGATACAACAACAATATTTACGAACACATCAGAAAAGAACAACTAGCACAGCTGTTTGTCACGCTTGTTCTAAGTTTGTTTTACCACACTTGCTGTCGTACCACACTTGCCATTTTCATCACACTCGTTCGGAGACTTCTTATCACGCTCTTCTCACTCGTGATCGTTGGCGGCGCTCCACGTGGAAAGCACGCGGCGGGGCCGCTGCCCAGTCGGCACACGACACGCACGGGCCGCCTCGGCCGGGCGGAACCCGCCCTGGCCTGACGAGCGCGTGCGGGGCTCGACCTGGCTCCTCCACCTCCCTCTCGAGGAGGCGGAGGGCCCCGTGCACGGTCTCCCCCGGGGCCGTGGGCGACCCGAGGAGGAGGAGGAGGAGGAGGGGGAGGAGGGGGAGGAGGAGGAAGGAGAGGAGGGAGGAGGAGGAGGAGGAGGGAGGAGGAAGAGGACGGAGGAGGGAGATGGGGGAGAAGGAGGAGGGATGATGGGCGGAGGAGGAGGGGAGGAGATGCGGAGGAGAGGAGGAGATGGGAGGAGGGAGGAGGCAGTAAGGAGGGAGGAGGCGGAGGAAGCGGAGGAGGAGGAGGAGGAGAAGGAGGAGGAGGAGGAGGAGGAGGCGGAGGCGGAGGCGGAGGCGGAGGCGGACGGAGGATGGGGAGGAGGAGGAGGAGGAGGAGGAGGAGGAGGAGGAGGAGGAGGAGGACGGGTCGCCTAAGCCATTCGGAGAAACCCTCCAGGGCCCCCCCTCTATTATCTCGTTGCCATCGCTCGGACGTCCATTCCCCGTGCACTTGTAGATCTCCTGCGGGCATGTTTTCGCAAGGTGCTCCAGGATGCTCCTCGATGGTCCTCGCCAAGAAAACAAAGGCACACGCCCGAACGACACCAAATCTCTCTCTCTCTCTCTCTTGTCCCGGCTGTGGCCAGCGCCTGGTGCACGAGCTCCCGCTTCCGCACAGTGGTGCCGTTGCCACAGCTCGAGCTGCACTCGCTCCTGCCGCGGCGCCCCGCAGAGTCGAAGGCGAGGGAGGTTTAGAAGAAGAATGGCACCCTTCCGGCAGAGGACCCCACACAGCATATAACAAAAGCGTGCAGGTAACGTCATACTGTTCTGCACATACGGAAGACCACACAGCATGGTTTTACTGGGGACTATGAGGTCACGGGATGCCACGGGAGACCACAATATGCCAAGGCGCCGGACCGACTCCACATCTGGCGATGCTCGTACTCGGCCTCTTAGCAACAATATTTAGAATCCGTACAGAGAAGTTGTTTCGGACACGAGCTGCATAACCTTACACGTTCGAAGGGAGGTTCGGAGTTCTTGGATCTGCGCTGGGGCCCGTCTTTCTCCGAAGGGAAGGGCAACCCATCGTTTAGGAGGTAACTCCTGGGAGGT